>OY804261.1:10828307-11335444 GCA_963680825.1 Meiosimyza decipiens | reverse complement strand
ATTATCTTTTTAAGAATTTTATGCTTAAAGCCATTTTTGTATATCAGTTTTTTTATTTTATTTTAGAAAGCGGTCTGCTGAAATTTTTAAACTTCAAATTGTAATTTTCTACAATCTCTAAAAAATATTTATAGGCGTCTCTTCAAATTAATATTTATTTTTATAAAAAATTTTAATTTTTTTTTCCTTTTTTGCCAAGAAGCAAAAGAAAAAATTTAAACCAAAATTTTTCCTTGGTATCTCAGCAACTTAAAAAAAGGGTTTAAAACTTTTTGGAATAAAACAAACATTGGAAGTCGACCTGCAAATCTTTTTTTGTAAGCAATTCTAATTCAAAGTTTTAAAATGTTCGCAACTTTTCTTAACACAATTTGACATACAAATAAATAGAATGAACAAATAATTGCCACATTAAGTTTCATTAGATCAGCCTAAACGAATGAATGAAAAGATTTCAATGCACTTAAACAAATTATGAACACCCAAACATTCACTACTTTAAAAGTCTTACGAAAAATATGTTCTATTGGCATGTCATAAATAAAACTTAAAAATGGTTTTACTTCTTTCCACAGATAGCAGGTACACATCTTTTCAACAAGACTTTAAGTGGGATTATTAGTCGAAGCAGTATGAGATAGTGGCAATAAATGTATATGTTTTAAGTAAAATATTTTTACTAAACGAAATATTTTTGACATTGCTCATTTTACTTTGAAAACATCTTCTAAAATCATTGAAGATCTGATTTAAAAAAAGTTAAATTTAGTAAAGCATAACAAAATATAACTCTTTTTAGTAGATTCCCCTAAAATAGTAAAGCGCTTAAAGCAATAATTTTATATAAAAGTTAAAATTCTTAAAATCATACATTAATAAAAAAATGTAGACGACAAACACACATATATCAATTAATATACTAAATAAAAGTATTAAAAATACTTTTTAACTTTGCTATAAAAACACAATATATTCGAAAAATAATTTTTTTAGTACAGTCAATGAGCTGAAAATTCTCTAAAATTCGGAACTCAAGAAGAATAAACCGATTTTCATGTAATAATATTTTTTCATAATAATTTTATCGCTATTCTTTACCCAGTCCCTAAAATTTGCATTTTAACATATTGAATAATGAAAAGGACCAAAAATGTAACAATAGGAAATAAGCAGTGAGGTGTTATTTCAACATTGCTCTGAGTATTTGTAGTTAACATATCCAGGTTCTTCTCTGCTTGCAAGGAATGGAATAATGAGTTGATTCCATTGATATCGGGAAAATTTTTGCCTACAATCAGTCGTCGAATCAGAACTAACGTCACTGTCAATTGTTTTAAAATTAATACCCATCAAAATCGGTTGATTACTTCCGAGTTGCGAAGTAAAAAATCTTCAGTTGATTCCATTGATATCGGGAAAATTTTTGCCTACAATCAGTCGTCGAATCAGAACTAACGTCACTGTCAATTGTTTTAAAATTAATACCCATCAAAATCGGTTGATTACTTCCGAGTTGCGAAGTAATAAATCTTCATTGTACTATTTACTAATTAAAATACAAATTAAAATCTATTAATAAATGGCATGGTATTGAAATGTGGTGAAACTTCATCTTTTAAGTTTTTAAATGCAGTTTTTTGTCTTTTTTTTCAACTTTGATATTACTATTTTAAAATATAATTTTTATTCGAGCTAATGTTTGAGTGTTATTTCTGTTTACGGGTTGCTATTTAAAAAGAAATTATGTGTACGAACGTATGCCTAAGGAGTAGAGGATGGGAACTATAGGGCAGACGAGATATCTTTACAATTTTACTTGGGTAATGGCTCCAAATAGCAACGCACTGTATTGTTTTCATCGAGCATTGCTGAAATGTTACGCCCAATAGGTTGTTGTTGTGGATGGGAATTGAAAAAATTATGTTGCGACGACGACGATGTCGTTGATTGCGGTGATTGTTTTTGCTGTTGATGTTTTTGTCTTTTCTGCATTGGATGTTGATTTGCTGGTGGCAATGGTGGCCCATAATTACTGCCTAAAGTGGGACCATGGTTACCAACCGCATGATTAAATAAATCAGTTACACCTAAACGACCGCTTGGTGATTTTTTAAAACTACGTATCGATCCACCACCAGATACTGATGCTACACCACCAAGGCCGCCGCCGCTAACCCCAAAAACCGCATTTGGTTGATTTGGTTGATGTTGAAGATAAGCTGACGATCCAGCCGCTTCAGCTGAATTTTTCATTTGTTGTTGACGACTAGTGTGTAGAAGAAATAAGTATATAAAGTTTGTATATATTAGAAAGTACACACAAGAGTATGTATATAATTAATCTATTAAAAAAAATATTATGCTTACTGAAACCGTCTTTGAAAATCTTCATCTTGCATTGCCATTAATCGACGCATTCGTTCATCACTTTGTGGCATACTGCGACCATCATCATCATCGTCCTCATCATCATCCTCATCATTATCATCGTCATCATCATCATCACAAATACTCTCATTATCGCCAGTAAGACGATTATCATGCATGCGGTGATGGCTTCGATTGCGATTTCGACTTCTCACTAAATCATGAGCTGCATCGTCATCATCATCATCGCCGACATCATAATGTTGTACATCCGAATTACGATTACTTAGTATCTCCTCATAGACGGGTCCATCTCCAGTAAATGAACCTTGACTATAATATTGTTCATTACCGCCTCGACCAGTGCCATCGTAATCATTTGTTAAATCACAGTTGGAATGCTTACTCCTATAGAAACGCTGTCCAGCGCTTACACTAGCGCCAAAATCTTGCGGATATTGATGCGTTGGTGGTCCGGTTGCAGCACCAGCTGTCATACTCGGGACACCAACACCGCGACGGCTGCTACCACCACCATTTCCGGTACTACCACCACCCATTAGATGTAGTAGATGCGGATGTGTTGTCGACTCTAATTGCTCTTCATCAGAAGATAGCTGCTGCGTCTGAAGCTGCTGCGCGTGTAAATATTGATGATGTGGATTTGTGGAGGCTGCAGATGGCTGTCGACGATGCTGCTGCTGTTGTTGCAGCTGCTGCTGTTGTTGATAAAATGCAGCAGGCTCCAATGCTTCCGCGTAGTGTGGATACTGTTGTTGATGATTTTTAAGCGTAGTTTTTTTATAAGACGGATAAAAAAGAATTTGTTGTGATGCAGCAGTGGCTCCTCGACTATGCAAGGAACCACTGGGCGAATCAGGGTTAGCCGAGTTACCCCCGCGTTTCTTTTTACCTTGCTGATTATGTTTTTGCGTCCAATAGAAGAATTCATGTTGCGATGGTGCTGCAAGTGGTGCTGCCGTTTGTCCTCCAATGGCATTTAAGTCACGTGGAAAAGCGCCAGCGAGCATACCTTGCTTCCAACCATAATATTCTGGATGATGATAAAATGCTTCTTGATTATTTCCACCCGCTGCGACAGTTTGTTGCTTGTGACCATGACCGAAAATTAAATGTGTTGAGCCTGCAGATGACGTCGGTGAAGTATGTCCAGCTGAGCCACCAGTTGTTGAACGTATTGTACCAGTGGCACCAGCAGCACAATTTCCTCTTTCCAAAACGACAGGTCCTTGTTGCATTGAATCAATAAGTGTATTTAATTTGCCCCGTTGTAACAATAAGCTGCCTGGTATTATGCCGCTTTTGACTGTGCCACTTAAAGCTGCTGCTGTATTACCGCTGTTCGGAGCGCTCTCATTTAATTCACAATCGCTTGTTGCAATTATACCATCTTCTGTAACTGAAATGATGCCACCACTATCATCGTTTTCAATGGCAACTGCTGATGCCCCAACTGTTGATGTAGAGAGAGGTTTTTTCTTAAGTTGTGTTCCTGTCGTGCTGGCAAGAGTGTTGTTTGTGCTAGCACCAGCTGTATAATTTGTGTGTGTACCACCAGCACTACCGCCAACGATGCCAGAAGATATCGAAGTTTTGGAGCAACGTAAGCATTTCGGTAACCAAGAGTTCTGTCGTATATACTTGCGATATTCACGACGTATCTGTAAAAATTATGTTTTAATTTTTTCTTTTATATACTTTCAATCACTACTGTTTAAAAATTGGAGTATTGTTACCAACTAAAATTAAGAATTTTTATTTAATTTAAAATTAATTTAAATTTAAATTAACAGGTCTTAAAGGTTAAAATATTACTATTTTTTATTTTTGATATTCATTACGTTTTCGGGCGTTATTTTTTCGAAAAGTTACTGAATTTTCAAAAAAGTACAATGAATTGTACTCTCTTTAAAAGGAATTTAATAACTAAATAAAATTCCGAATAATAAAATACTTGAATAATATCTGGAATGGAAAGTTTTGAAAACGTAGTATTATGGTATGGTAAGAGTTAAGTACAAAAAAACCTTACTTCTCCAAATAAAAAATGGGAATGACTTTACCATCACCAAGTAAATACAACAAAATTTAGCATCAAATAAATAGCATGTATGTCTAGCTTTAGCCCCTTTTTTGGTGTGTTCCTATAAATTTTTTTTTTGTGTTATTACATACTGAACAGTAAGCTCACTAAAATGGTTATTAATTATTTTCTGTTCTCATACACCAAAAAAGACAGCATGCAATCTTTGTTGTTTGCTTTAGAAATAACCAATTGGAAAAATTAACCAGAGGGCAAAAAATGACAATTTAATGGACTACATTCAATTTTCAGAGTTAATAAAGGAGATAATTAACTTTCTCAATTTTTATTTGACGGACTTGAAGCCCGAGGGGTATAAGCGCTCCCAAAGTACTGCTCAGTAAAATAATGTAAAAGTTTTTGTTTTTATAGTAGTAGTAATACCAGTTGTTAAGATTTTTTCTACAGACATAGCAGCATTAGTACACTGAATTGCATTGATAACCTGCTGCAGGCATTTATATTTAGTAAAAGTTGGTATTTTGCATTTGTACCCCTCTGGTTCTAAGTCAATTTGACTGGAAAAGTATATTTATTTATTTGTTTACTAAAGATTTTTGTAATTTGTTGCATTGTTTTTTTTTTTTTTGTCTTACCTTCTCGTTTTGTATGCAATGAAATACAAATATGTAAATTCCCATCATCGTATTAAGACCCACAAATATATAGCCAAATATAATGGCGATTTCATCCTCTGATTTAGCCTTGCGTAAATATAAATATGCAGAAATCCAAACAGCCGTCAAAATCAAAAGAAAAATGAACGAACAGCGAATATCAAATCTAAAAATAACAATTAATTTTATTTAATGCAAGTTTTTTTTCTTCTGTTAATTTACTTAAAAATTCACATTTGGAAATCAATCAATCCTTAGTAATGCTTACCTTACATTAGCCAAACGGGTATGTTCTTTGTTTTTAAGGGTCATACGACTTTTACGGCACATAATAATCCAGGATAAAAATGTGTAACCAATAGAACCCTGTTTTTGGAAAAATATCGTTGAAAAATTAACTCGGAACCAAATATTGCATAGTTATTTTTATCCTACTTACCAATAGAAATATAAACAATGGCGTAACAAATGTTGCATAAAAAAGTATATTCGGTTCCATTAGCACGCAGAAATCATTTTGTGTATATGTGCTAGGATCAATGATCAACGAAATTGCAACAATTGTAAAGGATAGACCATAAGAGAGCAGATAGTAACAATTAACTTTGGACGTTTGATCAACATCAAGTAGCATATCATCGGTGGTAAGAGTTGAATATGATTGAAATGCTAAAAAAATTAAAGAAATAAATGAAGAGAGAAAAGAGAGAAGTACTTCAGTAAGTTATAAAATTTATGTGGGTCATAATTTAAATTATCGCCTTCCTCCCTTTGCACGGAAATTGGAGACACTGGGAGTATTGTAATAAAGCCTTTTTTTTTTAAAAAATTGATATTTCAGAAATTAAAAAAAATTAACGTGATAATTTGTCCCAAGAGAACCTCAAAAAAGTGCTATTCTTAATTTAGACATGTTCATAGAAATTCATATGATTACGTTTCACTTTCACCCGAAAGTGAAATGTAGAACATGACTGATTATGTTGACATTGGGGAACAGGAAAAATCTACTTTTGTCACTTCGCTAGTAGATGGTAGAGGTAAGTGTGCGGAGCGAATAACAACGCCTTTGTGAAATAGAACAGAAATTTGATGATATAGGATGATTCAATTGGAGGTTATAATTTCAATCTGATGTTTGGCATCTGGTATAATTATTCTATATATTTCTAATTATGGAGCGGTTTCAACAGAAGACTGCACTTTAATAGTTAAATCCTAGTTCAAAAATAAAGAAAATTTAACTAATACAACGCATTACGAAATAATTCGGTAAGCGTAATCAACCATTTTGTACCATAGGATAGAAAGTTAATCGAAAAATTTAATAGAACCGCTGAAACCATTCAATAAATATTTCAACATCATGTCCAAATAAAATACCTCTCTGGTAAAATCTACTTTTAGAAGATTTTAGATCTTGGATTTCACTGAAAATAGCTGAATAAAGTAATAAGTAGGTGTACGAAAAGACAACAAATTTTTGACCTTTAATGTGTAATTTTCATAAATTTCTATGTGTACTTGGGCTCATTTTTGTTACTTTTAACAAAAAGTATGTGAACACTTTTTTATGCAATCCTCTAGTGGAGTAGGAAGCAAGGGTCTATAAGTTTTGTATAGTATAACTAAAATACATAATGGTCATACGTGGATCAAATTTGATGAAGGATGTAATTACTTTGTGCTGTGGTCGATATAAACCACTGTGACCTCTCATGGAAAATTTACGGTCATTATATCGAAACAAAAGTTATTGTACTATAAAATACCTTTCAAATGGGGTGAATATTGTGTGTATAAAATATTTAAGTTTTCAATTCCAAATTGATAGATTTTTCAAACAGAATAAAAAAATGTAAACGAGAATCGGCTAATAACTATGGAAGTGGGGCGGGCTTAATCAAAAATATACAATATTAAGAATAACTGCAAATGTGTTCATGGCCAACTTCCAAGCATTGGAGTTCTGGAATGTTTGATGGAAATCGATTACGTTTTCTTTTCAGAGTAAGTATATAAAAAAATAAGAACTTTCCAAAGCCTTGAGTATGGAAAAATGCAATAGTGGAAAAGCAATCAGGCCAAAATACTGTTTATATTTATTTTTGTGACTTACCTTCAAAACAAAACCAAGCAATAGCCGATAGTATTGAACAATGTAGAAATACGGTTGTAAAACCACAAAAAATGTTTGTTTCTGTTTGTTCGATACCAAATAAAAAAAGTATTTCGATAATGAACAGACAAATGTATATGCTGCAGTATATTGACGTACGCGCAGACTGTAATAAAAAAGAGCCAAATAAAAAGTTTTCATATAGAAAGATTTTAGTTAAAGTTGAAAAAATAAATTTAAGGTTATAAGGACACATTAAAGCCAAAAGGTTAAGAAATTTCGATTCGCTTTCTTTCATATTTAATACAAGGAAATAGAAAATTTTAAATTGCAGTCAATGTTAAGTTAAATTCAGAAATTGTTTAAATCGTAAAAAAATAAAACAGTTATAAAAAGTTTTAACTATTTAACTTAACATTTGCACTTACACAAAGCACACGATAAATTTTGTGGTTGGTGGTGAGTCTTTAAAATTTTTTTACAAATATAATTAAAATTTAAAGTGTAAAGTAAACTAAAAGTGATGAAATGAAGTGTTTGAGTTGAAATAAATTAACAAAAACAAATGTTGACAAAATTATAAATTTATTTATTGATCTTATGAAAAACAACAAAAAAAAACATTTAAATTAATTATGCATTCATTATACAATGAAATTATTAGAAGTTGACATAACATTGCATTACAAATTGCTACTTAAGCACAAAAAAAGACAACATAATCGGAAAATAAATGAATTGTTTAGATGAATAAATATATGATTTATATTAACTTGAATATTTAAAATACAATATTTTTGAACTTAAACATATATCACATTTACTACGCTAAAATCAGTACATTTTTAAATTTTGCAATTTAACGATTAAAAATTAACGTCGATAAAATTAAAAATGTAATTGAGTTTAAAATATTACTGAAGATCTAAATTATATAATTAAGAATAAAAACTGAAAAATTAACAAATCGTTAAAGCCGAAAATGCCTATACAAAAAGTTACATAGGACCACAAAATTTTGTGAACATTGCATATAACTATATAACGTGAATGACATTTGCGTCGAATCACCAACTTGAATATGCAATATTAAAATTGACCTAAAGCGATAGGATAATTCGATATATTAATTTTTTTAATTTAAGTTTTTGTTTTTTAAGTCTTATAATAAAAACGGTGTTTCAAAAACCTAAACTATTTGAAGTGAAATGAGCACAGACTATCGATTCAGTGACCCAAAATGCATTAACAGGACATGAACTAGCTCGAGTTAGCAAAATTAAATATTTATTTTGTTTCTGCTCTGCAATAATTTATGATGTCTCAATAGAAAAACGTTACTTTATGGCTATTAGTTAATTTGAAAAAGTATTGATATTATTATTAATAAAAAAAAATAAATCCTTTTCTTATTTTACGGAAAACTGTTTGGTTAGAACGCATACGAATGTGTCTTTTTGCTAAATCTCTTGAATAAATATTTTGTACAAATACCAACATAAAATAAGAAGTCTATGCCTTAGTATAAAAATAAATGTAAAAATTTGTTGTCTAGTTTTGTTCACCACCACCACCACTTATATTGTAAATCATCCATATTTCCTTGCATTATAATATTATTCGTTTCACTATTATTGCTAGTATTATTACGATTACTGTTATTAACATTTAAATTATTGCTATTTGTATTGCTGCTGCCCGCATGTTGTAATGCTGCGGCAATTGTTGCTGCTGCCGCCGCCGCTGCTGCATTATTCATTGGTGTTTCCATATGTTGCTGTTGTTGATGCTGAGCATGCGCAGTATGCAACAAATATGGCGGCGGTTGATTTAAATTGTGCCCATGGCTATGATGATTATGTGAATGAGCATGATTATGTTGTAAATTTAAATTCAAATTCAAATTATTCATTTGTATATTGCGTTGATTATTATTTGCGACAACAACAGCTGCCGCTGCAGCAGCTACAACTTGTTGTTGCTGTTGCTGCTGCAGCTGTTGTTGCAAATGAAAATTATTGCTATTGGCATTTAAATTATTACGGTTTGAGTTACGTATTGAATTATGTTGTATAAAATTTGTTTGTGCAGCAGCAGCACCCCCACCGGCTTGAGCTATATTATGATTTGCAGCATTTTGTAAGTGTTGCAAATTTAATTGTTGCTGTAAATTTTGTATTGTATTATTTGAAGCCGTTGTTCCTATAGTTCCTGCAGTATTACTCATATTTGCGGCAGCAACAGCAATATTAGCCGCAGCATTAGCAGCTGCAGCAATTGCCAACGCTTCATGCGTTGCATCGCGTATATTATTTTGTCGTCGACTATTTCTTCGTTGCTGCCGTGTGCCATTTCTCCTTCTTACCTTAATAAATACTCCATTGAAAATTTTTAGAGTTAGCAGTGCGATAACAATAAATATGAGACAAATCGATATGCTTATATAGATAAGTATTCGCATATTGCCATCGAACATGGAGAAGAGCGAGTGATTGTGTTCGTCCATTACATCCATTAATAAAGCGAAGTTTGTTAAATGATTGCACATACAAATGCTATGCGATCGATTTGTTGATTCCAGATTACATCCATTTGCAGACCAGGCACTAAAAAAAATTAATAGTATTTCAAAATAAAACTAAGTATAATTTATTTTTCTTGAATGCACAGCAACAAAAACCTTAAATTGAAATCACATATTTACTTTACTACTACTAATATAATCTAGCTCCATTGGGAGCGTAGAGCCTGAACAAAATTTCTATAGCTATTTCAATGATCGTCTTTTGTTACATGTTATGGCAGTTCGTTCCGATTTATATCTTATCATTTTCTATTATTCTGCAACACGATGTTTTGCATCTATTTCCCTATGGTTTTCACCAAAATTCTTATTGAAAAGTTTTTCTAGCGCCTCTCCTGATCTTGTGACCAATCCATTCTCAATATCTTTGCATAATTTCAGTTGAGATAGCAGTATTGGTTGGATTAAATATTGGACTATCTTAATGACAACAGTGCAATCGTGTTAATTTTTTAAATATAATTGTAAGGCCGTCGGCTTAATCCACATTAAAATATCGCGTTTATTACTCTACCTATACGGTGGTTTCGAACGGAAAAACTTTTTTCTGAATGCGTAAGCTCGGTCCTATAAGCTGGTTGACATATTTGGTATGCTATTAAACTTGTGTTCGATTTTTTAGCTGGTTGGGAATATTTTCATACCTTTTATATCTTATCTTCCAAAGCATACTGAATCTCGGTTGCATATTTCCATATCTATAGGGAGTAATACAACTTATTTTCAGGAGAGGCAGGCATGGGAACGCACTTGTAAAAGATTGCATTTTGTATCGAAAGAATTTGGTGTAAATGCGAAAATAGAGGCTAAATGATTTCATTTGAGATATACCACTCTGTAACTGTATTTTACATTTTAGAATATTCCATAGTTGGATTTTTAAAACGGCACACATACTGTTTCGTCATATCGCTGGAATTCACCTTGCTGACAACATCACAACAACTATGAAGCTAATCGATGACAGTTCACTTTTTTTAAGAATTTCTTCAGAATTTTTCAAATTTTAGCTAAGGTATTAAAATTAACTTATTTTGACTTTTACTTTAGAAGCATAAAGAAAGATATTGTTGTTTGCGACGCAAAGCCACTCCTATTTCAAAAATATAATTTCCACAGCACTTTAAACCCAACTTTATAATTAGCTTTCTGATTTTTATATTTAAAAACTCTGCAGCAGTAAGAGTAAAAGTTACTATGGGGAACTGTTTTTTGTCTCTCTAGTAATATTTGAAAATTGCAGTTGCGTGTTGCTGCACTTTAATCGAAAAAAGAGATATTATAAAATAAAGATACATTGTTCAAAACTTACTGATCAATATAGTTCCAAAAGACACATGTGGGATTGGTAACATTCTCCGTCTTTAAATGACGTAATGTTAATTTTATAGGTTGCGATAGCTGTATATGACGTCCTTTGCCTAAGCTAGCTGATATTACTTTACTATTTAAAATACGTATACGTTGCTGTTGTAACGATGAATCGCTGTCATTTGATAATATTGCAGTACTGCGCACTAAAAAATAGTAGAAAGAAAAAAATAGCAACTAAACTGTTATCAATTTCTATACAAAAATTACCATAGCTTCTTGAACTTTTCAAATCAAAATGATCATAAGATGGTTTTAATATCGACTCTAAGCGATCAAATGCCGCAAATACAATGCGCACTAAGCCACCTTCACTATTTTCAACAAGTGCAGCGCGTGGTAGCTCAATGCGATCATCACTAATTTGCCATTGTTCAGCATCTGGAAACACTTCGTTTGCTTGTATGTTTTTAGTTTCTAAAACACGCACTGAGAGCACTAAAAAAAAAAATATTATCTTCACATAAAAATAATAAGTAAGTGAACATACATATGTTTTTAACTTTTTGCACAACATTACGTTCACGTATTATTGTGTCAGCCAGAAGAAACGCATTGTATTCTAAACCAGTTAGTAAGGATGTTGCTACTCGCATTTGATCCTCCTGATTTAAGTCTAACCAAGATGACAATTGTGATTCGTCCAAGAGATTTGAACCAGTCTTTACAACACCATGTAGAAGTTCAAATATAATAGCCTCACGTTGACGCTGATCGGGAAATGTTTCCTTGTCATAAAACATTTTTTCCGACATTGTTTGTATAATTTTAGTTGTCACAAGCATATCGCCACCATAAAGTGTTTTACTACTTGTTACCTTAAGAAATAGAGAAGATATGTCAAGAAGTACTAATTTTTAATGAGTTGATTTCGGGTCTACCTCTGATAGATCATTTGCTATTGAAATTAATGAAGAATCTCTTTGATTTACGCGCACTTCTAAATTGTTTAGCCACAAACTACGACATTGCGTTAGATCTGGTGTTACTGGATGCCAAGTGGGTTCAAAATTACGCAGACGTTGATTTACCTTATTTGCTGACGCCATAGTTTCACAATTACTAGTATTACTTACACATTCTAGTTTTGTGGTTTCAAGTGAGTTTGCGTCATCATCGGTGTTAGTTTCAGTTATACGTTTCATGAGTACGCAACGCCACTTGGCAATGCCTGTTGCTCCCCCTTTAATAGTAGAATTAAAAAAATGTTGCATTAGTTATGTAACAAAAAAAAAATGCTAACAATAATTGGTAACCTAACATAGCATGACCATTACATTTTCAATTACACGAAAAAGTTTGCCTGAACATACCTGGACATGGTTGAACATTACTTTCTCCGACTCGTGTTACATTCCAGAATAAATTTCTTGCATTTGTTGGACCACAGAACATATTACTTTCATCTTCATCACCAACAATGCCTGCATTATTATTATTTATATTATTTATGTTACGTGTAAAACTGCTGTTATTGGTGCCGGCAGCACCCAATACAGTTTCTTGAGTTGCAGTGATTCCACCAACATTGGCCGACGGCTGCATTTGCTGATTGTTGCTGCGATTTTGGGAGTTTTTCGTTAGCAGTATGCTATCATCACTGCCAGCACCACCAACTCCAGTTAAAATGCGAGTGTTTGGTGGATTTATGCCACTTGCTGAAATGTTACCTGTTAAATAAATTATATTTTATAATAGGTACATTTGACAAGTAATTTTTTAGAAGACTATCATTCAAACTTCGATTCTTTATCTTACCGTTGCTGGTATTTGCTGCTGCAGTTTTAATCACATCATTAACTGGCCGTGTTCCACCACTACTACCTACGTCCCCTTGTATAGAAGTTTGTTCTCCTGTACTGCTTTGATGTGTATTACTGTGATGATTGTGCAGTGGTGGTGGTGGTGGTATACCATCATGTCTGTTAACACCTTTTATACTTGTTCCGTTTCCATAATTTTTTAAACGACCACCTGGCAAAGTAGATGTTGGTGGTGGTCCAGGCGATGGCGATGAGCTCCAAATATCAATAACACCACCAGGCACTGGTAAAGGTGGTGGCGGATGTGGTGGATTTATAATATTGCTGCTATTTGCCATCAATGGTGGTGTATTGGTTAGCACCCAAGGTGGACTTGGACGATTTGTTGTTGTTGATGTTTGTGCTGCTGATATGCATTGATAGTGTGCTTCTAGATATTTGTGTGTTCCCGGACAGGGATCCCCAAATACAACAGTTGTTGCTAAAACGCTACAGCTTTGTTTGTGCGCACACCTTATTTAGTAAAGAAGAAATTAAGAAAAAATTTAAAAAACGGATTTAAATGCAACTAAAAGAAATGTTGATTTTATAGAAGCGTCAAGAACTCCAGCAATATATATTTTTTAGATTCAGGTCCTGCAGGGGTTTCCTATAAATCAAAAGTACTCGACTGTCTCAATATCAATCACCGGACAAACCAAACCGATTCTCACAAAACGTAGGTGGCATTTAAAAAAAGGATTTTTCGACATTCAAATTTTAAGAATCGTCACCTCGTTTAGATGAAAACTGCGCGCGTTCGCACAAATGAGCACGGCGGTTTCCATAGAAAATTTTCTAAGTAGAAGTCGAAATTAAACACAAGTACCGCATAAGCAAAATATGAGGATATAATTACAATATTAGTGGTTTTTGGCAGAGAAGCACAATTGTTTACAGATAGGAATTAGTCGGGAGATCGAGAAAGGTACAGTAATAAATACATGGAAAAAAGATATAATGAAGTCAGGCATAAAGGTAGACAGATTTATGGACATTTGCAGATACAATTGTGAGGTTCAGAAGGTACGACGATCTCATAATCGCCTCAAAAATTCATTTTTGGAGGTGTAATGGCAAACATTCTCGAGTGAACTTTAACTTCTTAAAGTGCGAAATCACATAGATAAATATAATGATTGAGAATGAAATAGCGAAGGTGATGATTAAAATAGCTATTTGGGACCTACGAATGAATAAAGATAAAAACTGTAACAAGTAATAAGTATTAAACTAAATGAGTGAGCCTTATCAAATTCGCAACACTTTACATTTGATGCAGTTTTTACAGATACCTGAAAAGTTTTGGTTGTGTGATTTCTGTTGTTTTTTATATAAATGATTTAGTTCATCAACCATCCTTTTGAGTTACAATAATATGGAATAACTCAAGTCCTTAAGACCACACATATAATCGCAAGAGTTTAATTATAAACGTACCTTGAATTAAGCACCGTTAAGCTCTTTGGTGACATACAATTGACGCTCCATTCCACATTGCCGTGATCATTACAAATCGTAATTGAAAAACGTCCATAGTTGGCGCGTATCAGATTAATTAAATCTCCGGGGTCACATTCAATTGTAAGTTTCTTACCTTCACAAGCATAGGCAGTTTGGTATTTGGGTGCTAAAAAAGTTTTCGAGATGTAACGATTTCATTAGTATTTATCAAAATAAGGTGTTTTTTAATGTTTTCAATGAAGGTATTAGAATAATTCAAACAATATAATATAAAATTTAATATATGTATATAAGAATCGTCGAAATGTTTGTTGTAGTTGGTTTTGGTTGGAGTTTGTTGTTGGAAATCTGCAAAGAAATTATACATGCCAAATATGATTTACTACTTGCAATAGGCAAATAGTTTAAATTATGATAGACATACATGTAAAATATTATATGCTTGTTAAACGTCATATACTTATAGTTATAGCGAAATACTTAGTTATGTGATTTTTATGCTTGTCAGTAACGTGTTGATGCATATTTTGATTATAAATACCAAATCCAATTTTACTGATTAAAAGCAAAGTTGTCTGTCAGCCCATCATTAAGCAGCAAAAACGTAGATTCCGAGCTCAGCCGCATTCAGACATGTAAACTTGTATTGCTGTTAAAAATTAAGATAGATTGTTAAAGCTCATATATATATTTTTTTTTAACGAATAACAAAAACAAATTTAATGGTTCAATAAACGATTTCATTAAGAAATCAATATCACAGAATGCAACTGAATTGCATCCATTATCAGTAATAATACCTTAAAAATTAGGGTTTAAAAATAAGGAGAGAAGCTCTAAAATCAATCTTATGACATATTTTGCATAAAAACATATAAAAATATTGAAAGCATCTTATTTTTTCCGAAAAAGATTATTTACTTTTAAGGGTGTGACTGCGTGAAATTACCC
The DNA here is from genome assembly GCA_963680825.1 of Meiosimyza decipiens. NCBI lineage: Eukaryota > Metazoa > Arthropoda > Insecta > Diptera > Lauxaniidae > Meiosimyza > Meiosimyza decipiens. The sequence continues at coordinate 11,320,065 of OY804261.1, read as the reverse complement.
ATGTACATGCATACACACATATGCAAAGGTTAAATATTAATTACCTTTTCTTTAGTTAAAGTTCAAACCTTCAGGCAGCTTCTAAAATAATAAAACAAAATTACCAACTTTATGTATAAGCTATATTTTATTAAAACACACCCATTTCCAAGGAAAATTTATCGCCAGTTTGTCAATAAATGAAAGAATTCCATTGTGCCCCAATTTACTAATTGCGTTTTACTCGAATGCATTAAAAGGGCGAGTTCGACGCCAGTACGGCGTTATACAGACGCTATTAATTTTTTGTATCTTTTTCTTGTATTTTTGTAGATCAATAATTTTTGGTCTTTTGGTCTGACGTTGTTGCAGACACATATTGCATATGTTGAACATATTTTCCGATTTATGAAGTATGTTTTCATTAACACTAGCTTTGTATTTCTCATATATTTCCAATAAATTAAATTTATTGGTTTTTTTTTACTAACTTTTTTAATTACTATTTTCTATTCTTGCATACGTAGACAATTCTTTAGCAGTGTTGCCAAGTACTATGGTTTAAATTAACAATCAATGGGCACTTTGTTGCACTTCAACTTTTTTTAATCGCTTTGCTGGGGAGTATAATTTTTTTTCACTAATTTTATTGATTTCGAAATAATTTAGTTGAATTTGTATTTATATCAATGATTGTAGGTTTATTAACTTATTTTTGTTAATATAAATTAATTTAAGACCAAATTTTTCACAAAACACACACCTTATAATTCTTTTCACAAAATATCTACACTAAAATGCATCAACAGTGTTGCATTTTTCAAATGAAACAGCGTTGCACACCATATGCGTAACTTATCGATAAGTTAATACTTTACACTACCAAATTGTTGTATTAACAATGAGTTAAGGAGTATTTATTAAGTTATTTGCTTAGACAATGTTTACACGAGGAATCTCTTGAGAAAAAGTTTTCCTGTATGTTGGCAGAAAGGGAAAAACGAAAGGATGGTGTACAGAATTCGTCGTATCCGCAAACTCTCTTTCGTTCTATTCGTTAGCTGATATTATGCTTTGAATTTACGTTTGTTGTGGAAGGTTGACGCAGTAATTGCTTTGAAATTTTCCTGCACAAAAAAATTCTAATTTTCGTGTGTAAACGCAAAACAAATTCACAAAAAAGAATAAACAAGAATTTGTCTGACCGATTTTCCTCATGTAAACGTTGACTTAGTGTGAACGCATAACTACAATTACACACACTTCTTCCGTAATAATAAAAAAACACAACGACTGATTAACTGGAATACTGATTGAAGTAGAATATACCGCCTAGTAATGTGTAAATAAATTATTGTGTTAATAAATAATATGTAAAGCTTGCTTCCATTTTGTCGAAAATTTATAGTAAGACGTTTTAAATGTCAAAATCTGTAAAAAATAAACATTGTACGCCCCATATTCCACAAACTCACGGCACTGTCCTACTGATTTGTTTCGTGAAGTCGTCTCATTTGCCTTTATGAGAGACCTATCAATCATTAATAAACTCTGCATAATATCCAACATTCAACAAGCCGGAACTAAACATAGTTCTAAACAGGAAAAGCAAAAAACGTTGTATCATCGAAAACTATATTGTTAAATATTGAAGAGTCCAAATTTACTTAGTTAGCTAAGAAATTATGTTTCATTTTATTTCATGCAGGTAAAGTTTTTTTTTTTCAAAGCAATTCATTTGGATTTCTTGTCTGATAAAGTTTAATGATCTTATTACTTAAAGCATTTCCAACTCGTCGATTCGTACTAAGTACAGGAACACCACGACTAATTTGAATATCGGCTAACATCACTGATGCATCAGGGAGGTTTTGCATACCATCGAGCAATTTTTTTGGACAAGAATACTCAGCTCTTATAGCTTCAGCTGTGTCAAGCGTTATCGAAGGTAAGCGAATCAAATGCTGCTGCCATAATCTATTCATACCATTTATACCTTCAAGGCGAACGCACTGCTTGTTATCATTTATAAGATATTTTTTAAAACTTGATTGAACTTCAGATTTTTGTTTTTTATATGGAACTTCTGCAACAGCTTTAGTAAAACGCTTTAATAATTCTAGTAAATCAACGGCCTTCGAATTTATTTGTAACACGTTGCACTCGTGATAAACTTGTAACTCAGTGAGCAAAGTTTCTCTTTCTTGTTGCAGACCACTAGAACATTTTGCAGGCAAGCTGGGGAAAACTATCGTCATTCTCATACTAGGAAAAGCTGATTTTATGCCTTCAATACAAGAATTTAATTCATTTGAGCTTACTAATTCTTGCAATTCTTGCATTGTAAAAACTCGCAGAAGTTGATTTTCTATTTGCCATCTTTCACTGAGCTCTGGTGTTGGTTGAGATAAAGTTTCATCATCTGCATATTTATTTACGTTACTATAGACAAATGTTTGCTGTCCTGCTGATCTTTCCCAGTAAATGCAGCATTTTTCAGCCAGAGCACGTATGTTATACTTTAATGATGAGGATTCTAATAACTGCAATAGATCGCACCCAGCTGGTGTGTCTGAAATTCTATTATCAATTACTAAACGCACATATTTTTGGCATTCTGATGGCTGAATTCGTTTTTGTTGCTCCCTTATTAGCTTCTTCCTAAGTTTTTCTGAATTTTTGTCGGAGTTCATCATAAATGCACTTCATATGAAATTATCGCTGGTAAAGTATTAACTACACAAACCAAAATACAAATTAAAAGTTATTAGGCTATCATTTTTATTGAAAATTTTATAGAAATTGGGTATATTTTACATACCGTTTTATATACTGTTTTATTGAACCTTAGTAGCTTAAAACAAACAGATTACGTCTAATTTTATCCGATTATATTGACACCTGGCAGACGCACTCCAGTTCTGATGTACTGGTGAAAGCGAAATTATAAAAAATTACTCAAAAAGTTTCATGTATAAAAAAGTTGACGCACATTTTTGCTGTTCTTAAGCAAATCTTCCTAAATCGGAATTGCCAAAACAAAAACAATGAGGAATAAACATTGTACACATATGTATATAAAAACGTTCCTAATGCAAGATGGAAATAAAAATTCCAGTCCAACTTTATGATAAATAACCCATATACGAATTTGTTTTAGAACGTAACGTTCAAAATCTGATATAAAGTGAGAGACTGGGAAAATGCTACGATGATCTATGTAACTGTTTTTTCAGTTGTATATCTCCCCTTAAATTGAACAAATTCTTTCACACGGCAACTCTTATTAGTTTATGTTTGTATGTGGTATTCAATACACAAGCGCAATATTTACTTTTACTCAGTAAAACTATAAATTCGCTCGGTTCGTGCTATCTTTAGTTTGATTTTAAAAAGTTGAAAGAAAGTTTTTTAATTGTACTTACCTTAATATTTTGTAATAGAAAATCAATTCAGCCGGCACTTCGCGACTATTATGTCAAATTACTAGTGATGGATATCGATAATAAATATTTGCTACGATACACAGCCAGCGATAACAAAGCATCAAGCTAAAATTTCTGTATCAATTGGGTGAGAATAAAAAAAAACATCGAAAATAAGTAAAAGTAAAGCTGCACAAAACACATCAAGCTGAAGTTAATTGAAAATAAAATATCGTAAAAATTTACTACTTGATTTGAGTACTTTTGGTTATATTGTACCATGGAAGAAGAGGTAAAGTCTCTGGAGGTACTAGAGGTAAAGAGTCTGGATGCGCTAGATGTAAAGTCTCTGGATTCAAGACCTCTGGAGGCAAGAGCTCTGGAGGAAAGGCCTCAGGAGGTGAGGCCTCAGGAGGTTAGGTCTCTGGAGGTAAAAAAAGATGAGAAAAAAATAAAAATGCGTGCAGCTTTATCTGAAGTTTGGTCACATTTTTGTAAAACTGATGATGAAAAATTGGCTTTGTGTAAGAAATGTGGAAAATCTATCAAGACATCGGGAAATACAACAAACTTACACAAACACTTGTTTATTCACGGCATTGTTTTAACAAAACGAGCTCGAGCAACACCAAGTACGAGTACTTCGTTTGTTTTGTAAGTAAATACATGCAATAAAATATAATTTTATATCTATAGACAAGCAGTAATAAAATACGATATATCGCTTAATTTTATATTGTATTGAGTATACATACACATCTAATCGATAGAATCGATGCTTGTCAATCAGAGAAGGTATTCGTGTACTTTTAGCCCGGGAGCGGGCAGATAAATCTATTGGAATAGTTTTAATTAGTAGAAATTGCATTCATTAAGTTTTTTCAAATGAAGTTTTTTTTACCACGATAAACTAATATTCAAACGAAACGATTTCTCCGATCTGGCCTCGAAGATATAGCCGTCGAAGTTGCAAATATACATATGTAGCTTTAAAAAAATCAAATATTCTATGAACTATTGCAACAGATATCAATAAAATACATACATGTATGCATTTAAAGAGCAAATGAACATTATTTAGTTTAACAGTCACCTCTTCGATTTTCTGAAAATTTTAGTATGTTGTACAGTTCATCATGCTGATCAAAAATATATGTTTTTCATTCCATAAATAACTGCACCCTATTTTGACTTTTTCCTCTGATATTTTTGATTTTTATAGGTCAATTTTGAACATATTTAAACTTAAAATAATTTTTATTTTAATTTAGGTCGCGTTATTTTCAGAAATTGGATTTTTTTATGTATAAAGGCTAGGATCGATCTTTTCCGATTTCCGAATTTTTCCTGCGCCACCCACGTTTCGAGGATTATTTGTCCCCTTCTGCAGTGCGTCAATTTATTAACTGAACATTAAAACACATATAACATAATTTCAAGTAATAATACAACAATAATCATAAATATTACACTAATTTAGTTAAAATAGATTGGAACAGTGTGAGAGTTTTTAAAATTTATAGTTGAAATTATAAGTTAAATTCTTAAAAAATGTTATTTTCAAAAAAGTCATAAGTATCTTGGCTCCAAAGTTTATTGAAAGGAAGTCTGAAAATCTATGGACAATAGAAAAAAAAATTGAATCATTTTTATTTAAAAAAGCTTAAATATTATAAAAAAATTAAATAACTGCAAATCAACTTGTTTAAACATGAACTTTTCTATTTATAAAAATGTTTCACAAAATATCTTCGCTATAAATTAATTTTTAATATATTTTCTTTATGCTAAGGCGCGTATACATTTACATAAGTAAATGAATATCACTCATACGACCTGTTGTACGTTTTACACAGGAAGACATTTAACAATAATAGTCCTAAGAATCTCATATTGGCTATATAACCATCGAAAGTTGCAAAAAACCATATATCTTCCAATTTGTTTGCCAGTTTTATTAATTTCGGATAATATTTAGAAGTTGCTAGTGTCGCTCTTATTTAAAAATCTAGAAATATAGATAAGCCAACGGCTTACTGATGGTGAGGAAACCCCACACCAATTTAAATAAAATTTAATAAGCTATAACCATTATATATGAAATTGCAGTTCAGCCATAACCAATTTTATAAAATTTTGCTGATTTTAATTTTATTATATACCAGCGAGTAATTTATTTTTTATAAATATGCCGCATTATTTTGGAGTTAAAAGAGGTACACAAAATTTAGATAGGAAAATATTGACGTTAAAAAAAATTCCAACTGAGTTACAAATGCATCATTTGCATTAGCAAAACCTGACGGATCAGCCCACTCGCCGTTTACACAGTAATAAGCATACGTTGATCTACAAGTAATGGCATTAAGTAGAGAATCTGGTCGCCTTAATAAACGTTTTGTAGACGAACAATACCAAGACCAAACTACTAGGAATAAGTTTCATAAAAAAAAATAGTAATGAACAATAATGCCGTTTTCATTGTCCATTCTATTCCGAACCTTCGGTACCGGTTCTGTGAAAGGGAAGGCGGCGAGCTCTGAACTTAATTATTACGAAACAAATGTTTACTATATATTGCTACAAACTATTTTTAGTTAAAATCTGCATAGTGATTACAATTCTCGAAAATCCTGATATTTATTTAAAATTACCATAATTTATATTGAAATGTTGAAAAAACAATTCCATCTTTTTTTAACAAATTTATTGCAAAATTATAATTTAGGTAACTTTATAAACAAAAGCTTGAACCGATCTGAATGAACCCTTGGAATTTTGAAGGGGAAGAATTGAACTTTTACTATTCGTTTGAAAATTTAGAAAAAAAATATTTTTCATAACTCTTAAATTATTTTTTATAAGATTAATACTTCCTAAATCCAAAATACTAATAGTAACTACTATATATCATATTGGCGGTACATACACATTAGAGGTCTGCATGAGTGCACCCGAAATGATCATCATATTGTATAAACTTCTGAATGCAATAAGCTTCGTGTGCTTGTACTTGTCAAACATTTTATTTACGATTTATTGGCAAGTGCAGCAATCATCTCTCCTGCTTGTTGTTTCAATTTGTTTTGGTTTGATTTGTGGTTTTTGTGCACAAAAGCTTGATGGACTGTTAACGTAGCGGATGGCTTGATGGCCGTTTAGACTGCACTCATGCAGACCTCTAATACATATATCATATATATGTTGCTAAGTACAAAAACATAACTTTACAGAGTAAACAACAAATTTGTGATGACAACTATTTGCATATAATTTTTTCACTAAAAGGAACTTAAAATTTTTTTTTAGCATTAATAGTCCGTACCAGGTGTTTTGTTCAGTACTGCCCAAAACCGTCAAAATCAGTGTAAATAAAAAATGATATATTTTTAAAATCACAAAGAAAAATAGTGCACGATCATAATTTAATGATATAAGGTTAAATTAATTGCTGCGCGTTAACAACATCAGTAATATTCGTTTATACTTTCTTTTCTCGCGCGTTTTGACAAACTTGTGATTTGTTTGCATCTTTGTTTTGATTATTTAATTTTTTCAGTTGAATTCTTATTCTTAAAACGGTTTTCTCTCTCTATTTTTTCATTTTTGACGTTGATTTAGAAAATGGTGCATCCAAATCAGAGAATCGGCCTACCTCTTCTTTTTGTATCATGGTGTACGATATTTTTGTTCCTGTTGTGTGTTGATTAATAAAAGTTTTGTGACAGTTGTAATGAAAGTTTGAAAAATAGCAAAAACATACTACGAATATTACATTATGATTAATATATTAAAAAAGAGATATGAGAAATAAGCTAAAATAGAAATTTTGCTTTAAGAAAATGTTCATTTGTATTTCAATGACACCGAGTTATCCCCGTCGCTACAAAAGGTCGAATAAGTAATTTTTTACCGATTTCTCTTAAACAATTTGTTTTCGAGAAAAAACTTGAACAAAAGACTTCTAATCAATGAAAATGTCGAAAACATGGCAAAATTGAAGTAACTTAGCCACCTGTAACTCTTATGTTTAATCACAGATTATTTTATGAAATAGAATTTTTTTTGCTACAGCACACTCCCAGTTATTCTGGAATTTCTTTACATAATTTGCAATTAAATTCATACGAAAATAATAATAAAATTGATTATCAATTGCACCTAAGCAGTAGGGCCTATCAAGATTTATTAAACATTTAAATAGTAACGATGAAAAACTCATTACCTATCATTTTGATTTGATTTGACGCTTTATTGGACCTTTTGGGTGTGATACTGACCTTCCCCGATGAGGGAGGGCTTGTTAGTGATGGACAAATGAACAATCTCGCAAAACAAAATCTTATTTTGAATTATTTCCTATACAAATTACCTGTCGCTTAAAAAGTAAAAAAAAAAACAAGAAGAAAGTGATTTCTAAACATAAGATATTAAAAAGAAGTTTTAATTGAAGCAGTGGAAGCAGACCTACAGTAAAAATCAGCAGCAGCTTCACCATTCAAATCATATCAAGGCTTTTCTATTTTTTCAAAAGCACCTAATATGGACAGAATTTTGGAAAGGTAATTATTTTTTTTGCTTATTTGGCTACAATGAAATACTTTCAGCACTATAAATTAATAAGTAAACAAAAAGTGTCACAAGCAAACATTTTCATTATACTATAAAAAAGAAACTACATAACAAATTATAGTATAGAAGGATTGCCAATGACTTGAAAGAGAGAGTGCAGTAAAGGACACAGTATTTGCTTGACAGCCGTCGGATCCGAACTGCGATCCTAGCGAATGCCACCAAGCATTGTGTAAAAATGTTTGTGATACAGAAAACTCGAAAATGGTGACGAACTTAGCGCCTATACAAGCAAAATTTAGTACTTATTAATACAGAAAACCAAATCTGAATTAGTGACCTTAAGATAATAATGACAATAGCTAAAAATTGTAAATGCAGCCAATTCGACTCCTGATGACACCTACACCTAGCACTAGGCAAATAGTGGGTGGGCCAAATTAAAATACACCTTAATCAATGCTATCCGACACTTTTTGTTTACATACATACATATTTATTTATTTATTCAATTGATGAATTTGAATAAGTAAAAAAATATACATTTTGAAGATTTAAAACCAACGAAAAAACAGTAATTTTTAAGGATTATTGTCAAAGTAAAATGATGTTTTGATTACAATTTTTGTTATTATTTTAGGCACGCTGCCGCTATTTATGAAACAGATGAAATGGCAGTAAAACGTTATGAGACGTAAGTTTATCGATCATTCACAAAATAAAAATTTTACTGGAAAAAACATATTGCATCAATATCTTATCCTGCAATAAAAGTAAAAATTCAGAAAACTTTTTAACTTGCAACTGAAGCTATTTTGATGGGATGTTGCTTATGTTATTTGCAAATGTAAACATATGTTTCAGTAAAGCCATTTGTTTTTTGACCTAAAACTAAAAATATTTTATGGTTTGTTTTGCATTTTCCTCCCTAACAGCGTAATAAGAGTGTCAGATAAAAGATATTTGTTTCAAAAACTTTGCACACAAAAATTCACAATAATTTTTTCGCTCAGTTTCTAAAATTTACATTCAAGTGTGAAATTAAAAAATTGCAAGTATGACAATAATGTTAGAGATAATTTGAAGATCGAAACTATCCACAAGTTAATATACTGAAATATATGATACTAGCAGAAAAATGTTTGTATCTCAGTTTTCCAACAATTTCATCTATGAAGGAACCAATAGGTGTGTTCCATTACTAGAAAATTTGTACACTTTCTTAAAACTTTCTGTTCCTCTACCAAAAAAATTTGTTCCTACCAAATGCTGCTACACAAATTTCGTGTAGTAAAATTTTTCCAGCTCATGCTTTGGCAGTAAATGTGAAATTTATTCAGTCAACAAAATAAATATAAAAATATTGATACAATGAAATAAAGTTGAGTTTGAAAATTTAAAAATTATAAATGTATTCCCGTACTTTTTGCAATTTTTGATGCTTGGAGAGAATTTTTTGCTTATTCTTACAAATTATGCAACTTTCGAGTTTCTGCTCAAAAAGTTACGGAACAGACCTAATATCTTACCATTTAATTTTAAATATTTGAATACAATAGAAAAGGAAAAATTATCCGAAAAGTTTCAATATTTAGCTTAGCTTTTGAAATATTTTACTTTAAATTGCAAGCTCTCTATTTTTCTATGTATACATAAATGGAAAATTAATGCATATTTCATTTTAGTGGCTCGCTGGAAAAGAAAAAAAAATACAAGGTCAAGTTTCGACCAGCTTGGTGTCATCAATTTAAATGGCTAAGACGAGATGACTCGCCTCAAGGAAAAATGTGCATAGTATGTGGAGTCAAACTATCTGGCAACTTATTTCACCTTCAACGTCACGCTACCAGTGATATGCACAGAAAAGCAAAACGCAAAGCTAGAGAAATCCCTAAGCTATGCAGTTTCATAGAAAGCGATTCAGCTGAGTCCGATTCGTTTAAACCACACAAAAAATCAAAATGTAAAGCTAGAAAACCACCTAAATCAGACAGTTTCGTCACAAGCAAAGTCAAGTTTCGTCCAGTTTGGTGCCAACAGTTTAAATGGCTAAGACAAGATGATTCACCTCAAGGAAAAATGTGTATAGTATGTGGAGTGAAACTGTCTGGCAACTTATTTCACATTCAACGTCACGCTGCCAGTGATATGCACAGAAAAGCAAAACGCAAAGCTAGAAAAACGTCTAAATTATGCGGTTTCATAGAAAGCGATACAACTGAGTCCGATTCGGTTATATCTAGACAACTGGAAAAACAGTTAAGTACTTTTGCAGCAGAGCATAACGTGCCATTTGCTATCATGGACTATTTTTACTTATTCCTTAAAAGTGATAAGATCTATTTAAAAATTGTAAAGAATTTTACTATAAATCGTTAAAAAACATCAAAATATAATTAAAACTCTTATCGTCCCAGTTAATGTTCGTGAAATATGTGTCAAATATATAGGTACTCAGTTCTTAGTGCTATATTTTAATTTATTTTAATTTTTAACAGTAGAGTAAAAAAAATACAGAAAAAAAGAATTACCGAGACAAAATATATCTCTGCAAGGAATATCATTTTAAGTCGACATAAAAAAAATTAAACTTATTGCTGCCACTGATTTATATTTTTTAGACATTTCTATCCTATTTAAGTAAATATGTAGTAACTGAAAACCATTAATAACTTATTTGTTGACATTGATCCTTGGTAAAAAACACCTTCAATAAAATTCTTTAGCCTAAAATGTTTGACTTAAGATGGAATAAACTTCCGGTTTTTTCAAAATACTTTGCACAAAAACTTCTTAAGTAATCTTAGATTTTCAAATGACGCAGTTTAAAAAACCCCATACCTTAAGAATACAAAAATTTTAAAGACTTTGAAAAGTCACATAGGGTGCAATATTTTTGCTATGCTAATTTAAATAAAATCTTAGTAGTAAAGGCATGGAATGTACCACTTAAGACAATGCTTCTCATAGCTTAAGATGTTATTTCTTGTGAGGTAAAATATCAGTCGAGGGAAGATTAGATCTAATTTTCAACACTTAATGCACATGTGACTTGCCAAATATTTTCTTATTGTAACGATATTCCAAAAGTTTGGCTAGGACGTTTTTAATCAGTTTTTTAATCACAAAAGTAAATTTAAACTTTTATTGTTTATTTTGGTATTACAAAAGATAAATGCATTGCAGAAAATCATGCACGTCGTCCCATGTGCAAAACTGTAGTTGATCAGCGTAAAAAATTTAGATCGATATAAAATTCCGAAGGTCTGAAACTATTTTTACGAGTTTTTATATATTGTTGGGGTTGTTAAAGGCATTTTATGATCCCATCAAAATTGGGAATACGTTAACAAGCAAGCAAAGTGTTCTTTGATACAAAGAAAAAATATTCTTAAATGGTTTTTTGTTAACATTGAACTATCCGGAAAATAATATCAACAAAATAGTAATGATATTAACCGAAAATAAAGACTCACTATTAATGCAATCGTTTCTTCCGAAACAGTATTATATGTTGAATATGTTATTATTTTCAATTTTATTAATTATTACTATAAATAAATACTAGCAATACTATGGTTTCTATAAATTTTCTTGGGTTTTCGTTTGAAACTCTGCTTTAATTTTTTTATTGTTATCTCATCACGCTGTGAATTTACTTCTGAATTGTTTACTACATTCCGTCGCTATTCATTTAATTTTAAAATTCGAGAAACTACTGTACAATCCGAATGCAATCAGTTCTACAGAAACACAGGGCATTAAAGTTTAGGAATAAAAATAGAAACCGTATATTATTCATATCTTTTTATTTATTTACTTTTTTACGATCAGTGATCAAAATCTTAAAAAACCATTTAGTATCGATTCACTTTTACTAACTTTAACTTAACTTTGATTTTTACAGAAAAGTGCCAAAAAAAGAAAAGGTAGAAGCAAGACCAATGAGTTTGAAAAACTTTCTATCGCAAGATAATTCAAGTTCTGGCTTTCCAACTAATCAAACCTTTGTAGAAGTTCATGCAAGACCAACTCCTTATGAAGAAAGTGCTGAAATTGATTATGACCATCATACAATTAAAGCGTTTGAAAAATATTTCGTTGAAGGTAAATTATTTCTATAAGCATTTAAATAAGGTTAAAGTATAGATACAATGTTCTTTTAGATTCTGAACAGAAAATTGAATATGAAGATGACACTTACGTTGAAGATGTTACAGAAGCGGAATATATGGATCAGGAAGCAAATGACGAAAGTTTTGATAATCACAATTTTTTTAGAGGTAACATGTTATGTAGAGGTATTGCATTAAAAATCATTTTACGCACAAAAAATTCAAAAGTTGTCAACTGGGAAAAATATTTTTTCATATATAAAATTTTGCACAACCTATTTTTATATGGAAGCTCTTTCCAAATCTAAAGGAGGCGGGCAAGTGCGTGTGACACGTTCTAAAAGGGCAGTGAACAATAATTTGTTACGTCAAATAAATGTATTAAAATTTAGTGAAGAGACATCAATACTCGCTTAGCAAAAACTGAGCGGAGCTTATATAATCTGATCGATTCTTAATTTTGTTATCAAAACAAACTTGTTAATGCATATGCTCAAAAATTACTAACCCAGCGGCAAATATGTTATAAACAACAACGATGAGTAGTAATAATCTTTGTAGCCAGTAATGCCCACAACTCCAGCCACAACTATTAATTTTTTTTACAAAGCGATGTCAGCGCTCTAAAGATTTTTTCAATAAAATTTTCTCTGTTTTTTTTCAAAATCGTACGGATCGATATTTTTTTCTTAGAAATCTTGAAAAATCTCAAAATTTGAAGGCGTTTAGGACAGTAAAAGTGCCGCAATAGAGATACACATGGTTTTAAAGTGTTGCTTAGCACAAAATTACATGTTTCAAAAAGACACATCATCCCTGAATTTTTCTTTTTATTATCGATAAGCTGAAAACGCTTACCACTGAGCTGTGTTTGGCAAACAGAAAAAAGTCGAAATGTGCCATCTGGCGAATACGTTGCTTGGTTGAATAATTTACGAACAAGAAATGAAGAAACTGGGGACCTTCAGATGATTCGCGCATCTCAAGCACATTATGTGTTGTTGAAGAACAATCATTTCACGACCATCCGACATACGAATACCAATCATTCAAACGTCATGTCAGTAACAATAATGCCAACTTCGGAGGAAAATAAACTTACATACAGTTTGCTTGTATATCTTAAAAGAATAATTCCTAAAATGTTTTTCATATTCTATTAAGGATATTCCTAAAATCGTGTTAAGTTTGGAAAAAACTGACAAAAAATGTTCGTTTTAAGTTAGTGTCATTTTAGAGTTTTAACTTTGTGTACCTGTGTTATTGAATTTAAATGCACATATCGATATTCTTACAAAATAAAATTTATCAGTTTCATTTCAACTAACAAGCTTTCTATTTGAATTGTTCCATTTCAGAGGAACGATCAAAAAGTGAAAAAATCACCATGAGCATTTTATATTTTCTATGTAGAGATATGTATGATCTGAAATTCATTGAAGGAAAAGGCTTTATAAGGTTTATGAACGAAGTTGCACCATATTACAGCATACCCTCGACCTTATATATCAAAAACAAACTTTGCGAATTGTATGATACAACCGCATTATACTATAAACAAAGAATTGAAAAAGCACCATGTTTAAGTTTAACACTTGATATTTGGACAAATGCAAAAATGGAAAAAACTTGTCTTGGAGTAACAGCGCATTTCTTGGAAGGCTTAAAGCGTATTAATTGTAGCCTTGCTACAAAAGAATTGCAAACAAAACCTAATGCTTCGTACTTATCTAATATGTTAAAAGGTATATTGAAAAAATGGAATATACAAAACTCTAAAGTTAAATGTATTATCAGCGATAGCAGTTCAAACATAACAACAGCTGCCAAATCCATTGTAACGGAAAGAAATACATTACCATGTTTGCTACGTAATATCGATACAGTTGTTGAGACCGGTTTGAGAACAAATGATATCAAAGTTATAATATCGAAAGTGAGAGCAATTTTAAAATGGTCACAAAATTATGTTATCAATTCGGAAAAATTGGCATGTCTGTACTCACAAAGCAAGATTATAGAGGATTCAACAAAAAAATTTTCAGTGGATACAAAATGGAATGCTGTATATTGCATGCTCGAAAGATTTCTAGAACTAAAATCTATTTGCTTGCAACTTTCGCTTGGGGACTACACCAGTCCTGAAATGCTAACCGAACTCGAAATTGCAATAATTAAAGAAGCGAAAACTGTACTACAACCATTTGAGTGTCTTGCCAAGGAATGTTCGAACGAGGACGGTGGATATATAACACTTTCTAAGGTCATACCCATATTGAATTGTTTGAAAATAAAGCTTTTGTCTTTTGATTCCTCATATGATCCTATCATAACTTTACGTGAATCCTTACTAGAAGAAACTGACAAAAAATTTAGTCATTTTCTTGGCATGGAGTGCAATACAAATGCAGCGATTGCCACACTTTTAGATCCACGTTTCAAAAATATACACTTTCAATATGAAAGCAGTTGCAATAGGGCAATACAACAGTTGAGAGAACTTATGCGTCTAGAAAAACAAACTAAATTAGAGGTAACGCCGCAACCAAAATGTGATTTATGGCAATATCATAGGGACTTGCTTGTGAAGCAAAATCAATATAGAAATATAGATAAAGAAGATGAAATTTCATTATATTTGGCTTATCCCGTTTCGGCTTTGAAATCCTCACCGCTAGAAGATTGGGAGGACATGAAAAATGTATTTCCAACCTTATATATACAGGCGCGAAAATTTCTGTCCATTGTAGCTTCTTCTTCAAGTATAGAAGATGCAAATGAAAAAAGAAATTCGCTTTCAAGTAGCCATATGGAAAAAATGCTATTTTTAAGAAATGCATCAGAAAATTGCTTTTTCTGAATGAAACTATGATACTTTAAATATTTAAGTATTGCATTATTTATTATTGTATTATATCTACTTATATAATATGCGAGTTTTAAAATAAAATATTCTTAGCTATGAAATGAAATAACATGAAAAATTTTGTCTAAATTAAATTATTTAAAATACATTCGAAAACTAAAATTTTTAATTCAAAATTTAGATACACGTTAGTTTTGATATAAGATTATAGGAAGCTGAACGCATCGTTTTCATAACGACATTTTCGAAATTATATTGTAACATTGTAGGAATGGTATGTTAAGTTTTACGTCAAACGTATGAGTACGCATCTTTTCGTAAAAATCATTTTAGTACCGCAATTATGGGTAGTTTAAAAGAAAAACCTCTGAAAATATCAGTCTTGAGCGCCAACACGCTCAGATAAGGTAAAAAGTAATTGTTTTTATCAATAAAAAAATTTAAAGACTGTTTTTTGTAGATCTTAATTTTATTATTTTTTAAACATCATAATTTAACAATATAAACAATTTTTATAATATTTAAGTTCTTAAAGTTAATAGAATTTTTGAAAAATAATAAATATGTTTAAACGCTTAACAAAAAATATTAAAAAGTTATTTAAATATTTTAAAGACATATGCACTACAAGCTCTCCAAATGCATTTCTGACAAATTTTATAAATTGTTCAACACAATACTAAAGTTTTCTACTCTAAAAGTCCGTCGTCTCCGTTGACGGAGAAGGATTGAATTTTTTATTTAATACAATTTTAATAAAAATGACTGTAAACAAAAATAACTTCTTCGTTCGTCAACGGATATGTTTCGATTAAGTAGCATTTCACATAAATACATGTCCATCAAATCGGTTGGCAGTTATATGCTTTCAACGGAGTTTACTGTTTCGACTAGTTGAAGCCTCGGTTTCAAATCGGAAATTTCAAGGCTTTATTAAGTTTCTAAGTAATTAATAGATATGCTTATATCTACTTATTTACAACTAAATCAATTTTCGATTTGCTTAATACTAATTAAGTTTAGCAAGCACAGTAATGTATAAAAGTGTACATGCTCGAAATGTTTGTTTTATTTCAATAACAATAATGTTATGTGAAATAATTACAAAACTTTGTCCTCATTCCATTAAACTTCATACATACACATATACATATATTTTAAGATGTAAAACTTACAAACTTTCTAATTAAGAAGCTACGCTGTCACAAGAGTTAAATGTTCCACGATTCAAGTGAAAATAAATTTGAAATTAAGAGAATTTATTTTACTGTTCCAGAAACCGAGTCATTTATTACTCTTGAGCTGGCTTTGAAAATTGAATCAAACTCAATATTTATATTCAAATTAATAAAAATTCAAAATATTACGACTAAGGCAAAATGTTTTAATAACTAAAATTGAGCTTTATTCTTTAAACTTTCCAAATAATAAGAATTTTCGAAATAAAAACTTTTAGGCTAATTCTCTCAGGTCTGGCGTCAAGTAATTTTCGGAGAAATAATTAGAAACAAAAAAAAAAACTGGGAAATACTTCCTCGGTATATTTTGCATTAAAACATTTAAATATTTTTCTACTGCGTTACTGCCCAAATCTGGCATCTAGTTTTTCGAAATCGAAATTATGCTGTCGTATATCCGCTTGATTAAATTTGGGAAATGCATTTTTACTGTCGTTTATCATGACTTTTTTCAGTGTTTGCACTTAAAACTTGCAGTCATCTACGAAAAATGAACTGAATGAACCCTTCAGCTCTTAAAAGTAACTTGCAGATAGCGAGCGAGCGGCATGCCTATACATTCCTTATCTAAGGGGATTCTGAGGTAGTCCTCAGCCTAGTAAATTCGCTCGCTTAACAGTTGCCATCTTAGTCCCTATGCCCCGAAATTTATAGAAACGTAATCATAGCACATACAAATAGAACTTAAAAAATAATGGATACTTCCTTAGTTGCCCTCCATTTTTTAAAATGTTACGAACGACAGTAAAGTTCCGAGGCATTAATATGTATGTTGGCCCTTATTTCCAATCCATCGTAATCGATATTTTCTTGCGAATTATTACATTAGGGCATTACATATTTTACACGAAATTGGATATGTATCATTTAATCTTTGCTAGTAAATCTAGCTGAATTTTTATGATTATTATTCAAACTTAAATCAGTGTTAAAAAAAGAGCAATCGTTGGTAAATTCGATTGCTATGGGCTTCAAAATAAGGGCAGCTAAAAATTATTTCACAAATAGTAGCTTTCACAAAGAAACCTCACAGCTGATTTGTAGAAAATTTCTCAAGGCACAAAAACTACTTGGGTAACTATTGTAAAGCGTTTGACTTATAAGGAATTTTGAACTACTTTCTTAGATCATTTTTGGGATTTAGTGATCTGAAAGAGATAGTTTTCCGCGAAAAAAATCTATTTTAAATGGTTTTCTTTTTCATACTTTGTCGCCTAATCATTCTAAATCATTCGTATTTGA
Organism: Meiosimyza decipiens; assembly: GCA_963680825.1. Classification (NCBI taxonomy): domain Eukaryota; kingdom Metazoa; phylum Arthropoda; class Insecta; order Diptera; family Lauxaniidae; genus Meiosimyza; species Meiosimyza decipiens. The sequence continues at coordinate 11,302,628 of OY804261.1, read as the reverse complement.
ATGAAAAAACTTTAATTGTATAGGGTAGATGATCAATATCAATTTGTAACGCAATTAAGTTGCAATCTCAATGTTTAATTGAGATGATAGTAATCTTAGCCGTTCCGATATTATGCATTTTTTAATCATCTCTTTAGTGGTCACATTATCGGTTTTCTCTGGAAAAGAACAATATCAAATATTCACCGTACCTGTTGCGGACCACTTTTTGTATATCTGCCGCATCCCTAAATCACTTTTAAAGCCTCTCTGTAATTTCTTTTCTCATGAAAAGTATTACTTTATTAGAAACTGACATTCAATATTCCACTTCTTGTGAACGCTGCCATCAAAATACATCCTCAAAATTATGTCAATTATGAGAAATAAAATCAGATCCTGCAGAAATCCAGCTTGATCATAGTTTTTTTCTAATTCTGTCATATTTGAATCAAATTTTACTGGACTACTTCACTCATACATGCTTGATTTTTTAAGCGTTCTTGGTGGACATAAGATCCTTAATCACTGCTGATGATCCGCTGAATAGAATTAATCCAAACGTTAAAATTAACTTTTTTCAATGGTTTAGTCGGACTTCACCCCACTTTGATGGCTAAGTTATTATTTGTACATTATAGCTTCAATACCAAACTAAATTAAAGAAGTTGCGTTTTTGACGATCTTAAACTGGGAACTTTAACAACAGAATGTGACAGTATCATATGGGAGCGAAGACCTGACATTTGAGCGTAGGCACGATTGCAGATGGTACATTTATATTTTTTCATTATATCATGCAATTCCATATGCGTTCTAAGGTTGTTAGAGCTAGTAAATGTTTTTTCACAAACATTACACGACATATTACGCATATCCAAATGAGCATTCATATGATTCATGAATTTGCATTTCTCATAGAATCCTCTATCGCAGACAGAACAAACGAATGATGGTTCATTTTGATGCATACGTTTGTGTATATTAAAGAATGACCAAGATTTAAAACTTTTGCCACATAAGTCACAAAAATAGGGGCGTTCACCCGTATGGCTACGCATATGAATGAATAATTCGGTGCTCGTTGCAACACGTTTTCCACATTCCTTACATTCGAACGGATAATCACCACGATGACGTCGCAAATGTATGCTCAAATTACCGGTAGAACCAAAACCTTTTTTACAAATGGAACATATAAATGGACTAGAACCATCATGTGATGCTTTGTGTATTTTATGTTGATCTGATGTATTGATTATTACACCACAGGTTGTACAATGAAATGGTCCTACATTATCCATTAAAAATGTCGCCAGTTCTGTATAAAACTCAAAATTTGGAACGTGCAATTTTTTGCCTGTCAGTTTCTCTGCAGTTATATGATCTCGCTTTTCTAATGAAAATTTACTTCTTAGGTTTTTCAAAAATTTTTCTAAATCTTCTATGGTAAAGTTCAGTCTTAAGTTACTATTAATATTTTCTAACATTTTATTTAAGGCCTCTTTGCGATATGCTTTGGAACGAAAATCTGGATGATCCACAAACCATAGGCACTCATGCTCCTTATACATTTCAATAATTTTTAATGTAATTTTTCCACTTAAAATGTTTTTAATTTCTTTCTCATCGTTGCTTTCTGACAATTTATCACAGTCTTCTAAAATGTTCTCATCAATGGGTTTATGTCGGCCCATTTCTGTGGGTTCACGCAAGAAATCCATCTCATAAAAACACCATAGCCTAGGTATATAAAAGCCTTTACGCTTTTGAAATATTTCCAAATCACGTCGATACTGATTGCGCAGTCTTTTAATTTCATAGTAAATTTCATCACCAGTCATGTTGTAATTCAGATCCTTATATAATTTAGATGATATCTCACTATAAACAGGTTTTTTGTAGTTGTAAGCGTAATCCGGATGGTTTGGATTCCAAAGTGATTCAAAATTTTTATATATCTTTAATATATAACTTAGCACTTTTTTTTCATGCATAGAGTCCAATCCAGTTGCTAATGATGTTGACTCTTGTGAGGAAGAATGTTGTGATAAAGTTTCCTGCAAAGAACAATGTTACATGTATTTAAATTCAAACAAGGAAGTAGGTTCACTTACCTCTTCTGGTAATATTCGGGTATTTTGTTTTGCAGGCTCAAAATATACATGTCCTTCTGGGTGAAATTTTTTTTTAAGTTTTTTACATTTGTTATATTTTACATTGGTGTTATTATTGCTATCATCAGTCAACATCTGTAAAAATAAATAGAAAATATAGTAAAAAATTTGCTCATAGGGAAAGGAAAGACAAATATAATCTTTAATCTAAATCTATAGTTTTGAGCAGAGGACTATTGAGGTATCAATATTAGGCTTCGTACATACATATATGAGGGCCTCAGAAGCCAAGGGGCATAAGTGCACATTTTGAAAACTTTGAGCTGGCCCGTGCAAAGTACTCATAAAACCGTAGAAAACATGTATATTTACTGAAAATTATCTTTTAAGCTCTCCCCGCGTCATATCGTGCTTTCAAATTACGTTAAAAAATTTAAGTTGCGGTTACGTTGGAAGCCAAGGGGCATAAGTGGCACTTATGCCCCTTGGCTTCCAAACAAAGTTCTAAAGACCTGTTTGCACTGAACTGTACAGCTGTGACGCTTCACATTATTTCAATAATTGTAAATTGTATATATTCAAATAATTGTTAAAGTAAATAACATAAATAAAAAAAAATTAATTTGCTTTAATTATTTGATAGACCTAAGTAAAATTGATATTTGTGCAATATATTTTTTAAACTTAGTGTAAGCACTAAGTTTTTTTTCTTATGATTTATTTTTTTTAATAAAGGCTTTAATAAGTTGAACATATCAAAGCATAAACATATTTAATTCATCACATTTTAATATCTAGAAATAATAAATAAAAATTTATTTCATAGAAAATTGATATTTATGCAATGTAGTTTTAAATTAAATTTTGACTTTAAACTCAAAAATTAATTTAGTTTAAGGTCATTTTAGTATGAGATGGTGTTGCCCTTATGCCTTTCAACTAACTGCAACCGTCGGGGCATCAAATTTACCAAGTTTTGTAGAACCGATAAATCTATCTTTGACCACTCCATAACAATTGCTTGTTTTAGCTGCTTCAAGGATTCGTACTGCTTCGCGGCACCAAGAGGCATATTGAACTAAAATAAATATTTGCCAACACATATAAATTACAATTTAATTTTTGTATTAATAATTACAAACCTCTTCAATAATTTTGTCCCTTTATTTGTATGTATGATGTTGCTGCAGTATTCAAGACTCAAATAAATCAATTTGAACAAATATCAATTTTCCATGAAACGCAGTGTTTACCGCGCTTCGTTAAGATAACGGTACCATAGACTCAAAAAAAAATTTGGAAGCCAAGGGGCATAAGTGATCTAAAATTGTGGCATAAGTGCAAAAGTGTTTGGAAGCCAAGGGGCATAAGTGAAAAATACCTTCCTACCTCATGCTGGTACTCCGATATCACATATTGTAAAGGTTTTTCCACTTAAGGATTACTTTTTTATAGTCTAATGAACAAAATAGGTGTGAAAAAAAAAATTTATTTACATGCAATGTTGATGTAGCGTGTTAACTTTAAACTTAAATATCTCGAAAATAGCACTTATGCCCCTTGGCTTCTGAGGCCCTCATATATGGTATATAGGGTGGGGAAAAATAACCTTATCAATTTAAATCGGGTCATCTCAAAAATCGGCTACTTGATATAGCTGCCGCTATCAACTGACCTTGCTCGAGATTTGTTCTCTGAAGGAGAACTTTAAAATTAACAAAATTTACAGGCACCGAAATACAACATTTGTCCGGAAGCTGTAAAAATCGTCAATTCGCCAATATTGAAGAATGATTAATTGCAAAAAGGCGATAAATCATTTAAAGGTTATTACAATTATAAATCAGAAAGGAATTTTTAGTGCGCCCTGTATTTGTAAGTATTCAAGTTCTTAATTAAAGCTGAAAACAAAAGTAAGGTCTTGAAAGTATTAAACTATCTCAAACAATTTTATTCCTTTTGTAAACAATCATATGTTTATAAGACCATGACTGTTTACGTACATACAAATATATATGTATGTACTTTTGTAAATACTCGTACGATATATTTTATAAACATGATAATTTTAATAACAAAGGGAAATAAAAGAGAAAATTGTGGACAATTTAATCCACTTAAATGGAAAATTAAAAATCAATAATCGTGATTATCGCATATAAATAATAAATATATGACGTCTACCAACATATCTCGCAACAAACTAATGATATTAGCAAAACACTATCTTTACATACTGCGTAAGTATGTTATTAGACTTTATTATATTACGCATATGTTCGCGATAATCGATCGCGTTTAGTTTTTATTTACCACATCAGATTTTGCTGTTTAATATTTCTTAATAAACTATTAATATATCAATAGATTATCAAAATATTTTATGCTATCTAACCATACAGTGCATAGGGTATATTCATTTTGTCATTTCTTTTGTAACGATTAGAAAAGGGTGTGGCGAATATATGTCTATTTTTTTATGTATTTTATCCCCCTAATGAAGAATATTGTTATTCAGCGCTCGTTTGGAAGCAATACGACAGTGGAGAAAATCCTGGACCAACAAATTTTTAATATTCTGCAAAGGACACTTCTGTGGCAACAAGGAATAACAGCTAAAGTTGGGTTAACAAATATGAAGTTAAGGCCATTTGTTCCTTACTTTTGCATGATATTTCATTTTAGTTTTATTGCGATATTTTTATATAAGTACATATATTTAAACCCAAATAAAGCTTAAATTGGGAGATGAAATTGCGCTCAGAGCTAATGGAAAATTGACCTTAACTTTATTTTTATTAACTCCAACTTAGCTGTTGTAACTTATTGCCACAGACTTGTTAAGTTGTTTAGCAAGGGGCTGTTGGTCAATCATTTTTCACAGTTATCCAAGGAAAGTGTCATTACATTAGACTTAAAAGGTTGGAATTTTATTATTATTGGCAAGAACGAATAATGGCAGACTAGTAAAGCTTTTTGCTTCGGTAATATGCGTGATACAGTTTGAACTCTTTCAAAACTATGCTTTTGTTGAGAAAACTAACTGCATAGTTGTAACATAACCGTAGTTTAAGGAATATTTATTTGAAAAGATTCTGAAAAAAATTATTTTATTCCTATCAATGCCAAATTTACTTTACCAAAGACACATTTTACTAAAAATAGTTAATCTTTGTTTGAGGAAGAGCTTAAGCTTGATATAATGGACCATGAACTTGTTTCAAAATACTTAGTACTAGGAATAATTGCTTAATATAGAGAAAAATTACTAATATTCAGGAAATACCGTGTACGATGTAGAAATATTAATTCGATGTAGAGGATATCCCAGGAAATGCTCGAACAAATGAGAGATATTTGATTTCGTTAGAAAGCATTAATGCTTGAAACCTTCCTTATCAGCTATTTGATTACATGTAACCAAACTGTATGTAAATTCTTGGATTATCTTTAACCAGCATATATCAAAAAATTGTCCGATGTTAATAAGTAGGCGTGGCACTTCCCCTACAAGTAAAAATGTAAGCGTCATATTGAGGAAACTATTGAAGCTAATTTCACTATACTCGATAGAGCAACATTTGGTAACAAGTACTAGATAAAAAATGGGCGGGCTTGGAAAGGGGGCGTGATATATGTTATACAAACAGAAAACATAAAACGGTATATGCAATGAAGTACCTAGTGGAATAAAGGTTACAGGGGTATACAGTGATACAAGCAAACGTTCTATAAGAAGTGACAACATTTTGACTACGAGCCGAAAAGTAACGAGTAAATTCGAGTATATGGAAACCAATATTCATAACCAAAATGAACGTACTTAGCTGATTGAAAGTGAACGAAACATTTTATCGAGACGTGTTGTTTCATAAGAACCGAACACTACTCGTCATCACAGCTGCTTCGATTCGTTAGCTAGCGTAACATTTTGGGTTAAATGTCAAAACAAACGTAACGAGTGCAAACGTTCGTCTCGTCACGTCTATTTTGGTTAAGACTTTTGCTGTTGCCATCCCAGAGAAGACTAAACGAAGAAGAGTAACCGGAAATGCTCTGAATGTGGTGTAAGGTGGTTGGGCCAAAAATATGACACCCTTATTGTTAAAGTTTTCACTTCACACTACAGAATTATCTCGACTAATAAAATATTAATTTGAAAGTTCATGCCAAATTAATTAATTCCTCCAAATTATATAACAGTGTGATCTTGATATTTAATATGAACGTTCATGCCAATTCAATTATTTTGACTCTAATTTAATTTAAAGCTTTAATATGCAAAGTCTTGCAAGACTAAGAAAAGACCTACAATGTGGTCGTCTTTTTATCTATAGAGGCGCAAAAAGGCGATAATATACAAAACAAAATAATAAAAGGGAAAATAAAATAAGATCGAACATACCATTAATTATTCTATGACTTAATGAAAAGCAAGTAATAAAGAGCACAACAAAAAGAGGGGAGCGCATGGAAGAAATTGGAGCTATCAGAGGTTTAATTAAAACAAAACCAAAAAAATTGTGTTAAATTGAACTACAATAGACATTAAAAAAAAAAGAGAATTTGATGTGCTGAATTCGGCGTGGAACTTTGTGGATCATAAAAAGAAACTAGGATGAATTAAGAAAAATATATCCAAATCCAGCTTCAGCGATGCCAAAACCCCCAATGATTTCATTGATTAGAAATAAAGTCAAAATTTTTATTTCAACGTTTTTCGACTCATTCAACATTTTTCGATTTTTGCCAGATACAGTGGCGGGAATATGCGTTAATTAATGCATTTTTTGAACTAATTTTATATATGTACTAATAAATTGAAGACTTCGATTTGTTTACCAAAAACATAAGTATTCGTTATTTTATCATAAAAAATTACGCCAAATAAAAAATCGATTTTAAATTTATAGGATTTGACCCAAATACTTTAATTGTTGTTTTATTTGCAAGAATAATAATTGTGATAGTTGGAGTGATGCGTACAATTTAAGTCATAGTAATCGTGTTTTTTTTTTGAAATGGTGAAGACCATCAGTTAACGAAATTTAAAAAAGAAAAATATTGTTCGTAACAGTTTTGGTAGTATTAAAACAAGAAAAAATATCGGGAAAATATTGCACTAAAAACTTTTCTTTTGATGTGGAGTACCCGAAAATATAATTTTCTGTCAAAATGCATCTATGGAAATTGTAGAAATAATTCGTCTTATCAAGGGTTACTAATTTAGATTCACGCTCTTCACAGCTATCCCATATGCATTTATGTTAGGGTGAGTCGAATTTTTTTTTCCATCCGCTGGGTCATAAAATCTTAGATAATGTCATTTTGAACATCATGTGTGTTAAAATTTTTGTAAGCGATCATAGAGCAAGCACACAAAACACAATAATATACAAAAATATAGTTTTAAATTAATTCTACCACTTAGATAAAGAGTGCAAAGCTGAGCTACATATAGTCTATTGAAAGGGTGTGCATGTCGGCATTCAAAATAAAAATATGAGCCACATATATCATACAGATGTGTGCCAGTATCGATTATATAGAATAGGTCTGGAAATTAGCAATTTTTGGACATTCGCACTCCTTCCATGATCGCTTACAAAAAAAGTTTACACACAGTAAATTTCGACCCACTCCAATTTATATTCATAAGGGAGGCGAAACCAGAGTTATAGTAGTTTTCCTGAAAAACAACAAAGTTCATTTCATCTGAAACTTACTACAAATAACATTAATGCTCCCTTCTACATAAATATACAAATTCATGAGATGAGAATCACTAATATTTAGATTGGGAATAGATTCTCCGATAAAAAATCTTCGTTCATAACATTCAACTCTCAAAAAAAAAACAGTATCCGGCCTAGTTTATTCAAGAAATCAAATTATTATTTAATAATTTTTTTCCCTCAGAAGTTTTTCAAATTGGCGCTACGGTTGTCGCAATTTTCTGCCAGATCATGCATTTTTATAAAAATAAAAATTTTTAAAAAATTTGTGATCTTAGATGCGCAAGGATATTTTCAGCATACATCCAATGAATCATCCATTTTCATTTCAAATTTCGACTTTATTTTCACCGAAGTAAAAATTTTCAGAAAATCATTTGTTTTTTTGTTACTTTTCGTTCACCCAGATGTTACGTTACCATTTTTCTGCCATTGTGAACGCAGTTTTTTTCTTTTTTAAATGTTATTATCTAACTTTTTTCATCGCCATTTCAGGAGATGATATAAATAATTTATAAAGAAGGACATAAGTTTCCCAAAAAAAAAAACACGATTCGTTCATGGTCAAAACTACAAGTAAAATTGAACTGATGTCTAATTACAAAAAATTTTAAAACATCTGTTCAAATTAAATTGTTGGTAATAATGTTTAAATATTTGATAGTACTTAAAACAAAAAACTGATGAATTATTTAGTGTACAGTAAACTAATGATCCCTTAATTAGAACGTTCATACCAAATTAATTAATGTATGTCAAATAAATTAATTGACGTTGGTCTGAAAATTAAAAAGCGGGGTTTTTGTTTTCTTCACCAAAATGAAATGCATAAACAAGCGCTTTTAAATAAGTAAAAAATATAAAACTCAAAAAAAAAAAAATTTAGTGCTGCGTCTCTTGAAGTTTATTGATTCCGACAAAGACGCCTTAATTATTTTGTTGAGAAAATTCTTTTTTCTTTTTCAATCCATTTGCGTTGCGTGATTTTACACTATATATTTTTGTTAGCGCATCAAGTAACATGGGTACGTTACTGTCGGCAATGGTGATAGTAGCCGAAGATTTATAGGATCGTATATTTAGAATTGAACTTGATATTACTATAGGTCAGCAATGAGCTGAGCAAAATATATAAAATATTTCAAATAACACTTGACATTATATTGATATTGTAAAATTCCGCAGGGAAAACTTATGAGTGTTTGAATATTAACGATTAAAAAAAAAGAAGACAGAAACCAATGCGGTATGGGAATCTAAAAGTCTTCCAAGTCAAATTTATTTCAATATTAATGCCTCAATTGAATTGACGCATGCATATGCTACAATTCTTTTTATTACTCATTTGTTGATTTCTTTTAATACATAAAGTAACTAAACAAAACGAAAAAGCCTTGCTTTTTATTACGTCAAAAAATCTAATTGATAATGCATACACAGAGGGCCATGCAACCAAGCAAATCATGCAAACCACCATTCGAAAGGCAAAAGACCTAAATACATGGGTATTAAATGGAATGGAAGTATACACGAAGAAAATATGTTCAAGATAATTATATAAAATTCACTGAAATTAAGATTTGAAATGCAAGATTTGGTAAATTTTTTATGATTTTTGGAAATTTTTGACTAAAGGATAGTTTTTGCAAAAATTGTTAATATTTAAAGTCCTCGCATATTGACCGCTCGCGCAACTACACTATCGGATAGAGGGCATATCAAAGAACAAATGAACAGAAGGTGGAACCTTATCGCCGGTTGCAGAACGTCTCGAAACATGTGGCCTAAACCGAATCTAGGAAGGACATAAACTATCTTAAGATTCAGCAGAAGAGAGCTAAGAACTGTTTTGGGAGTACAGTGCTATTGGTCCTATGGCCGCCAAATATCGCCTTTCAGAAATTTATGCAGGAATTGTGGTGATGAAGAGGAGGATACGGTTAAGCACCTGCTTTGCGAATGCCCGGCGCTAATGAGGAAACGAACCAAATATTTCGACTCTGCGTTCTTTGTTGGTCTTGAGGAAATAGCTGAGCTGGAGCTCACCAATAGCCTCAACTTCACCAAGGGTTCTGGGTGGTTCGCCTCTAATCAATGAGATAATATTATGGAAAATGAGGGAAATATATATATATATATATATGTATATATATATATATATATATATGTAGGGTACCACAATGGGCAAACCTAAACTCAGTCCTTGCACCTGTTAATCGACTATAAAAATTAATTCTGCGGTCTAACCTTTCCTTGGAATGAACGTTTTCCTGTAAATTTTAAAATAAATTTAGTTTTCTAACGCATGTAAGTGGGCGTTGCATTTATAAAAAAATCCATATATTCTTGATCATCGCTACTTCCTGAGACGATTTAGTCATGTCCTTCTGTCTGCCTGTCTTTCGGTCTGACGTCCTATGGAAATCGCGATTCCGCGAAAACAAATCAAGATAAATAAACTGAATTTGTATGCTTACCTTTTCAAATACAGTTGGATTGAAAATATCCGGAATCACAAATCAAATAATTAATCCGCTATACTGTGGGAGTTATTTGAGGTTATGCAACCAAACTGCACACAAATACTGAAAATGATTTAAACTAGTACCACACACTGCATATTTTGAGGAAAGGGTGTGGCACCTACCTTACAAACAAAAACTTAAAAATACTTTGCTGACAGAGTTAGTTAATTTGATGCAACCAAATTTTGCACAACTACAAAAAATTATTTTGAACAGTCATTTGGCAAGGAGTAGATAAGAGGGCGTCGTACCTCGCATACAAGCAAATATTTCCAAACGACGCACACTGTGTAATTTACGTCTTGTTTTGGACAAAACTGACTCCGGAATTAAATATACTTTTAGATGTAAATGATACATTTCGATCTTGAGGAAAATTAATTACTTAAATAAGGGATGTTATCAAGAATTTTTCTCCACATTCAAGACAACCTATGAAGATGAATAACTATATACTTACTCGTGTATGTATATGGAATAACACAATATAACCGTTTCATTTTTTTTTTTTTTAAGTTGTGAAGAGGGGCAGTGCACAATGTAATTTTCATTCCAATAGTAGGTGGTGCCACGCCACTAACAGGAAATTACTTTTCCACAGCTAAACTAATAAGCCGATTTAAATGAAATTTCGTTTGGAGATAGATTGAACCCTAAGAAAGGTTTTTAGAGACTCTAAGTTCTTTAAGTGAACGTGGCACCGCCCCTAATGGAAAAACACGCTGCCACGGCTGAGTCGCTACTCCGGTTTTTTTTTTGAAAAAAAAGTAAAAAGTGGCAGTCACATCTAAAAGTATATTTAATTCCCTACATTATAAGCCAGAGTACATCAAAATTGGTTAAGAATACCGGAGATAGCTTTGCCAAGATAACATGGAAATTCCACACTGTGACGATGCTATACCAAAATGATTATATACAATGGAACCAAATTTCATAGAAATACTAAGAATTGTTCGCACAAGCTTTGGATTAAAATGGAATCGGAGTTCATTCTCTAAAGTATTAACTACAGTGTTAAGCTGCTTTTAATTGCATTCAAAGTAAGCTCTAGTTATCATTGTGTAGAGGCCAAAGCCGAATTCCATATTATTCGTACTTGTACAATCAGAAAATACCTTAGGGAAACCTATCGATCGGCTCAGAATGATGTATGCAGAGAAAGACCCAAAACATCGTAGCGCCAAATGATAGAAAGTGATAAATGATAAATGGGAATGAGCAGACAACGAGCCAGGCATCGAAATACCTATAGAAATTCTTTTCAGGCTCTACGCTTCTAATGCCGATTTAGGATGATATATGTATAGGTTTTTTGATTTCAGCAATAACTTTCAAGTAAATTGGCAAATAATTAAAAAATGCCGATCGAGCGTTTTTGAAAAGTTTTTTGTTCAAAAATCTTTTGCAGTGAATTTGTATTGAGTGATTATTTAATCTTTATAATGCCCAGTTTCAGCGACCTACATACATTTCATATTTAGTAGGGCAGTGAACTTTTTCCAAGAAAATTCAATTTAACAACACAGTGCGTAGGCGTGGACGGTGAACCTAAGTCTGGAAGTCTTTTTTATATACACGTCTAGTTTTTAAGATGAACTCAAACTATTTAACATACTTAATCACACTTATTCTAATTTATTTTTTGATAAAACTTGACACAATTTGCTCTTAAAACGCCGCTTTGAAATTTGCACATTGCCCCTAAAATGAGTCCGTGTTTATTCAAACTTATCAACAAAAATGAAACAATACCTTCCTTATAGATTTTTAGATTGTTTGTTCTTTTTTATCTTTCCATTATTTACATACGTACATATGTACATGTGTTTAAAAATACTATGTTTCATATAACATTCAGCCCACTACATTCACAAGTAAACAGATATGAAACTTTTTTTTAACAAACTGTAATATTGTTACTGTCTATTGTGTATTATCAATGAGACTGGGGTACTATTTGTTTGTTTGTTTTTTTTTTGTTTTTTGACCGAAATATTTTTTTTTTCTCTCAGTTTCTATTTAAAGAAAACTTTATGGCATTTGGATTTTTTCCAAAAATATAAGGAAAACAAGACTGTGGCCTTCAAGAAGCTGCTGCATTTGATTCAAGTCCCAAATATACAGAAATTTGTTTATGATAATTTTATAATAAGAAATTTTCTCAAAGATTGTGGAAATTAAGAAATGCATTCATTTATTATGCAAAAAAATATACAATAAATTGTGTATGTATCGGCAGCGTTATTTCAAGGTTACTCGAATTGGAACCACATGTTTTATTTTTGAAATTTATGGAAAAATTTAAGAAATTAAGAAAGAGTGCAAACACTGTAAATTAAAAAAAAATAAAAATGAGTATGCACATACACATAAATAATTTTCAGTAAAGCCAAAACTTAAATACTCTACTTTGAAAAAAGAAAACGAGATCCGCTTACAATTTTGCAATTATGGATTGGTTTATTTGTTTTGAAGTTTTATCTACCAAGCAATATTGTTTATAGCCCTATGAAATGGCGGATAGGCAAAACTTGTTTATGCAAATAGTTGTTATTTTTTTTCTTTTTAAAAAATTACCAGTATTAACGTGCTCATCCATGGGTACTTTTGGGTACCTTATGTTGTTTAAAGCTGACTAAATATTGATGCCGTACCAAGAATTTCTTTGGTTAAATTTTTTCGCAAAAGTTAGTTGTTAATAAAAAAAAAACTTAAATTTTTAAAAATCAATTAAAAAAATAAATTGAATCGTTTCACAAAATCAAATCTAACATTTATAGTATACTTTCCGTTTTCACAGCACAATATTTTTGACACTTGACAGGTACAATAACTAAATTTTTGACAAATTCTTGTACGTTTACTTTTCGTAGTTAAATCTTCTTGCCTTACTAATTATGCCAAAATAGTAAACATACACGAATACTGTTAAGTATAAAAAGTGTAAAAATTGACAAAATAAAATTAATTTAAGTAAACAAAAACTTGGAAGAAAATTTAACTAGTATAAGTAAGTGGGTGTTATCTTTGGCCTCGTCCTTAAAATTATTTATACCTATTAGTTAAGAGCTTGAGATCAACAAATGTTCATCGAAATATAAATGATTTGTGTGTCCAAGACTACACCTCCTTTTAGTCGGCATCTTCAGGAACTAAACAATAAAATTTTAATTAAATATAAAATCTAAACATTTCAATTTTTTTTTTTCTTATTTCAATTACTATTACTTTATTTGACGGTGTCCATTGTCAACTGTTTTGTTTCAAAACAGCAGACAATGGACAAGTATCCATTCTATTCTGGCGTTTGGCCGTAGTATTTCTAGTATGTGTGTGAAATTTGGTTGCCTTAAATAATTATCTCATAGCTCCAACTTGCAGGAAACTTTGTCAAAAGCTTTTCCGAATAATTTCTCACGCTTTAAATTATTTGCTTGTGTGGGAGGTGCCCCATGTTGAATTTCAAATAGTTTTTGTCTAAAATTTGTCGAAAAAATTCGTGCCATATATGTGAAATTTTGTTTCATTAGCTTAAATAACTCTCTCAGAATAGCGTTTTAAAGTTTCTGCTTGTAAAGGAGGTGCCACGACCTTCTGTTGAAATTTGCCAATTTTTTGTTCAGAGCTTGTCTAAGTTATTCCTAGTCTTTGTATGATATTTGGTTACACTACTTCAAATAACTCTCTTATAGCGTTTCAAATGTTTTACTTGAATGCGCGGTAGGTGTGTCCATGAACTGATTGTTTCAAGGTATAGACTGTCTACCGAACTTTAATCAATTATTTTGCTCAGTTTTTTCGTAATCGTACACACACACACACAGATAGACATAGACGGCGACTTTTCTATGCTTGCCACGCCCGCTTCTATGCTTTATAGACGACAAAGCTAATATACTCTCAGTCTAGTTGTAAAATTCACAATATTTTTTTGGTTCCTTCAGAAATACGGCTATCAGGTAATAATTTCTTGAAATCGGTCCAATTACATATGTTCAATAAGAAAATTTATCAAAATTTTAGAAAAAAAGTTTTGCATGTTTTTATACCCTACACTTTGACACCTACTGTTTCTCTACATTTTTTAGTTAAGTCTCTTAATGAAACAATCTCCCACTAGCTCTCTAAAATTATTTCTAGATATTCGATCAAAAGTTTAACCTAAGAAGAACTTTTAACGTGAAAAAAATTATTGAGTTAGAGCCTTATCAATAGTGATTATAGCTTCAAAGATACTTATTTGTTGAATTTTTCCAAGTTAATAAAAATTAAGTTTTACTCCGTGTATATAATAAGTTTTCTCCGAAATAAAATGAACTTATTTTTTTACAGCATATTTGAAAATTGGCAACAGTGGTGTCTGCAACTTCTAATCTAATTCCGTCAACCTATTTTTTTTACTACCTTTTATGATTGAACACAAATTGAACACTTGCTGATACTTTAAATGTTTACACAGATTAATTAATATCTTATTGTGTATGTTTAAAATTTTAAATGATAAAAAAAAACAAATAAATAATCTGTGTAAACAGTAGCTGACTACAATTCTACGAGCAATGTAAACATTAAGTGATTCTCTTATTTCTGTTATCATTTTGTAATAGCAATAAGTTTTCAAATAATCTATAACTATGGCTACTACGAAATATCATGCATTAAAAAAAGAGTTTCAGTGGGAATTTGGACAAAAAAAGCCAGCTACTAATTAATCTTGTCTGTTGCGATAAAAATCGCGTAACAATGACATTTGGGTGATCAACACTATAAATTATATTCAAAAGTACAAGCATTTACTTAATGATACACTTTTATTGATTAATTGATTTGTACGAGTATATGAAAATACTTTAGTACGTTCTGGGTTATGTTTTTTTTTTGCTTTTTTATGCTCTTGTTTTCAGCATTTTTAAAACTGAAAGTAACAACATTTGGCTGGCTTATCTTACCAAACTGAATAAACTTTAAGTTGAACGTGCTGAATAACAAACTATGTACAATATAGATACGAGTAATAAGAGAAATTGATAAAGCAAAGAATACAGAACTTGCAGACCAGTCAGACCTAAGGTGATTAGGGTGGTTGATTGCGTGCATGTTAAGGCGGCAACATTTCGTTTTATCCAACGTTGCACAGTGGCTTAGTTACAAAACATAATAAAATCTATGTAATGAAAATATTTTTTTAATTTAAATTTAGGAGCATATGCGGTAGCAGCCACATTGTATTACAATACAACTATGGCATAGATCACGTCAGTTTGGTTTTGAAATACGATTTATTAATTTTTTCGAACGCAATTAGAAAATTTTGTAAATTATTTTTACCACTGGAAATGAAGAGTTTTCTTATGAATTATTTAATTAGCATTTTTAGTTAATAGCTTATTGTTAGTTGAGAATTGAAATCTTTTCAAAAATATGTTAAATAGGATAGGACTACAATGTAGATATTTTAATGTTTCATTAAATCTGTAAGCGCTATATTTTGTGCTGACTTTGTCGCGCTGTGGTAGTGTACTGTGCTTAAAAGCAGGAGTTCACCGAGTTTGATTCCCAGTTCAGGCATAGAAATACACTTTTCATATTTCCTTTTTCCCTAATTATTTTCTTCTCCTTTTCTAAGTTTTCTGGAGGTTTTTCGCGAGCTCTTACTACATTGAGCTGTCCAACTATGTCGGCAATTCTTCGATAATTAAAGTGCAATAAAGTTTAAAACCATTACTCTTGCTGCAGATCAATTTCATTCTTATCAATTTAAAAAAAAATATGTTGCTATATAGCTTTAAGCTCATTACCACTCTACTGTCTTCCCTTCCGAAGCTAACAATCATATGTAATATGGTCGCTTGTTCTATATATAGTAAAGGTATACAGGTGTATACGCTCAAAAATATGTATTACTTATTTTTTTTTCAATTAAATTAACGTTCTTCTATCAATTCGCTTGCTTTATTGGCACTTACACCCTTTTGCTTCCAACCCCCTCAATGAGTTAAATTAAATTTTCTTATTTTTAACAATAAGATAAATTTTCTAAGGAAGAAAAAACCTTTAATGTTTTTGAAATAAAAAAATTATTTTCTTAGTTTTAGAATAATATGTTTTTCTGTGTAGTTTCGCTATTTATTAGATAAATGATTAAAGTTGTTTAACTATAACTTATAAGTTTTGATTTACAATTTAAAAAGATTTTCATCAAAAAGTTATCAGTAAACTGATAGATTTCTGTTGAATAAAAAGATTAAATTATATTATTTATGAACGGCTTACATTAAAAATAACATAGTTATAACCAGCCATAACTAGGTTCCAAAGCAGTGGCCGAAAAGCCTATACTCGCGAGTAAATGCGCTGTAAGCTGCGTGTACTTTTGAATAAGAACCTGAGTGTAATTTTTGTAAACCATTTATCTAAGACCCAACCCAAGTCTTAACTCAAAAAAGTTTTGCTTTGGAAATTCGAAATGTTGCCCTCTTATTCCGTATCTTGTTATTCGTCTACCCATATTACATTTTACAGACTTCCCAAATTCACCTAAACAGATCATTCGCAGCAACTTCCCACTCAAAACTTTACTAAGAAAATTTATATTATTTAACGAAAGAGAACGGGAGCTGAACTTACCGGCAAATTAATTTTCAGAAACAAAACTATTATTATTTACAGTTTTTAATTAGCAGCTTTTAATTAAATAAAGTTATGGTTTCAATTGTTCTATGTATGGGAATCGAGTAAGTCTAAGTTTTCATGTCAACAACTTTGTATGATGGACAAACGTGCACTAGATTGAAATCCTGCAGAGCCAATAAATTTAGTAAACTGCAATCTCAAAAAATATTCATTCCGCGGAAGCATCAGAGCCAACTCAAAAATCGTATGCATTGCTGGATTGGTATGGGGTTTGATGTTTTCGCGGAATTAATTAATGAGATTGCAAAGTGTCGATAATTTATTGTGCTTGTACATACATACTTAGTTTGATTCGAGAGGATAAAAAATAATTTACAAAAACTGTATGATCCTGATAGAGATATCTACATTATAGAAAATCTCAATTTCCTCTTTTACTGAAACGGCATATTATCGGAAACATTACCTTCGGCGAATCACACATATTTTTTTAAGTTAAACTATAGACAACTATATTGTTGGAATTGAGTTGTCTTTACAATATAGCTGTCTCTGGACCTGTATTAAAAAATTGGTTTTGCTCCATTACGTCAGTTTTTTTTAAGTAAAGTTGATACTCAAAACAAAACCTACCGTGCAAGGCATTAAATATTAAAATCTTATGTTTGTTCTGGATCGAGGATAAATATTTTTATTTTTTTTTTTCAAATTTACTCCCCAATATTTAATGTACTCGTAACTTATGTTGTCAATTAAAGGCTTAAGGATTACGTTTGTTAAGTTAGCTATAAAGTAAGACACAGCTCTTGGGAGTGCTTGCCATTTAAAATATATATACAGTACACTCTCGATTATATTTACACTTGGTTACGTAAGCCCTCGACTACAATCACACCTTGAGATTTCTGAAAGTTTGTAAGAACACCAATACAACTTTTGTTTTTAATTTATTTATTTTAGGCGCTATTTTTGTTTTTCACTTATAGTTGCGCAACGAAGACAATCAGTTTTAAGTAAGATTTGTTATTGAGCTGCACAACTTATTTAGTTTAAAATTACCGAATCTTGCAATAAAATGCGTAAAGTAAGAAAGAGTTTGAGTTTAAGTATAAAAATAGAAAACTGAACCTACAAAGAGAACCCTTGATTACATATAACCTTTGATTTTATCAACAAGCTCAACATTAATTAGGTAATATATTCGAGAGTGTACTGTAGTATATTTACATGCGTACTAAGCATAGTCAAGGGCTGCATCGGAGACAATAAATTATTGAAACCTTACAAACTTCAAATAAATGTTTATTCCACGAAAACATCCAACCCCACTTAAAATTTTATCCGAAAAATGTATGAATTTTGATGGAGGGGAATGGAAAACGAATTTTCGAGGCTGTAAAGTTTCGTAAAATTATCGCCTTTGTATTTAATTTGTGATTTTTTTTGATATTTTTAATTTTGGAATTTCAAAATGTAGTGAGCTCTGACGATTAGAAGCAACGATTTTTGAAATATTGGGAAATAAAATAAATAAATTTACACACTTGATTCCAAGCCAAAACAAAAATATATCAAAAATGGTTGAACAACTTACAAATAATTAATGATATAATCTTGAAGCTTTTTAATTGTGAATAACTCTGCTCCACTGTGCAACTTTTAGGGGGTGCAATAATGGTGAAGAAGTTTTGTTTGGCATTTTTACTTAGCCATTGACTCACTATTTACACACTAACTAAAAGGTGAGGCAAAATTAAAAAAACAAACTAATGCCCTGCCCATGTCTTCTACGACTTACCGCTTCTATCGAATTATTTGAGTCCAGTTCAGCTAAACATAAAGCTATTTGTACGACATCTTGCTTCATTTTCAAGTGTATATCGGGTATTTCTTCCGAGTTTGATGTCGCTGGTGAACTGGGTGCTGGCGATGGCAGCGCGGAAAACTGCGGTGTTTTGCTCGATACTAAGGATACTGGATATGGTGTTGTTGTTGTTGTCATTTCGTTAGTTGCTACGACTGGTGCCATTGTATTAAAAGAAATCTCAATATTTTGATCTAATAAATTTTCGGTTTTCATATCCGTTTTATTTTGCACTTCCGTTTCAGTTATTAATTGTTTTTGCTGTTGTTGTTGTGATTCAATATTTGATAAAAGAAAATCATTTATATAACCAAGATTATCATTTTTATTATTTCCAATAATAGCGTCGTCATCATCAATCATTTCTTGCCCCACATCATCATCGGCGCTAAAGTAGAGCGCCCATAATTCTTGACTATGTTTTTCGCGTACATGTTGCATAAAAGCATTCAATTCCGTACAAATTGTTTTACAAAAAGCACAATTTAAACCAAAACATTTTTCATCCGGTGAAGCGGTTATTTCACCACACTTTTTAAAATGCGTGTAATCATCGACACGCCACTCGATTATATCGGCCATCAAATTAATGTCCATTTTTAGTTATGTCCTTGTTTTTCTTATTCTTTTACTTTAAATGAAAATTTGAATTCAATTTCTTTGTAATCCGGCGCGGCAACGGCACAACAAAAGTCAAACTCGTCGTCTTCACATTACTTTACCGAATAACAACAGTGTTGCGTGCAATCTATCGATAGAGTTCTTTCTATATGTGCTTGTTGATTGTCAATTGGCGTTGCCAACCAAACGAAAGAAAATTCTTCCCCAAAACTTAGGGTTATCACTTGGGTGAAACTTAATAGGACGTTCAAAAATTTGGATAAATAATTTTAAAGAATATATGTATGTTAATAACCGATTCCACGTAAATGGAAAAGTTGACTTCGATTTTTTTAGATACATATTGCTTGTTGGCTCCTCAGGGTCAAAAAACATCTTGGTAATTGTTCTCCTTCTGTAGGTTGAAAAGTGAAATTGAAAGAATGCATACCTCATAATTTTCTATCCCGTTTGCATTCATTCAACTGTCCACAATTCCAAAAACATTAGAGATAATCGCTAACAGTCTTCAGAATTTTTGTTGATCTTGACGAGAAGCATGATCGCTACATAAAGCTCAAGGACTTCCAAATAGTTCAGGAATGGCTTGTGCAAGGAATATTATTTATCGTTGGAAAGGTATTGAAATTCTATTAATTAAAAAAATGACAATGTAAACAAACAGTAATTAACACACCCACAAGCCGTCGAACACTTAAATACCCACAGACTTTTTGTTAAGTAGGCACAAAAATGTTTGATTTTCCAGAAACGTGTAAAATTATGTTTAAACAAACCCGTTGTCGGAAATCGGTAAGGAAATAGAGAGCAATGCTTAACCTTTCATAGAAATAGATCGATGGAATCAATCATTTGAACCTTGGGTATTTTTCTTAAATTTTTCTTACGAAAAATGAAAATGAAGGATTTGTAGACCAAGACAAAATGTACATAAAAAGATAATAATTAAAAACTAAAAATCATTTTATTGAAATTGCTTAATTTTTATATAGAAAGACTAGCTAACCCGGCAAACGTTGTTCTGCCCTCCCTGTTCATGTCACTATCTTCACCTCCATATCTGTCTCCATCTCTATCCCAATAGCTATCCCTATCCCTATCCTGTTTGTCATTAAGAGGGTAAAACGAACCTTTCAATACTCTCACTATTATGGTTTTTTTGTAATTTTCGGACCACCCTTAACATTTAGGGGGATGAAAAATAGATGTTGTTCGATTCTCAACCCGATATATATTAGATTTATCTGTGTGCAGTTTGAAGGAATTGAAGGTGGGTGAAGGTTGGAATGGTTTTGTGAAGCGCCTATCCTTAATGGCGAGATGAAGAAAAACAAGAAAATGCTTCTATTACAAAGGACTGCAGGATAAAATTTTTCGATTTTCTAATAACATTGTGTGCAAATATGAGGCCTAAATCTTGGAGGAAAATCGACTGAGCAATTTGCGATCGCTTACGTCGAATCTACTGTCAGATATTTTCGTCCATATAAAATTTTAATGGGCCACTCAGAAAAATTGACGTAAGCGCATTTGCAAATCTGGCACCACCATAAGAAACATATGACATATATTGTTCATCTTTGGTTTTTTTTACTTTTGTTTCAATTTGACAATTCACAAAAGTCATTTTTTTTGTGTTCCAAATTTATTTGGAACACCATTTCTAATCAATATTGTGAAAAAATTTTGGCTGTAATCCAAATGTAAAAATGTAAAATGAAAAAAATGTAAACAAACCCGGACGGACAAATTAAATTTTCCACTTTTTGGAACAAATGCCGTTGACTGGATTTTCATTTACGTTACGTAGTTTAATTAGAATTTTACGCTGGGACAAAATTGCAAAAAAATTATTCAAAATTTTCAGTCCAGTTGGAAGCTTTTTTCAAACTTCACACTACACTACTTTTTTTCGATCGAAATTTCGGATTTCTAAAATTAATTCACTCAAAGAATTCGATAGTTGCGCTGATTGAATTTTTCTGTGAGTGAATCGTGAACAGCAATCGAATGAATAAAAACAAATAGACTATAGAATAACTAGATAGTTTTTATTCGAAAGTTCCCATCACTAAAATTCATATTGTGCATTTTCTTACTATTTTTATTATTTAACCAGTTTTAAAATTTCGTAAAATTATGCAAAATTGCACTAAATTATTAACATTTGTTATAAAATGCAATCAACGATACATAAGCACAACGGCGCCATTGTCAGGCAAAAGAAATTTCCGTAAATTTCCGGTGTACAATAAACGTGGAACCCGCGTCGTCAAGGAGTCTCAACGTAAATTGGCATCACCGCCTGTCGCAATACACAAACGTGGTGTACGTGATACTGGAGTAACAATCGATGGAAAATATGTAAACATACCAGAAAAAGTACCAGAATTAATTGTTCCTGCAGATTTGGACTCATGCAAACTGAAACCATATGTTTCATACAAAGCACCGGATGTTATTCAATCCGAATTCACTAGCTTGGATTTATTTAATGCTATCTATTCACAAAAAATTATCGATGATTTTAAAGAGGGGAAACTTACTGATGGTGGCAGTCCAATACAACCTTCGGAGTGCGAGAAACTAACAGCGGACGAAGCTACGGTGCGCGCTAGAAAGTCAGGATCGGATATTTTTTAGATTAATTTTATTGTTTAAAGCTAAATAAAAATGTCATTTATTCTCTAAAACATTTTTGACGGTAATTATAAAGTTTTTTAATCCATTTGTCTGCTTTTTGCTGTGGATCGCCGAGAAACTACAAAAAGAAAAAAAAACAAAAATATTGATTGCATTATTTTTAACTATAAAATAGGTTTAACTCACTCCAGGATGAAATATTTCCTCCTTATCTTCTCTAGTTATCATACTCTGTGGTGTTACCTTCGGCACGGATACGGTCTCTGTGTTTAAGTCAATAATGACTTTATCTGGAACCAACTTTGGCTTCTCTGGTGCTTCGCGATCACGTGTACTGAAAAAAGATCTGGGGACAAATTCGTCTTCTTCAATGGTTTCTAACGCCACACGTACTTGCACATCATTTAAATCAATTGGCTTGGGAGCGACAGTTGCACAGGCTGGCATTGATGATGAGTTTTCTTCGGAGCTAGCAGCACGTGTTTGTCTTGAACGCGAGCTGGATTTCTTTGAAATTCGACTGCTGCGACTAGTGTTACTACGGCGACTACCACGAGAAGTGATACTGGAAGTAGGTGAGGTATTGGCACTTGAGCGGCTGCTTTCATTACTGCTGCTACGATGGCGATATTTTTTGCTTTTTTTCGATTTAGATTTTCTATTTCTTGAACTTGAACTGCGTGAATGCGTAGGTGACTTTGAGCGGTGATGACGAGAACTATAATCTCGATCACGATCGTGATCACGGTAACGATCTCTGTCACGGTCTTTTTCCCTATCGCGATCACGTTCCCTAACACGATCACGGTCTCTATCTCGGTCCCGATCCCTATCGCGGTCATGATCCCTATCACGGTCGCGATCTCTAACACGTCTATCTCGTTTACGTTCGCGATCTTTGGATGATGAGCGAGTTCCATGACGTGAACGTTGATGTGAAGAACGTGAATCGCTATCTTTCATTTTTTGTTTATATTAAAGAATATTTTTGTTGAAGTAAATTCATACAAAATTCTATTAAAAGGTTGTTTATTTTACCACTATTTTGACAATCGGCACCTAGCAGCGTTGCCAGCTTTCTTTGCAATTTCAATTAAATATCTGACGTGTTCAGAAGTCTTCAACCGTGTCGGTCATAGAATGTTTTATGAAATTTTCATGGGATAAAATGTGACGAGTTACCCATACAATTAAGCTATCGAAAGTATTCATTCTTGAAAACCGAATCTATGTATATAAATTCACATGATATATACAAAAGTCATTAATCCTTGCTTTTGTTTCAATTTTTCACGTTTAATATATCGTCAAACAGTTTTGTTCTTCATCTACAATCGTCGATTTTTTTTTCCTCTCAGAAAACGTAAGAAAAAGCATTGGTATAGCGTCTATGGGGTAGATCAGTTCAAATGGATTTGGTACCAATTTTTCGAAGAAACAAATTATGTGCTGATGAGTGAGGTCCTTCAAAGCGTTAGGACTCATTCAACCATACAAGTTTGCTCGCCATATGGCCATATTTGATTTTAAAACAAAGTACTTTCATGCCTCTTAGTTGTCAGGACGAGAATTATAAAAGGTTAAACTTATGAGTTTTATTCACTTTTAGGTTTAACCGCAGCAAATACTCAGAAATCTCCGTTTTGCAATATTCCTATTGCAAAAAACTTAAAAAACAATTTGTTGATGTGTACACTACAAAACTTTTCTGGAAATTATGTGCATGCTGTGCAACGTAAACGAGAGCCATAATTATAGTTATATATTGCATGTGGTCAGCCATGTGTATAGACAGCGTTTACACGAGGAAACTCTTCAAAGAAAGTTTCCCTGTCTGTAGGCAAGAAGGGAAAAACGTAAGGGTGGTGTACAGAATTTGTCGTACACGCGAAATCCCTTTCGTTCTATTCTTTAGCTGATATTATGCTTTAAATTTACGTTTGTTGTGGCGGGTTGACGCAGTAATTGCTTTGAAATTTTCTTGCACAAACAAATTCTAGTTTCCGTGTGTAAACGGAAAAGAAATTCACAAAAGAGAATAGACAAGAATTTCTCAGACCGAATTTGCTCGTGTAAACGTTGACATAGGAATATGTGCTATTTTTGTGGAACTTGTGAAACGTGTACACTAGTGTCAGTATTTACATAATCATTTTCACTTACACTAGTGATGAGGACAGTGCATACGATCACATTTTCGTCAAACAGATTGATAAATTTAGTATTTATGTTCGGAACACAATCGGGGCAGAAACAGCAGCAAAATACTTTGTGGAACAGTATAAAAGCGAACTATAAGCAAACAACCAAGTCAAATTAAAAATTTTCACTTTATTGAAAATCAAAATTGTTGATATAAACTTCAATATAAATGTTGGATAAATTTAAAAGATTAACACAAACAAATTTTTTTATTAAACCGCTGCTTGTATGCAAATGCAATTGAGTTTTAAACTTAATCAGCTCCATAAATCATGATATATGAGATTAAATTTAGTAAATTTTTAGATGTAGTTACAACTTATTTTAACCCAAAAATTATGTTCAATGATATTTCTGTTGCGATAGCTATAAGCTTATTGAATTTGTATTCGTAAAACTGTTTCCCAACGGTTCTAAAATAAGTTTGATCGTCTGTAGTCCATATTTTTGCCTTCTCCCAAGGCAGAGCATCATAACGCCATTTTATATATTGATTTGATTATTTAAGTACGCTGCGATTTCTTTTCTCGGGTGAAAAAATTGAAAAATTGGATAACAATTTAAAAAAAAAATAAAATAATTGAATGTTAATCCATAAAATAAAGAATGCGTGTAACTAAAAGTGATATTAGTCTCGAGTTGGAGTGCTGGGTTGATGAGCTATCACCGGCACAATTGGCTGCATACGAAAAAGTCACCAACGAGCATAACGCCATTAAAAATGCACTAAAAACCGCGCTAAGTGCTAACGATGGCAAAGAACTCTTTAATGGGCAAGTATTTCAAGCGTACTCGTTCAAAGGAAAAGTTTTGCAAGAAATTAAGGAGGCAACGGTACCGAAGAAGCTACCTAAGCCGGCTGAGCCACCGGCATCATCGAGTGGGGGTCGCGGACGCAAACGTGCATCTAATTATGTGTATTTGGAATCATCGGACGAGGAGGAAGATGATGTACCACTGGCTAAACGTATTGCGGTAGCCTCCGGCAAAAAGGGAACGGACATTAAGTCAATTTCCTCAGGTAAATCAGCGTCGGCTGCTGGTAAAAAGGGAGCTGTTGCGCCTTCAGGTAAAGGTTCACCACAAGTTGGTAAGGCTGGCAAAGGAGCTGTCGGCAAAGCAACCTCTGGAAAAGGTGATAAAGCTACTACTGCTGCAGCTGCAACTACGCCTCCAGCCAATTTCCGCCCTTCGGAAATTAGTTCAGTTGGTGGTTTAGTAATAGGCGCTGATAACAAAGAATCTGGCAAAGATGGCAAGGACAACAGCAAAGAGACTAAACTACAAGGAAAGACGTTCCCATCGCTTGTAGTTTTAGCTAAACCTTGGCTCAAAGTTAAGGATATGTCTGCAACGCGTAGTAAACTGGATTCCAAAGTCAAATTGGTTCTTATGCTGACGCCAAATAAATTCACAGAGTGGTTAATTCAAGAAGGTCTACTAAAATCGGAACAAAAATGTGCTAATCATCGGAGCAATGAATTGAAATTGGGTGCGTTATTTTTTATTAATATATACATTACAGTTTTTCCGTGTGCAAGAAGACTTGGTGGGTCTGTTTTGCATTTTAATTTGTACTGACTAGATGAAACTAATTTTGTGGGTTATTTGAACAAAAACATATTTGATTCGTAAGTTTATAATATGTGATGGCATACGAAATATTACTTTAGTAGTTTGTGCAGCAATAATATCTACGAAGTGATTTTGAATATTAAATATATAATTTGATAAGGTAAAATATAAAAAATCACACTTCAAAGAGGAATGCCTTCAATAGACTACCTAAAAAGCATTCTTTGGGAAAAATTTTTTAAGGATATGGATGTACACCAGAGTAGGCATCAATTTCAATTTGAATTTCGACTGCCCGTCTTTAATCTAAATAAAACAAACATTTAAATTATCAGTTTAATTCATTCATATATATAAAATGTAAGGAAACGACGTTAACGAAAACAAGCGAACAATCCTGAAAATAGAAAGTTTTCGTGAAAAAATTCGGGTTTTGCTGTTAGTGATGATATATCCGTTAAGTTGTGTGAAAAATATTTGAATTTTAGAGCCTGAGCTTAATTTACGACTGCCAAATGGAAAATGTTTCACTGGGAATAATTTGAGAACAAAATTTTGCCATGAAAAGATTTCAGTCGCTCGGAGGCGGTAGCAAACTTAGGTTCCCGCCATTCAGTAAAATTGTAAAGGAAAAAAAAAAAAATGATGGTGAGTAATAAGCTAAGCCACATGCTGTGCTTGAATATGTATCTTTAAGAGCCATCGTTTACATACATGCGATCAGTGATTTAAATAGTCCAGAAAAACTTTTTCGAATTCGTTAAATGTTTTTTCGCAACCAATGTAGAATTCAAGATAATAGCCAAATAAAATAGCAATAGAAGATTTTTTCGTAAAATAATCATTATTATGCTAGCTTATCATAATTCGATCGTAACTGCACTGTAGCCATTATAAAACATTGAATGAAAAACGGGTTTTCCTTGTTAAAAGGTTTTTTTCTTAGGTTCGAAACATGTATCATTGATTTTTCTTTGCTGTTGAGCCAGCCTTCGAATTCTCAACATCTTGTGTGAATTTCTCATGGTTGGCATTCTGACTGTTGTGATTCAAGAATTATTTCTATTGCATGTATCCGTGGGCAGATTTGATTGACGCGGTTTTTTCGTCATTAGAACCGCTTCCTGATGCAGTTGTTATAATTTAACACTTCACTACCTGTATTTATGTTTTCGCTGTTCTCTGTCAATGTTATGTGTACATATGTACATAGGTACAGTACGGAAAATACTCTTCAGGTCCATGTTAGGTTAAGCCAAACCTCAATGAAACGATTATATTTAATCCATTCGTATGGTCTCATATAATACGATGCTTCCTTTGGGAGGTATATCAAACTTACCATTTTTTATGAGCTCATAGTTTTTATTTTCTTGTAATTTATTCAAATTCGTTTAAAGTTTGTTTTTGATTGTTATTTAAAATTTGAATAAAATTTTAGGGTAGATTATGGAGTCTTTCTGGAGGTGTAATGTAAATGAAAATATTTTTTCTTTTCGTCCGGAACAATTTTTCCTCAGACACCGAACCTCTAGCTATCTATTAGTAGAAGGAATTTTGGAATCGATTCAGTAGTTCCAGAGATTACCAACTACATACAAATAAACAAATTACCTCTTTATATATTTAGGCAATTCATAAGGTATAATGTTTTAAAATTTTAAGTCAGTCTTAAAGACTTTGTTGTTATCTTCCATATCAAAATAAAATAAGACAATACAACTTCTATTTTGATAAATTTTTGGTGAGAGAGTCGTTTCATACGTCATATAGTTTTAAAATAGGACTTATGATTATGACATTCTGTGAAGTCACTAAATATGTACTTTGTTTATTTTGAAAATTTTGTCGATTTTTTAAATTTTTTTTTGGCCTTTGTTTTAGCATGGGATAATTCTCCAGCTTCCTAGATAAAACCCTTGAACGGCGCAGTTTGATTCCTATTACAATTAACCTTTTTTAAGTGCAAAAAACACGAAAAAATTACAGCGGAAAATGCATTCAGCTTCAACCACGCTATATGGTATCATCAGTAAGCTTTGTTATTTTTATATTTTACTTGTGAATTCTTAAACGTCGGGTAACAACTCATACTGATGATACCATGTAACAGTGATCTGTTCCAAAAACGCAAACAGGTCACATTTACGTTTTGAGGTTTTGTCATATCACAGATTTGTACTTGACAGTAAGCAATTCCCGGGCTTCTAAAAAAAAAAATATTTTTCCCTGAAATGGTGATAGTTAGAGTTTATGACTTTTTTGGTCAACAATATTAAAAAATGGTAATAAAATTAATTTCTGTATGGGAAAACCTTAATGGCCTTTTTTTTAGGTCCATGCCATGGCCTTGACATGAAATTCCGGGCCTTGTGTAAATCCCGGTCAATTGTTAAGCATGGTTCGTATCTTCGTATTTATATAACGTAATGTGTTCCTTACATTACTGCTGAAAATATTCAAGTACATAAAAACAGCGAATTGTTCAGGAATATTATGCGTTTTCAACTGTTCCAGGGAAAATTATATAATATATCCTTGTGTAAAAATATTACTCTAATTTTTTCTGCCCTTAGCAACATATTACCTAATGTTTTTGTATACATTTTATCTTATATTTTTGTTGCAGGTGTCTATTCGGATGCCACCAAGTTCCCCTACACAGGTGGCTATGTTTGGATTAGCGAATGCTGTCCAATGCGTTTTGTTTCTGTTTTTCAAGGATCCATTTTCGAAGGCGCTCCACATCCCCCATCATGTATTTTAAAATTAATTTATCATTGGTCTTGCCAGACTAACATACAAAATGTCGTGCAATGGGTTAAAGTAGATAATGTTTACATTAAAGGTGTTTACACTTGGTTGCGAGCTGTTTGCACATTGGCAGTACATCAGAAGTGTAAGAAATTGGGCGGACCTGAAAAATACGTAGAGGTGAGTTTTTTTTCAATTGTATATTTACTTTGTCTAGTTTTTACTTCAGTGTTTGTTGATTTTTGTTCAATTCGGTAAATCAAACATTTTTTATAAAAATTATACCGTGGGCTATTAATTTTTTGCATTGTATTGAGTGAGGTTTTACAATAAAGTGGATTGTTACTTTGTTGAATTCACCGCAAGAGATTTTGCCAATTTGAAAATGTAGGTCTTAAATTAGTTGGCAGCAATCGTTAAAGTTGTTCTTTGAAGTGAGAGGCTACTTCAAGTTTTATGTCTTAAATTAAAGCACTAGTTAAAAAATATAGATAACGCTAACTTTTTTCTCATCAGGTTGGTGTCATCTCGTTAGGCACCACGTCACAAGATGGTCAACAACGTCAAGTGAAAGTTGAAGTTCTTGGTGTGCTTGATTTCGCTGAAAAAACCATACGCTTGCGTGCTGTTGAGCCCGTATCTGATGTTGATCGCAACTACAAAAAACGTTTCCAAACCATATTGGAACCATTACAACGTTGGGTTAATAAAGACAGCATAATTTCTATTGATTTAACTGTTGATAAGATGACACTCTATTCAATGGGCTTTAAGAATATTGTTCAAGCAGCTGCAACTGATAGTTCCGCAAAACATACTAACTCTGCTGTTATGGACTATTTGCGACGCATTGTACCAAGAATGTTCCAAAATACCCTTTCACTTTTATCACGTCAAATGATACAACAGTTTTTGGATGAACTAGTTTGGCGTGAACAATTTGGTACATATGCTCTGCAGGCTTTTAATAACATAACAACTCATATTGCTGAACAGACCCGTATGAATACAAGTGAAACGCTTACACAACGCTTATATCAGGTGTGTCTGAGTTAATTTAAAATTGTTATCCAAAAACAAATAATTTATTTATTTTTTTAGGTTGCAACTAATCCATTTAAAGACTGGAGCGTTCTTCCGCCCAATGCCAAGGAGACCCCGGTTAATACAACGCCTAAACGCTTGAAAAAACGTTAGTAGCAAACAAAAAATTTTCCATTCTCATCTACCTAACATACACAATTAACTAATCTAATCACGCATTAAAATATATTCTTTCTTTTTACAGCATCTTCTTGAATAATAACTTAAAATTACTTTGCTTAATTTAAGCTGTTTGATTTTGAAATTGTTTTCCTATCTCATTTTAATATTAGTGAAAATGTGTTATGTTGTTTCAGTCATTATTTTTTTTTATGTACATGCCTTAAAAAAGTTGTCACCAATAATGTTAAGAAGCAACATTTTAATTTGTTACAAAACTTTCCTTAAACAGACTGCTTTTGCTTGAGATTTTTTTAATTTACATACATATTTCATGAAGCTAAGCTGTGACAATTGAAAGTAAAAGCAGTTTCTTTTACTGAGATGTTGCCTCTATTTTATCAGTGTTATGAAAACTCTTGTCAGACTCGTTAATCTTGCAGAATTAATGTAATTAATTTAAAAAACACTCGAGTTGGTGTGTTGTTAGTTTATATACCGTTTTAGTTATAACAAAAAGCATAATAATTTAATAATAAATAATGATAATGATACTGGAAATGAAATAAAAAGCTTTAATAAAACTGTTCCAAAATTACACAACAAATTTTCTGTTTTTATTTCTTTTACAACTTTTGGTGAATGATTTTTTTAAAAATCTAACACCGACAAATCATTAATTAGTATTATGCTTTTTGTTCATAAAGCGTCAAACACTTTTTCTTTAGCACTTGACGGCTCTTTTCGAAAGATCTATTTCTTTAAAATGTACTTCAATTTTATTGGTGTAAAAATTTCTAGAAAACGTTTTGAGATTATTTAAAAAAGATCCGACAAATTTTACCCCTTTATACTGTGTATTGAATAAAAGTTTACAAAAGAAAAGCTAGCAAGATGCAATGTATCTCAATTATGCATACGTAACAAGAATGAACAGTAACATTGAAAATTGGGACCTAAACCTTCCTTTGGGGCACATATGATCTTACTTACAATTCACGACTTTGTTTTCTGAGGGACAGCCTTAGTACTTAAAAATATTTTTCAAATCAGATACATATAATTGCAATTATTAAGGAGGATTGAAATGCAATATGCAATGACCATATTAAATTTTAAAATGCTGCTTATTACATTAAATACGAAAGGTTTTTTTATTATGTAATTACACTGCCGCTCAACTGAATAGGTTCGGCATTTCTGCCAGAGTTAAATGGCATTATCTGTTTAACCAACGAGCCGATTTCAATGAAATAAATTTTTATGTATAAAGCGACCAATTTTTTATAAAAAAAAGAGTTTGCGGTTCCTTACACATATTTTTATATATTTATTTATTATTTTTCCAAATATATAACAAAAAATGGCAATTTTTAATGGCTCAACTGAATAGGTTCAGCTATTAAGTACTATAAATATTTTTATGTATGGGCTACTTTGCTTTGAAAATAGATATAGACTAATTAGAAGTTATTTTAATAATAAGTACTTCCTCCTCTGTTCATTATAATCTCGAATGAACGATTAGGTAAAGATTTATACAATCTCTCAATGTCCTGAATGGAAATTGTAGACCAGGCTCTTTCAATGGCATCAATTGGGGTCACACGATTCTCAAATTGTCTACCCCCCTCATATACCCTTCGGGACAACAGACTCCATACATTTTCAATAATATTTAAATCAGGAGAGTATGAGGCCACTCGAGTAATTTCACATTTTGGTCTTTGATCCATTGTTTTACCACCCTGGCAGTATGGATGGGGGCGTTGTCATGTTGGTATGTCCATGTAATGCGTCCAAAAATATTCGAGAAGTATGGAAAGGCTTCTTGTAACACAGTTTTGTAAGCATTCGCGTTCATTTTTGAAGTAAGAAACTGCAGCTTGCACGTCCCATAATATGATATGGCTCCCCACACCATTACACCACCTGCACAATAATGGTGACGACTTAAATAACTTTCATCCTTTCGCAGATCATGAAAGTAATAGTTGTATCCATCCGGTCCATCCAGGTTGAACTTTTTCTCATCGGAGAATACGACGGTATGCCATTCCTTGTTCCAGGTCATATGCTCTCGAGCAAACCGAAGGCGTGCAGCTTTACGGACATCATTAAGTGGTGGCTTTTTTTTAACTTTTAGTCTCTTCAAATGATCACCACTTCGTATTATGTGTTTTACAATTGCAAGACTTGCCTTAACACCACTTACTTCCCTGATTTTGGCAGCAGAACGATGGGAATTTGAAGCGGCTCTGATGATGTGCCTTCTGTCTGTTGTCGTTGTTGCGTATTTAACACCTCCTTTCATATTTTTTCCATAGCTGGATTCGTGTCTTAAAAAATTACCAACAACATTTTGGCTTCGGCCAATTTTCTTAGCGATTTCACGCTGCTTTAGGCCAAATTCGAGGAAGGCTTTTATTTGACCTTTCTCTAAGTCGTTTAATTGCTTTCCGCGACCCATTTTACATTAAAATGACGTTAAGTACTTAGAACAGGAGAAAACAAAAGAATTGACATAATTTTATAGCCGCTGCACATCACAAACTAAAACTATTGCCCTTGAACCTATTCACATGAGCCAAACAATCGCATAGCTTTAAGCGAATGAAACTATCAAAACGTTGGGCAAAAATCCCGTTACTTCTCTCTGGAATATTAAGTGTAAACAAATAAATGTTCAAAGCATACAATAAGATCATATGCACAGACAATACATTCTGAGAGAAAAGGGCTAATGCAGGAGAAAAATTCTGAACCTATTCAGTTGAGCGGCAGTGTATTCTAAGTTTAAAGCCAGGATAATGTAGCTATGCTTTCCTAAACTCGTGTTTCGTCAACTAACCAGCAGCATTTAGAAAATATCTGGTGGCTTTACTACCATTGAGACAAAGTTACACTAATACATTACAATGAATAAACTGTTATGTAATTAGTTTCGAAAAAACTTTGAATTTATCCCAGTATAGTCTTGGCAAAAGTTATAGACAACGTTAAAAAAACTGCTGGATATGAAATTGAAATGATTCTTGCTCAGTATCAATACCTTCAAGTGGAATTGTTTGGTTGGGCTTTTGAAAAACGTGGCTGTTGCATTTTTAGGTTCTGACCCCGTAGTCGAATTCAGCATACCGACCACCATACGGTATGTTACCTAATTATTTATATGCGAGTTTTGAAATAAAACGGATTAGTTACTGTGTAGCAGGTTAGTCAGTATCATATCTCAGCAAATCTCAATTCAAAATTTGATCTGCCAAAAACTTTCGTTTTGCTCCCAAAGGTTTAAATTGGATTAACTCTAAACCTTTCTGCTTTTGAGAATCGTTGGAGATAAAACATATGCAGTTTTTGAACACCCGAAGAAACATTGCATATATGCTTCATCTTATAACTAGGTCTCTGGCTGCACCAGAACATCGTAACTACATTAATTTTCATACTAACCGGATAAGTACTTTTATACCTTGGGGTATATAATAAAAAAAATCAAAACTAACAAGTAATTAGTTTTGCTTATTCAATAACAACATTTAAAGCTTTAAGCTCAATAGTTAAGAAGATTAATAGCTATAATAGCTAAACTCTATTATTACTTGGCCCTAAAAGTATCAACGTCTTTGGCGCAGAAAATTAACGAGCAAAAACTATCCATGCTACTTTTTGACATATTTTCAATAATATAATAATATTTTTGCATCGCAGTCCAGTACAGCTGCAAAAATTAAAAAAACTTCCTTTATAAAGTTAGCTAAATATATACATACTTACAGTATATACTCTGTCCAATGGGCCATTAACTTATTTTTACGTTTGATTCATTTTTTGTGCAATTTTCTCTTCTCCCTCTAGCACATTTTTTTTTCATCTTCTCTTGGTGTCTCACATTATTCCCTGAAAGATATTCTTCAACCTATATAACATGTAAATTGAAGTACATGCATGAAGTCTGAAATTTTAAAAACTGAGTTATAATATCACTTCTGCGTAGCGATATTTTAGCTCCGATGCAATTTGCAAGCAAGTCATTGCCATTAATTTTCATTTTATAATGTTCCACAATAATGCATATTGACAGCTCCAAAATTTATAATTTTTTTCAAAAATAATATATTTTCTTTTTCATTTAAGCTATCAATGATGCCGATTATAACCAACCCGAAAAGGTTAATTTAAAATCAATTAAAAAGGAAAAAGACACTGGCAAGATTGAAAAAGACGCAATACCTGTACCACCTGGTAAACGTCGTGCAGCCGTAGTAGCAGCTGCTGCTGCCGCCGCTGCATTGGATGATGATTACGCTCCCAGCATCAAAAAATCTACTAGCAAGCAGGCAACATCATCCAAAAAAGAACCAGCAAAGGTTGCTACTGTTTCAGCAAAGAAAGAAGCAGCAACCACTTCAAAGAAAGCGGTAGTTGATGTGAAAAATATTAAGAAAGTTAAAGAAGAAGACAAAGATGATGATTACAAGGGTTTGGAGGAAATGTACTATGGTGTACGCGATGGTATAGATATAAACTACGAAAGTTTTCCATATACACTATCGCCAGATGTTGATCCTAATGTTGCTGCAGACATGCCTACAGTTGTTGATTGTCCAATATGTGACATTACAGAATCATTTGATTCTAACGAAAAGTTGCAAACACACTTGGTATCGCACATTACAATCGATGGCAAAGATCATCAATTTCAATGTCTGTTTTGTTTGGATAAACATGGTAGTGAAATTGTTCTTTCCAAGCATAATCAAATTATGCATCCAATGGAGACAAAAGCTACTTCATCCGCTTCTTATCATTGCTTAATTTGTCAACAACGTTTTAATTCATTGTTTGTATTACAAACACATTTGCAGAAGATGCACAATATGCTTGAATTACCATATTGTTGTCAAGCTTGCGGTTATCGTTCATCGTCGCATCGTGATGTTGTACGCCATTTCTATGATGATCACAAAAATCAGAATTTCTTGCAGTGCCCATTCTGCTTGGATGTAAGTAATAAGCGTTGTTTGGAAAATATGAATTGTATATATTTGACTTTTTTTTTTGTAGATATTCCGTTTCTCCTACAAAGGATATTTGAGTATCACCAATATTGAAAATTATTATATGCATTTACGTCAACATGTTGGTAAAAAAGAATCACAGTTGCGTTGTACCAAGTGTGCTCTCAACTTTGTGGATAAGGGTAAGTAAAAAAAAAATATTATAGTTGAACACTGCCAGGCTTAGTATAATTTTTTCGAAAGATTCAATGTATACACAGTGATATATAGCTAAACAAAATTGGTGGAGCAATTCCTCGGCAAAATTTATTTTATGTTTTAGTCAAATCTGACGGCGGTATTTATTTTTTTCTATCATTGCTTTTAAGATAAATCGAGTGAAATATTTCAAAAAAACTGTCTTTAAACATTTTTGTTCACTTATAGCAAGGAAACCAATTGCTATCGAGCATTTCAGAGTACAAAAAATAAAATAGCGAACTTTCTCTTTGAATTCGACACATTCTTCTCTTACAGACTTTTGTTATCCCTATAATTTTGACGACACGTATAGTCAAAGTTGGTGCTGTTTTTGTATGCATTTGGTACAGAACCAGTAGTGGCTTTGATCAAAAATGCTCCAAACTAATCACACCGATTGTTCATATTTGAAAAAAAAAAAAGTTTTTTATGTTGATTTTATCGTTTAAGTTCTCAATTTGAACACAGTTAATTGTGATTTAAAATACAATTCCTTATTTATTAAAACAAAATTCACATTTAAGGCGCATTAAGGCAACACGCTGCAAATCATCATGTTACGCTACTGAAGAATTCTGAGGTTGTGCGTATATTACTTAACAACTCAAATATGATACCCATGCCAAAGGTACATTTTTTATATATAGCAAAATAACAGTAAGCATAATTTTAAATCATTTTTTAACTCATAGGTACGTACTCATCATCGTGATCCGCTGCCATTTACAGTACAACAGAAATTTGGCAATTTCTTTGCCTTTATCGATGGCACCATTTGTGCTGAGTGCAATGGTGAAATTATAAACGAAGATCATTTTGCGTAAGTAGAAGCATCTTATGTTTTTATGTATAAATTCTGTGCTAACTTTCAAATAATTGCAGTGGTTTCTTGAAATGCAACCAATGCAATTACAAAACTTGTTGTGAACGTGCAATGTTTGAACATTCCACCGTTTGTGTGGGTAATAATGGCAAGGATGGCATGGAATTACCACTACCTAATGAAATGCATTGTGTATGTGGTTTCTCAACTGCAATTGGAAATAAAATGGCTCAGCATTTGGCAACATGTGGACAAAAGTCTGCGTATCCAACAATCGAAATGGCACAGGAGAATACCATTAAGCGTAATATGTTAGATATGTTGGGATTGGTGCGTCGTGATGGTGAACCCGATACTGAAATGGAAGGTAACGAAGATGGTGATAATAGTGGCGATGTTCCAGCAATCGATGCACAGGAAGATTTACCTGAAATAAATGAGATAAACACGTTACCACAACATGAAGATCAGCAACCAAATGTGAACCAACAGCAAGTGTTGGATCAACAACAACACCATCAGCAGCATCATTTGCCAGAAACACAAACAATAGTTGATCAAGCACCAATACAATTTGGTGAAATGGAAGCTGCACCAATTCAACAAGAACAACAGCAACAACTTGAACAACAGCATTATGGTCATATTGTTGATCCACAAATGCAACAACAGCAATATCACCTTGGTTTTGGCCAGCCTGAGGTGCAACATCATACTTTAAATACTTCTGATATTGATATGCCACTAATTGGTGAATTGGCTGATCCGAATCCACCACCAACACCGCAATTTATTGGTGAAGTGCATACGCCAATGTTTGATGCCGTCGCTGCTGCAGAACAACAACATTATCATCAAATGATGCAGCAGCAACAACAGCATCATCATCACCATCAGCAGCATCATCAATGAAAATGATCAAAGGCGAGGCAGCAACGTGAATTCGTGCTGCCATGGCATAATTTTTAAAATATATTCTATTTGTCTTAATATTGAACTTTCAAATAATTGCACATTTACTATTAGATTTACGATGCTTCCTTAATCGATGAGTTATATTAAATGTTTGCTTTAATGGCAAATACTGGTTATTTTATTCTTAAACATTTCCTCATCAAGAAAAAGTCGACGAAAAATACTTTGCAAGCACCTAAAAAAGGGGTTTATAGTATTTAATTAAATTATCTGATAGTCTCAGAAATTAAGCGAATGAACTATAAACTCGACTAAAGCAAACACTATAAATTAAGGATACCTTGCAATCTCAAAAAAATCGTTTGGTGGTAACATCAACCCCAAAGACTCCCTCTGAAAATTCATTAGATTTGATCTTTTCGACAAATGCATTTTTGAGTTTGCAAAGTATTTGACTAAAGCGAATACTAAAGATTTAAATTTAGGGGACTTTTTAATCTCAAATATTCTTCCAAAAAAAAGAGACCCCACTTAAAATTTCTCTTATGAAAAGTATGTGATTTCTCAGAGGAGAAGAACGCAAAGCAAATTATAATTTGAGATTTCATTATTTAATAAATTCATAGGCTCTGACAAATACAATAAAAAATTATCAATTTAAGACTTATCATAACATATGGTTGGAAAATATTCCTTTTATTTAATCGTCGAAAGTCCCCGCTTACAATTTCTCACAAAAAATTTATGTAATGTGACGAAGCTGGGCTGATCTTCCCGCCGAATGAATTTTTCAGTTCACGGATAATGTAGTCTCAAATTATTAGCAGCTTTTGACAATTATAATATAAGGATATTTCGAAAAAAAGAAAAATATAGGTAATACGTACGGAAATTAGGTTTTTATTCTTTAGTCGATTTAGAGACCTTCAATTTAGGAGACTTTGTTGCAATCTCAATAAAAGTGCACATTTCGCGGTAATAGTAGATCATAGGAAAGTTTCATTGAAAAATGTAAGCAATTTGACAGAGGTTAACGAGTTTTGATCTTCTCAAAAAATGCATTTTTGAAGTTGCATAGTCACCTAAATTATTGTAGTCTCAGCTAATGGCAATATTAAATTAAAGGAATTTTTTCCATTGCGGTTTACGATTGACTTACAAAGCTGTATAAAAGTTGAAGTTTTAACTTGTTCAAAAATAAAAATATAACCAGTGACCTTAATCTGCAATGTGATTCGAAAAATAATCCGTTCAGGGTGTGCATCACTGACAAAGATAAAAAAAATGAAAAAATAACCAAATGTGAAATGGGAGGATTGCATTTTAAAGTACAATTTGAATGCAATTATATTTGTTTTGAACCGCATTGCACGGTAAGGTTCCATCTCTTAAACATACATTAGAGTTCGTCAAAAACGTCGTGTTTTTGAGTCCTTCGGGCCCACGTAAACTTCAAAATTTATACATTCATAAGAATATTCCTTGATAAAAATTAAGGACTTTCTTGTATGGGTCTCAAAATGTCTTGGTTTTTGTCAAAAAAGAACAAAAAATAAATGTTTATTTTTCCTTTTTCTCAATAATAGAAAATAGGTAAATCAAGATGTTTGAAAACTTTAAGCTCGAACTTCTCTAAATCGATAAATTCAATCATTAAAAGCTCATAACATTATTAGTTATTTCTCCTCACGGAGTATAGGGCCTCTCTAAAACTATTCTAACTTGCACGGCCAGTAGCCAGTGCGTTCAATGCTATCTTACTTTTCTTCGATTAACGTATTTCCTGTCCTAGCGATCGTTTCCACCGCTATCCTGAGGGTTTCACTCCAATGCTTGTCCGCAGACTTCATTTGGCGATTTCCGTAAGGTGTATTCAATCTATATCCATTTTCGACATTCTAATTTTTCTCATACGCTACGTAGATGTAAAATCTGTTACTGAAAATGCCATTTTGCTACGTTCCTTTAAAACTAGTTAAAGCAGATCTACTTTATCCTTCTGCGGAACACTTACCTTTATCCCTTCAATTGAAGGCCTTTCTAAGAAAAAGGATGATAAGTTTAAAAGTAGTTTTACAGGCCTGCCTTTTTAAAGGGAAGACTTCCTACTAACTCATCTCACTTTTGTTTATGCCTAGATAGTTAAACTTGTCCTAGATTCTTGCATCATGTAGAAACTTAAAAAATAGACAAAACATTTTTTTCTGTACATTTTAATGTGTACATCAGGAACAACAAAATTTCTTTATTTTTTGACGAATAATATTTTTCTAATAGTGTGAAATTTCAAACGTTAAGCGAAGTATTCAGGACGGTGCATTAATTTCAAACATTGGACATGTTGAATTAGAGTATGTATGTCAATTTAAAATAGTTTTTTAGCTTCTTAAAAACAAGTGTAGAACAATTTTCAATGGCTCATTTTAAATGCTTAAGTCCTTGCTTTGATGCCGGTTAGGCGGTTCTTAACCTATCTATATCCCTGACATACCGAAGAAGGAAAAGGATTATTTTTTCACGTCAAGCTGTTTCAAGTGTTAAGCGTATTCTTAAAAATTACGATTCAATAAAGGCCGCTTTAACGATTTTCCATGCTTACCATTTTCGAGATTGAGGACTTAATTCTTCGGCGAAAATGCGTTTAAGCTTCTTTTATCAACGCTTATTTTAGAGAAGACACTTTGGACTAGAAATAGTAACATAATAAAACTCCTTTTAGGAGCGAATAGCCTGATTTAAGATTCTATAATGCCAGTT
Source organism: Meiosimyza decipiens (assembly GCA_963680825.1). Lineage (NCBI taxonomy): Eukaryota > Metazoa > Arthropoda > Insecta > Diptera > Lauxaniidae > Meiosimyza > Meiosimyza decipiens. The sequence goes on along the minus strand of OY804261.1, from coordinate 11,263,018 downwards.
CGCTTTAGTTTTGTTCTGCGTTCTAGGTCTTCCTCTGCATCTGTAACGCTGCGGTTTCACCAAAGCGCTGGTCGATAAGTTTCTCTAGCATCTAGATTAGATAGAAATTTGGATAGTAGCCCAAAGGTTCATATTCGTCACGACAATATGCTCGCGGGCGAGTATTACTCGCAAGCATAAAGCAACACTGATTGAACATTTGATTTAAATATTCACACATGATGTGTGGATTTGAGCAGAAAACTTTAAACTAGAAATGGTTTGACCAATATTGAATGTCATTGGTCTTGAAAATAGACTACTGAAAATTGTTCTACGATATTTTTATAAAAAGTTAAATTGAGCTCAAATTTTTCAGTTCAATTCAGTAAAGCAAACTAAAATCGAGTGAACGAATTCAAAAATTGAATGACTGTTTCGTATTCGATGTATTGAATTTTTTTTAACTAAATAAAAATGTTACTGTTTGTTGCCAATATGTATAATCTTCTAAAATCGATTGGGTAAAATCAACACAAGTTAAAAATACAAAATTTTATTGATTTTTGCTGCAAATTCACATAAAATAAAAAATTCACGATTTTTATTGGTGGACGTACTTATCAGCTTAATATCAGTTGGTGTATTCTTTACAAACCATTCTTTTCCTTTTATGTATGATCGTTTTGTTTTAAACGTATTCATTAAAAAATTAAATTTCTATTCAATTGTAAGCGTTAAATATAATTATGTAATTTTCAAACGTAAATTTAGGTGCACGCACCACCGAATTGGCCCGGTATTGTGGTAATACATTTAGAAGGATTTATACCTTTGTTGTAAAAGCAGAAATATTTGGAATAAAGTGGATTGTAATTTATATACATAATTTCTCAAATTCTTGACTTCAAACTATGGAATTCTTTGATAAAGGACACCTCACTAATTGCATGAAATTAGGCTTACGTTAAATTTGCGGAAATTTCGGTATGACACAAGTAGCTTGATTAAATGTAGCTTTGTAGCTACTTCATACTAAAGTTCCAGCCAATTTGACGGAGATAGGATTTTCATGCAATAGTGCGGTGCACTTTGGTGTGCATCAACAAATTCTTACAATTTCGGACGTGTTGAAAATAATTTACCGAAAGTGTTGAAATCTGAAAATTGTATTTCTAGTAAGGATTTGATCTATTAATGTGTTTTAATTAATGTTTACAAGAAAAAAACGTTAAACTTTAAAATTTCATGAAACTATATTTCAAAGTAAATGTCTTTTATTTTTTTTTTGAATAGCATTACAATAATTTTAAATTAGCTAAGATTTTATATTATATGAAGTAAAAAACAAACAAAATAATATAATACTACAACAAATAATATCAAATAAAAAGAGTAAAAACTTAAGTAAATTTTGCTTAACAGCATAAACAATATTTGATAGTTAAAAACAAAAAAAAAATTACAAAATACATTCACCATCAATTAGTATGTAAAATATATGCATAACATTTTACGCGCAATAAAATACTTTATAACAATAAAAATAGTTTGCATTTCTTATTTAAAACAAGAATGAACATAATATATGGAAATGAAAAAATTTCATGGCGATCCTGCCAGTACGTGGCAACAATTTTATGCCAACGGAAGAGTACGTGCCGAAATCCTCAGGCAATACCAAAGCGCTGGCGTACACAGCCACAACTATAGTGGCGCAGCCTCAAATGCTATCAATTGAGGAATAAGAAGTCGTCAACAGCACAGTAAAGAGCAACTGACCTGCATCCCATAGACAAAAAGCATTTGGATTTACCCCAAAATGTTGAAATCTATCAGGATTTGGAAAATAACGTGAAAATTACTGTAAACCGGCTGATTACAATAGTAAGCAGTACATTGCTCTTCAAAGCTCAACGAAAGATTTAGCGAAACAGGTCGAAGTCAACGAAGCCTTATTTTAAGAAGGTCGCCATTATACTTTCGGCAAACGCAACGTTGTCATCGATCACGTGTCTTTAGGCATAGGGATAACCTACTACCACGAAAAGTTTAAATATAAATTTTATCGGAAAATTAGTGGTACGGATTTTTGAATGAAAAGCTAAAAGTTACAACTGAACTACTTTTATCACTTAAGTGCGTTCTAAATTAATTGGGTTGGACAGAAATACACATGCACATTACTTTCAGTAGTTTAAAAAAATGTCTAAGGTAAGTGTAAAAACATACATGTATGATTTTTTACTGTCCTGATTTTCGATAAAGTATCACCGCTGTTTTTTTTAAGGGCTGAAGAAGAATATAAATAACGAAAATAGGGCCCAGTCTGTTAACTAAATATTGAATCAGTTAAGGAGTATGCAAGTAATATACATTATATTTTGACCAATACATCTTTATGGGCACATGGTCATATTTGATACAATTACCTTAATTACTATTAATAAGAAACTATAAAATTTATACGTACACACACTTTTGTTAGATTTATCGTTAAAATATTATATAAAAATAAAAATTGCCGGTATAATGCGTACAATTACCTCTGATGGCTTCATTTGGCATTTGTTTTTCTGTATACTTTAAAATAAATTTTTTTTGCTTAAATTTTAATATACTAACGTTGATTGTTAATGGTTACGTTATTTTGGCGTAATTTAGATTTCTGCAAGGCTGACAACACTAAAGCTGTGTCCAATTCTTTTTGTGAACCACGTTCGCTATCTAAAGATATTTCAGTGGCTCTATCATGAAATCGTGCAAGTACACGCGGACGATAATCTGAAAAATTATTACAAAGAAATTTCAAGCAAAGTTTTGTTTTAAATAATTTTATTAACACTAACCAACACTGCCTGCTAATGGATTTCCTGTCAAGCGCAGTGTTTCTAAAACAGGTAAGAGCGCTACATAATCAACTTCTTCAAGATCTGCAATTTGATTGCAACTTAAATCCAGATTGACCAATGAAAGAAGTTTGCGTAAACCTGCTAGTTTGATTATTTTATTTTGTGCCAAATTTAATGTTACTAAATTTCCTAATTCCAAATGCCAATCAATGCATTCCGCTATAAGATTCACTGAAAGCGACAGCACTTGCAAATGCGGTAGCTCTGCAAGGTTTTGTATGCATTTTATTCGATTCTGTTCGAGCGATAATTTACGTAGTTGTGGTGCAGTGCGTACACTTGAGTCGATTTGCGTTAATAAATTGCCAGTTAAGTCAAGTTCTTTGATCTGTCGCCAAGTGGCACGTGCATCTGTTTCGACGATAATGTTGTACACGGGGGAATTGGTGGATGTGGGTGAGCAATCCTTAATAGCATTGGTGGTATTGGACGGTAAAATTGAGTTGTCTATGATATCCTTATGTAGATTGTCACACATGAGCACTTGATTGATGCGTGTTATGGTCGTATTGTGAACACATATCGAGCAAAGAGTTGGTTTTAAAAGCGCTACAAAGAAAGGGCGGAAAATTAGTTTGTAGTCAAGTTGGCACATACTATAAAGAAATATTTTATCTTTCATATTTACAGAATTACATTTTTTTTTTGAGCATAAAAATTAAATCTTTTGGATAAATTTTGTGCTTTTTGATTATCTTTTAATTTTTTGACGTGTATAATAAAATCTGTGAAAATTTTCTAATTTGAATTACTTAATTACTCTATATACACTTTGCAGTAATGAAAGTTATGCACATATTTCTTGAAAAATGGCTTACCTATATCAACAATGTTTTCCGTAGACAGGCCAAAAAATTTTAAAGTTTTCAAATTACGGAATGCATTTAAATTAAAACAAAGACTTTTCGGAATAATATTACTACGTCCGATAGGCACATCAACTGTGTTGTAATCGTTGGTAAAACTAGAACTATCCTGAAACAAAAGATCGCCAAAGGTCAAGCTCTGAAAGTCAGTCACATTAGTCACGCTTACCTTAACGGGTGAAACAATAAGCACTTCAAGTTGAGTACAAAAATCTAACACATGCGAAAAATCAAATTTTCCACGTTGCTCAATACTTTCTGGTGGACAGGGTAAACACAATCTTTCGCTAATTGCAAAAACCTATAAGAAAAATTAAAAAAGAAAGTATAAATTATTAATGAAAGTTTACATTTACCAGAAAATACTCACCTCGAGGGCTGACATATTGAACTCTTTTTTCGCACTTAAAAGCGAATCTCCGCTATCAATAAACAACTTGGCTAAGTCCTGCAGCAAATAAATTATATCGTATTTATTAAATTCTAAAAACTCCGCTACAACACGTGGTAATTGTATGCGAAAGAAAATAAGCAGCTCCTGAACATATTGTTCTAGCTGCTGACGACGTTGCTCCAGAAATGTAGGATTTTTATTACCAACGATCTAAAAGAGGGAAATGCAAGTAGTAAGTTCGTAGAGTAATTACACGAATTGAAAAGATTAATTACCTTCTTTGGTGGCAGTAATTTTTTTGAAATGGCTATTTCCTCCACAAGCTTATCGTGCATTTGATCGAAATCCTTGTATCGGCGTTCCACCATCCATTCAACATTTCCGACTCGTACTTTAATGTCGTAATAGGTGACTCCCGTTGAAGACTCTATATATTTAGGTATTGTGACTTCAGTGTCACCATTTTGGCGGAAATAACACGACATATTGAAGGAAGTTGATTTTTTCTAAAACTATGGAATCACCTGACTCGACCTTTATTTCTCGTCTTTGTATAAGATTTTGTGTAATCGTTTTCAATAGGTTACATTTAACTTAAGCTTATTTAACATTTGTTTGACAGTTCACGTACAATGCTAATTAGTTAATTGCATTAATTTGGTCACCACTTCTCTGCAGGCCATTAGAAAATTTGAGACCAAAATAAAAGTGTTTGCACTAAAACCAAAACATTTATAATTGACTTTTTTTACAACCTAAAATAATTTATTATTGCACTTTTACATTTTTGCAATAATTTAACTTGAAAACAAATTTTTGTGGAATTTTTCCGTCATTGCAGATGAAAATATTAACACATTTTCCGTTTCACATTTTCGTTTTGACAGACTTTGGGGGCGTACAAGAACTACAGTGCTTCTGAAAGAAATTATTCAGGGCTACTATTGCATTTACTTTGCATTTTCGGCGAAAGTTTGCGTCTTCAATTAGTTTCATATGGGGTGTACACATGATCAACGTTTCAGCACTAAACAAAATTATATTCAATGAACGACGAACAAATTTATTAATTACGGAGTTGTGGACAACGCTCCTTGAAAAATAGCCGGCGTGGTTTTAGACTAAATAGTCGGTGCCCAGTTATTAAGGTAAGAAATCCGTAATTTTCCGTTTTTTCAGGATAACAAACATTACCATTAAAAATCAGTTAATTATGTTGCAATGATTTCTCATAGAGTTCACTGCCCTCATAAGAATTACCCAACTATTTAGCGTCAGAGATGCATTGCTTTAATGATTCATATATATGAGAAATTTGTTTTGATATATAATAATTCTATAAATGTCCACTAGTTCAAGCATCTTAGTTTTGCAATGGCACGTCATGCTTCTTCTTTTACTCACAAAACTTACACGCACTGAATTTCAGCGACTCGTGATAGCTTTGGATTTGTGCAACGTCTCTTAATTTTTTTTTCTTAATTGCATGTGGAATAGGAAAGTATTTATATTCTATATATATAAGCGGGATTTTTTAATAAATTCCTGGAAGTTGGTAAAAACTAGACCATCTCTGATTCTGAATGCAAACATTTTCCAGTGTACTCTTAACTGTGACTAAGCTCGAACAGCTGTCAAATTATTTCGTTTGTTTATGATACTTCGTTGGCGTTTTTACGGCTGATGTTTTGCCAATTATTTTTTTTTCGGAAGAATTCAGATTTATTGCTGTAGAAAATGCTTTATAAATAAAGCATAGCAAATAGAAACGTTTCATTTAAAATAAAAACAGCATTAACATGGCATTTCTTGAAGACTGTATAATTGTTTTTGTATCACAGGTAGGTGTAAGATTAAATTATGCAAAGTAACCATTTTTTAGCTAAGTTTTTCTAATAAAACCAGGTCCTATTTTTCGCCGGTGGTTGGCTTTTTTTTGTGAAGCAACTTTTTAAAAACTATGAAATTCGTCACATTTCCGTACAACTGATTTTTTCGTTAACATTCGCACTTTCAATTACCATGTTCGAGTTGATTATCTTTGAAATACTGGGTGTATTGGAATCCAGTTCACGGTACTTCCATTGGCGACTGGGGCTCACGCTGTTGTTGTTGATGGTGATAGCGGTAATACCGATTTATATATGTTATTCGGTTATCAATAGCATTTCATTTGGTGAGTAGAAAAATGAAAAAAAAAATGTATTTGAAACATACAGGAAGAGCAGAACTTTATAAAGGGTGAATCATTGGAACTTAGAGCCTAAATCTGATAATACTTTTCCATATCATGATATTTGACATTTGGTAATATTAAGTGTTGACATTTCAATTATCGGGTGATAAGCAACAGAAAAATGCATTTTAAATGTTGAAACCGGGTCGGTATTGAATGTGCAAAGTAAAACAAACAATGTATTCAAATGACGCCGAAACGATTCCAAAATTACAAACCGAAATTCGCTGCGTTGTGGACTACCGCAAGACTTCTGCGGGAGTCTATTTCATTTTCCATGTAATATCAGTAATTATCATAAACATATAAACAAAAGTATAAAATGTTTGTGAAAACCCAATGCGCTTTATTTCACGTTTAAATTGTAACCTCTAGTTGAATTATCCTGTATAAAATAGTTTTAATATATCATCAGTTGTCAGTAATATTCATTTGAGCTAAAGTGGTCCAAATTGTTATACGTAGCTGCATATATACTCGTTTGTAGTATTTGCGTAAAAGACATACAAAAAATTAATACATAAATAATAGATGTAAACCTTAAAGCTTATCTGGATTCGTTGAAATTTCGTTAGAAGCATTTTTTCTTATTTATTTTTAGTTTCCACCAAATGGGTGCGCATCATGACCATAATATGTTGGATTGTATTTTTATATGGTCTATGGAAAATTGGAGACCCATTCCCATTGCTCAGTGTTTCGCATGGCATTTTTACTATAGAGCAGGTTAGTTGGGTACGTTGAATGTTTGAATATTTTAACTGTAAATTTTTATTTTAGGGTGTTTCCCGCATTGGTGTTATTGGTGTTACTGTAATGGCCATACTATCAGGGTTTGGTGCTGTTAACTATCCCTATACGAGCATGACATACTTTATCAAGTAAGAAAGCCACACCATTATAATGAAAAATATTAAAAGTATACGAAGGAGAACCGAAATGCAGTTATAGCGCTAAGTTTACTGAAAAATAGAAAATTAATATCTCCGTCAAGCAATGCAGCAAGAGTATCTTGTTATCAGCTCATATATTAAAGTGCAGCATACGTTCTTTAAATTTTCATTTGTGTTTATTAATTTGTTGCTTAGTTTTTTTTAAATTCTTCTGCCTGTCTTTAATATTTGTATTATAAGTAAAAATTGTTACTTTGTTTCACATTTTAAATTGAAAATGTTACTTTCTTTTACAGACCTGTCTCACAAAGTGACATTATTAATTTAGAACGACGTTTAGCATTAACAGTGGATATGATAACTGGCAAAAAGAAGCGCATTGCCTTGGAATTAAATCGACGTAATAAAAGCAATCATTCGAAGCCACGTATATGGAATATTTTGCGATCAGCTGTGGATCGTGTGGACTTAGGTGGCGAAAGTATTTATTCTTTCACATAAATAATAAGATTTTTTAACAATAGTTTCCAAAACATATAGATATTGGTCAGTTACGCATGGAAATTTACGGCTGTGAGGAAATTATGCGCCAAACTTTCTTAGAAATAAATTCCTTAAAAAACATGCAGGAACGACAGAAATGGTCGCAAACGTTACAGGGCAAATACTTTAATGTACTTGGACATTTCTTTAGTGTCTATTGCTTGTGGAAAATTTTCATTGTAAGCTTGTTTCGTTTTGTTTTAAATAGAATTGAATCTATATATGAAATTATTTTAAATCAAATACTTTTAACTTTGTATTGTATTTTATCTCGACAGTCCACAGTCAATATAATTTTCGATCGTGTTGGACGCAAGGATCCAGTAACACGTGGCCTTGAAATTGCCGTGCATTGGTGTGGCTTCGATATTGATTTAGCATTTTGGAATCAACATATTTCTTTTCTCTTAGTAGGCTGCATAGTGGTGACATCTATACGTGGTCTATTGTTGACTTTAACTAAGGTACATCATTCATTAAATCTATGGCTTCCATTATATATCATAATAAAATGTTGCTTGTGCTTACAGTTTTTCTATAGGATATCATCTAGTAAATCATCAAATATTATAGTGCTAATATTAGCCCAGATTATGGGCATGTATTTTTGCTCATCGGTACTACTGATGCGCATGAACATGCCTGCCGAATATCGTGTGATAATCACAGAAGTTTTAGGTAGCTTACATTTTAATTTCTATCATCGTTGGTTCGATGTGATATTTTTAATAAGTGCGTTAACGACAATATTTGTATTATATGTATCCCAAAAGCCATGGAATCAATATGATTCTTCACTAGATTAGATTTAAGTACAAGTTAGCGTGTTTATTCTTCAAATTGTAAAGTTTATTTATAAATAAATGTTTGTGTTTATTTTTTTATGCGAAAACAATAATTTAACTATAAAAAATAGACGTTATTATTTAGGTATTGCACAATTGAAACATAGCTGTGGAAAATTACATTAAAATAATTATTTTTTAAAGGGTTTTTGCAATGAATTTTGATTTCAGATCAGTGTTTCAAAGAAACAATAATCTAAGTCGATCTAAAAAAAATCGGGATTGAAACCATTTTTCATTGTTTTGGCCGAAATTTTCTTTTGTTTGTGAGAGTTTTTTTTATAATTACTAAGTCCTAAATAATGCCCACCAAAAAAAAAAAAAAAAAGAAAACGAGCTCCTCGCAAAATTTTCAAAAAATCGATTTAAAATGATTTTTCTATATTTTTGGAATTAAACTGAATCTTAATCTGAATCTTTCCCTTAACGAATTTGTGTTGTTTCCAACCTTTTGTTTTTCTTCAAACGTCGCGTTTGCGTCGTGTTTAAGACCCATACTTTTTTTTTTAAATTCATTTTGTGTGAATTGTAGTATGAATTTCAGTATGATAAATCGTCGCATTAAGACACTCTGATGGGCACAGCCTTAATATACATAAATGTGTTCAAGTTTTATTTTTTTTTGTACAAATATATATCATGTTGACTCACATATTGCTTTTAAGCCTACCTTAAATTTAAACCTTTATTTCGAGCAGTATTGGTTCTTTATTTGAGCCATAGTAAATTAAATTTTAAAATGTCATTTTATTTCTGTATTTTCAGTTTTTTTCATTCAGATAGCAAGATTAAAAATGTATAAAGCAAAATTGTATTCATTTTGTGTTTCTTGTTTGTTGATTCAATAGTAGCTTAACTATTTATAATGATATTTTCTATACTTAAAATGTTTTTATGCAAAACAATTCTATTATCTATCTATATAACAATGTATATTATTTAAAAAAAAGATGTTAGTTAAAACAATAAAATATATAAGTTTTTTAAAATATATACAACTAAAATGTTTTGCTCGAATACATAAAACGAAAAGAAGATAATAATTCACACCTGCAAGTTATCGCTAGAAGAGTAAGTTATTCGTTTAGTCTAGCGAACTTGATTAAGAAAAATTATAACTTTTTTATTTGTGAATATTTTAATTTTGTAATGTTTCAGAGCTTGATAGGAACAGCTCTACAGAAAGATCGTTACAGAATCATGCTACAGGACTTGCTCTTTGCACTCGTGCGAGCTAACAACAACAATGGACACCTATTGTTTCAGCACGATGTTGCAAAGATCCACACGGCAGCTTATAGACAACATTCAACTAGAAACACTACAAAAAGTGATGTAAATTGCAATGAAAAGGCGATGCTTAACCGATATCATGAACTCAACTTATAAAAATATATAATTGAATACATTAAATATATTGAAAAACTTGAGAAAAAAAACAAAAAATATGTTTGGTGCTTAAAGTTAAGTGGAGCCAACTAATCTTTGTGTTTCCCACCGTTGATTTGAATCGAAGAATTTATCAAAACAATAAAACATAATTTACTTCAAAATCCATATTTTCATAATTGAAAAAATGCACAACAAAAACAATACCATCCTAACAATAATAAATAATTTAAATTAATTAATTCGCTTACGCCTCAGCCCACACAATTGAATTCAATTTCCTTAACTTCCGTTATACTACGACGCTATTAACATCTTTTCCTGTGTAAATAACTCGAGTGTCGTGCTTTTTCAACAGCTGTGGTGGTGTCAGCCACTATAATCGAAATCAACACGTGATTTCATATCAGCCAACAAACACCACCCATTGAGTCAGTCAAGCAACCCATTCATATTGTATTTAAGCAGAAAGTGTTGTTGGTAACAGAAGCAAGAAAAACTTTAATAAATAATAAATTACATGTCCATTAAATAACTCGCCACCAAGCGCACCCAAATTACTGTAAAAAAAAACAAAACATTAAAAATGACAAAAAACAAATCACCTACATATTATTAAAATATTCTAAAAAATGGCGCTCCTTTAGATGTAGTATTTTTTTGTGCGCTTTCGTGCCAATGGAAAATAATATAAATTGGTCTACTTCTACCGACCTCAACATTAATGTCTACCACACAGTGTGGTTCCCTGCTAACATATGCAACAATTAACCAAAACAAAAAAAAAATTTACAATACATGTAAATAACGCCTGAAAGCACGCTATGAAAATGCTACATTTTGTCAATTCTAGACACGACGCCTGAAACTATGCAACAAAAAGAGCCATCGATTAATTTAAATATATGTAGTTAGTTTTGTTGAATGTTGATTTGCAACGCTACTTTGGTCGTCTATTCGGCAAAAAATTCCATAAATTTTTAAAAAGTTTGTGATTTAAAACTCTACCAAAAAAATAACACTATAAGAGCCCAACTTTTCTCACTTAAGTGAAGGCACAAACAGATCACACAACTGTGAACAGTGTATTTTGTTCTTTTAAGTCTGTAACTAAATTTGATACAAACTTTCACTTTAGTTTCTTTTCAGGTCGTCACTTGAGTGAGTAAATACCTAGCTCATTTCATGCTTAGCCTGATTGCCTAGCCTTTAGGTTTTAAAAACAAACATTCATTTCCGTTCGTTCGTTCGTTCTCACCTTTTTTGTGCTTGCATGTGCTTGGCATTTTTTGCATACACTCAGGCGTACATAGACTGGCACACTCTAGCGTTCATCTAAATGCTTGTTATAAAAGGCTGTATGAGTGATATTAAAATAGCATAAAGTCACCCTGGCACAAGCTACAAGTTGGTGCAAGACAAAATAGATTTCCATCAAATAGTATGGTGATTGTGTGGGCTTACATACGCCTGCAAAGTAATTGCTCGTTATTATGCAAATTTTTTGTTAACCAATTACTTAGAAAATATAAAAAATATCAATGAATCTTGATGTTGTTGAAAGTGCCTTCACATATAAAAGATACAGCACTAAAGATATTTGAGCAAAAATCACCATCCAGGGTCTTCAAAATCATTGGCAACTCAAGTCTCATTGCTTATGAACTAAGAGTTTACAATAAGATATCTTTGCATATTTTTATATATCTATATTTATATCAGCTTATAAGTTGGTATCTTACGTTAGCATAAGCCGGAGCAAAGCGACAAAAAAATTAATGAACCTGTAGTGGCCTTCCCTTGCTGAGGAGCGTCCATCTTTTTTCTACTGCATACATTCAGACTTAATTAATAAATTAATAAACTAATTAGTGATCGCTCCTCCACAGTATAAAAAATATCAAAATGACAAAAAAGAGATTGAGAGCTTGTGGGTTACAATCATAAGATAGTGTTCAAATATGATTTTCGACCTATATGTATATTTGAAAGTACTTAAAAATTGTATAAGCTATTTGCTTGTGCATAAAGGCTAAGACTGCGATTGAGAAGCTTACTCATTGATAATAAAGCGATTTTCGTTTTAATAAATTTTAAAGCTTATCAATGAAATCATTTCAATGCAATGTCAACCAGAAAATATTTTATTTTTTGAATTAATCGTCATTGATATTTTATACATTAGTCCTGCCATTACCAGGTTGTGCTCACTATCAATAATTGCATGTATCTGTAATAGCATTCGCATTCCATTTGCACATGGACGTTGTCAATTTGATTAGTCGTTCTTTTGCCTGCTATTACTCATGTTCCTTTGCTGACGTCTTTATGCGTGAAGCTCGAACTTCTTATGTTGAATCACTGACTAGAAGTGAGCTGGCACAATGGGGTGTAATAGCCTGCTTCTTGGAAAAAGAGCTCCACCTTGCTGACTTTTGGTTTAAAGTCCCCTACAGTAGTTATTGTGTTGTAAGAAACGCTTTTGGTGTTCTAAGTTTGTTGTCATCTGCATAATTTATAGATGCGTATGCTGAGTTTTTGGTTAAGTTGTTGTATTAACTCTTTATTCTTATGGCGCATGGCCTGCCATTTGATAGTGTGAAACCAAACGTGCTTGATATCTCATCTTTTTTGAAACCATAAGATTTGGGAGCTTCCAATTTGAAAGCCATTTCTTAACTACAAAAAAAATTTCTAATAATATGCATTGAAATTTGAAACTTTGGGTGGTGCCACCCACTCAAAAAAAGTTTAAATATAAATATTTTGCATCTTGTTCGCACCAAAATCGGATGCGTGCACATGCGCCCTAAAGTGCATTTGCTTAATTTTTAATGCACGTGTCAGCCCTGGTATTTCCGCCTCATTTGACAGTTTCGATCGGCTCTGCTAGAGCATCTTTAGTTTTCTTAAAATTAGTGAAAATTAAACATAAAACATAAAATAACTTTTAAAAAAGTGAACAAGTGCATGAATAAAATTAAGATTTGTTGTTTCCATAAAATAAAAAAATAAGATCCACAAGCAAACAGTTAAGATGCTAACGCGCTAATCCCGTCTCTGTGAAAACACATAATTTTTTTTTATTTATCCTTTAACACACAATTCAAACATTTTGAAAATAATAATAGCAAGCATTTGTACATTGAAAACGCCGCTTTGATAAGGGGCATATGTGTAAGTCACTTAAAATGTTATATTTAACATCCAGCACTTCTGTTTCCAGCCCGGCATTTACTGCGTAAACGTCGGATGCAAAATTTCGTTGCAGTCTTCATCAAGCAAGAAATTAAGTTTTTGGTTCACATTTAGTGCCATTGTATATACTATACAATAAAAACAGAGAAGGTTAAATAAACAAAATAAAGGTAAGTCTTTCTTTTGTATTAAATTCTTCGAGTACGCTATTTATATAAAGTTACTTGTGGCGGGGACAATAGGGGACAATCCTTTTTTCCTAAAACCAACAATTTCTTATGTAGTTTTAGATTTAAAAAAATAATATATAATTAAAAAGTGTTGCTGGGATCTAGTTTAGGAGGGATAGCCATCAGAAGTTGCGGATATAGCTTTTATAAAAACCCATATAAGTTGTGAACGCCTTGACAAATTTCCAAAATATGGATATCATATGAATGGCAATATGTGTTATTAATGTATAGTTTTTTTAAAATTTCAAAAAAGTCCAACTATTTTCCTTTAAAATGAAGTAGGAAGTTTGAGTATGCTGTTGTTGTTGTATTAGTTGTTATTGTTGTTTTTGTCGTTTTTGTAATAGTTCTCCATAAATATATAGTTTTCAAAAAAGTTTAATGAACTATTATTTTTGGTTTTCCGGCAAAAAATGCGCTGAAAGAAAAAATTGGTACAAATGATAAATAATTTAAAAGGAAAATAATTAGGCTTTCTTGAGATTCAAAAAAAATTGTACGTTAATAATACATTTTTTGGAGAAAATACCGGTTCTTTTGAAACAAAGGTAAACATTTTACAAAAATCGTCATACATATATGCGTTCTGTTGAGCATTGCGTCTCGAATTCACTTGTTCATTTCCTGAAATATTGTGAACCCAGTTCCAACTTTTTTTCGGAAGACAAATATTTTGTACATTTCGAAGTGCCCAATTTCATGAACAATATTGCTCTCGAAAGCGGAAAAGGCGTATCTGAAAAAAAATGCGTATTCGTGACTCTTATGGCACCGGATAGCTTAAGAAATTACGCAACTAATGAGCTACGCCAAATGACGGTATCATAGCTCAAACCTATGAAAAATCTCCAAAGCGAGTTTCCTCTACTTCAATTTTACATGTTATTCAACAAACATAAACAAGACATCCATTATCTCGAAACGCGTTTTTTTGAAATACGCCCTTTTCGCTTCTGAAGGCAGAATAGCCAGTTGTGGTTTTCCAGCCAAGTAAAGTCCAATCATTTGAATTTGTTGAAATTTCATCCTCAACAAATTGGCTTGTATTGAAGTTAGAGAATAGTGTTTCCGCCGCGTGCTTGTTAGCAATATATTGAACTATCATTCTTCACTTTTTGAGCAAGTTTTCTTTAATAGTTTGACGATTTGAATCGAGCAACACTTCGAGTGATGCAGGTTGTATAACTACATAGTACTTATGTGCAAATTTGAATAGTATACTTTAGTCAAACAGACAACATAGTGCCATTGTTTAAATAAAACGAAAAACCAAAGCTAACACAAAAAAGTTAAGTGAATAAAGTTTGAGCTGCTCCCAACTTTGCTATTTAGGTATAGCTAAAAAAATAAAAAACACAATGCCACAAAGTAACTTTAATAACCTTATTATTCAAAATTTTTAATTTTCTTCATTTTCCTTAAATGGAAAACATTTGAAGATGAAACCACAAAATTTTATACCGAAATACAATAGAATGCAAGAAATGCCAAAAATTAATTCCTAACACACACACACACACTGTCACGGCATGTGCACAATACAAACCTAAATTCCAATTTGGGCGATATACATACATACAAATACTAAATATCTACATATGTAGTAATGTTGCAAATATAATTCAATTTGTTGAATAGAAAACAAAATGGGTAGATCCTCACCAAAACTTTACACTTCCATATATACATACAACATAAATGAGTTTTCAGAAAATACTAAATTATATTTGAAAGCCATTTACTTAAAAGATATCATAAAATTTTTTTATGTATTCAAATGCCTATTCAACATTTGAAACATTGTTATATCTTTCATCTTGGTGGTGTTGAATTGACTTATGAGTCAATCTGGAAGAGCTAAATATTTTGAGCTTCATACTTTCTGATGCATTATAATTCTAGGTAACATTTTGTTATTTACATTGTACATATGCGAATGGTGTCGATGTTGTTGCCAGGCTGCTCTTCTATTTTCATGTTAAATTAAAAGTAGTTTGTAGACAATTTTCAATTATAAATTATAAAACGTCACAAAACAGCATAATTCCGAATCCGAAGACGTTATAAATTTTTTCACTATGACTTTAAAAACAGTCGCTTGAAACACTTCCTTACGATTTCTACTCAATTCGGTTTGGTAAATTGTTAACCACGGGCATTTTCTCCAAAACAAACTATCCCTGGCTATCATAATGTGAATTCGTACACAATTGAAATCATTGTCTCGGCGAATGAAATATGATTCTTCTACGTTCAAAAAATGTTTGCGGAGCTACATTAAATACTACATCGGATGGTATTTTGTAATTTTCTTTGATCATTAAAATAATTAAAAATTTTTTTTACCATAAGAAATGTTTTTAGAATATATCAACAACTAGTCAATAATTATGTACAATAAAAATATTAGCAAAATCATACAGCACCTTTCTTTTTGACATGTAATGGCCCCAAAAAAAAACACTCATTAAATATAACTAGTAAAGGGTTATCTTCGGCCAGGCCGAAACTCACATACCCTACACTGCATTGAACCTACTTTCTAAATTATTGTTAAAAATACATTGAAAATTAATTACCTAAAATTTTTATGAAAATCGTATGTGCCAATTGTGAGTTATACGAAACCAAAATTTTGAATAGTTGAAAAGTGCCACGCCCACAATTAAGCACAAATCAAGATATTTATGATCTGTGTCCTTAATTTCATCACAATATATTGCACGGTTTACGAGTTATGGCGTTATTAAAGCTAAAATATAGGGCTGTGCCACGCCCTTTTTATGAGCCTTTGCAACTTTGAAACCTATCTCAATCTTAATTTTGTTCACATGTTCACCAAATCACAAAGTCTCATCAAAATCGCAGCAGTTATTTACAAAATGTGCAGGGGTATATTTACATAGATTATGCTCGGTGGGAGTGGGCGTGAACCGATTTAGCCCATTTCTACATGCAAGCAGTTTGTAAGAAGGTGTGAACTATGTACCAAATTTCATTGAATTTGCTTGCTTGGTTTTCCTGTAAACGTGATTTCAACAGACAGACAGTCGCACATCGCAATATTGACTCAGGTGGTGCTGATTAGTAATATATACATAGTTCTATACCTGCCACGCCCCCTTCTATGCGATACAAACGGAATGACAAAGTGAATATACCCTCTGTGTAGGGTATAAAAACTTGTGTCTTAAGAAAAACATAACAACTTGGTACTAGTTCATGTTTTACAAATTTATTGTAGCATACTTTGTGGCGTTTAAAACATGTGTGAACTTAAAAAATACATAACGTATATTTAGGCACAAGAACTTTGATAAACCAAGAAATTGCATGTTTATTTGATTTTCCTATGTAGTCTAAGAATTTTAAAAGGAATGAGTGACAAAAATATTGTATTGAAGGGATTATTATGTGCAGACACAACATGCAATAAATTAATGATATATTAGAACATATATCCTTTTGGTGCGTGTGTGTCTGTGTGTCCAAATGTGTCTGTTTGTGTTAAAATGAGTAATGTTTGAAAACGACATACAACAAGCACTAAATTACTGTTGCTGTTTTGACTGTTAACTTAGTAAGTTGTTCTAAAAATAAGTTAAAACAGATGGGATGTAATTATGTTAAAAATATTGTGGAGTTTTTAATATACAAATACTCTGGTTATGTTGGGTATATTGTTTAAACTTAATTTTTTACTTTTATTGGTTATAGAAAAGTTGAAATATTGTTTTAGGAAATGACTTTGATTTTTGAAATATAAGAAAGAGTTTTTTTTTTCCACAGCGTTAGTACAAATCAATTATAAAAGTTCTAAAACATCAACAGTTCTTTTTTGATTGCAGTTTTTGTTTTTCGTAATAATGTAAAATGTATAAAAGTGGATAATATCGAACAGTATCGAAAACCCAAACTATTGACAAAAGGTGAAAGTATCGATAAATATCGCGAAATGTCATAAAAGTCTCATAAAACTAGAATACTTAGAAAGACAAAATTTCGTTTAAATCCAATAGTTGATTCTAAAGATGTTGAATAAATAACAAATTTGCCTACAGCGCCATCTCTGTTGAAGTTTTTAGAGCTTCAATGTTCTTGTTATAACTTTGTTCGTATTATTAACAAAATGAATAAAAGCTGCACTAAATTCAGTTCAGTATTTCAGAATTCCGCTCATACGATCCGAAAAGATGCTAAAAAAGCAGCTCCGGTAGATATACAAGAAGGCCCAAAACTTCGTAACAATGAATAATTAAAAATAATATGACGAATAATCAGAATGAATTGGCATAGAATAAAACAAAGTCTCGAAAAAGCCATAAAACTTTTAGAGTTATAAAAACTTAGTTGTAGAAATATTTTCGTTCCAAAAGTGTCGAAAAAAAGATTCTCAGAACAATAAGATGCAGTTTTGTAGTAAGTTAACTCTAGTAGTCGAAATGGAGAGAAAATAAAAGACACTTCATTTTTAAAAATTTCCAAAGGTCACAATTTCCCGGAAAAAAAATCTCAAAACCTTCAATTTACTATAGTCGGCTTAAGGGTTGCTTTTTACATTAATTTAGATCTAAGCTTCATATTCTTATCTGACAAATTATACTTAAAACTAAACTTTAAGTATATAACTTTCAATGGATATACCTTTGTGCGCTTGGTGCGGAAAAATCCTTAGGGCCACCATATGCTTAGGGAAATTACAAAATTAACGACAATTTTTTTGCTACACTGCTATTTCGCAAAACCTGCCACCTACGCATTGCTAAGTATGATATACATACATTGCTCCTTTTATCTGATGTCTGAAACTGTTGCATATAGTCTTTTTTTGAATTTGTGCCCCTCTTTGGAGCAGGTTTTGTTAGTTTCTGAAAAATATAAATGATGTTAATAGTAGATTTAAAAAAGTACTCCTTTATTTATACATTACATGTCGTATAAGTAACTTTTTTGTATGGATATAATTCAATAACTAAATGCTACACATACGACATGACGTGCAAACGAGCACAATGGCAACATTTTAGTAATTTGTGTTATTAAAAACATTAAAAATAATCTTTAAAATATGCCATAAAATATCAATATCAAAGTATACTTTTATACCCTTGAGTGTGTAAGTTAAAAGAGCTTGTTTAGAAAAGATACATTATAACGAGCTTGGACCTTTTTTGAAGTAGATTTCATTAACTAAATTTGGAAAAGAACGTACTTAAATTAAACAAAATTTTCTATTCATTTTTGCACCACTCAACCATCCTACACTTTTGTCAGTAATTTGCAAAATCTAACAAAAAGCACAAAGGGCAAAGTACAGTGACACGTGACATCATGTAGATTGACACAGGAAAACAACAACGAAAACAATAATGAAGCAGACTTGTCTAAGCTTAATCTATGGTCAAGGTGCGGCAGAAAGAAGCAGAAAGACAGTGAAAAAAAAATGTTATATGTAATCTCGTTTGTTACTATGCGCAACAGCAGCGCATACAAATTATATGTAAATTAAAGCTACCCTTAAAATAGCAGATGAAAAGCCGGCAGTTTCAAAGCCAAATGCAAAAGTGTTGATTTTTATAACTCCAAAAAAAAATAACCAATATATCAATAGCCAAGTCTAGCAAAAAATAAATTACCAAGAAAAATTAGCGCCACCTAAAATCAAACATTTTTTTGTGGAAAATTTAATAAGAAAAACAAATTTCATTTTGACATTGAAAAATCATTGTAATTTCCCAATCCAGGTTGCCTTAAAGACAAAACTAATGTGCATCCACTTAATTTTTTATAGTAAAAGATTTCTCTTTTGTTGCTTGAATACTACACCCTTGCTCCTTGACATGCTTTTTTGCTGGCCCTCTCTCTATTATATTCATATAACCCATTAAATTTTATCAGTATAGCAAAACCACAAAGGCAACACAAAAGTAACACTCCTCAGTTAGCAGCACACTCCCATAAGCTTTTGTGTAGTTACTTACCGATGCAACTACTTGCCGTCCCTGCGCCCAAGGTAATGTACCAAATATTTATCAACACGAAAGGGTTTTATGTGTAGAATCGTGTCATTGAATGCTTTCAATTTTCACACCAAAATGTCTTCGAAGCAAACTGCTGTTGTTGATGATAATGGTATCTTTGGTGCTGGTAACCTCTCCAATGGGTGGGGGGCTTTCAGAATAGTATAATGTGACTATCCTAGTTTTGCGTTGTTTTTGTACTTATCCTCTTTTTCAATATGTATACCATCATCTACAAATATAAGAGTTTGTTCATTTGTTCGCCTTAAAATGGAATGTGAAAATTTAGTTATAGATCGAGTCTATGCTGGGTTAACCATCATAACCATAACCATGGCCATGGGTGTGTTCAGTTCAGTTTAGTGTAGTTTTGTGTTAAAATACTTAAGCATTTTAAATCTAATTGTATTGATGATGAAAACATTTTCAAATACAGGGGGCAATGCAGAGCTGTAGAATAAAAAATGCCTTAAATATTTAAGAATTTATTTCAAGGTAATAAAACATTTTATGCCAAAAGTACTTAAACATAAGCGTTTTTACATACTTACACATCGAAGCTGAGCTATCAAAGCTTTAAATTAGAAATCCAATGGCTTTACATATGATTTTATGTTGCGGCAGAGGTTGACAATCAAGAAGCTCTAAGTAATATTAATAATACGAACAATCTCTGCCATAGCATTGTCTCTGCATAATTTATTGAGAGCCCTTTGAAACTATAAAAAGGGGTAACAGAAACAATTTCGCGTCTGCCTTTAATATTAAAAAATGTGTACATGTACAAAAATAGATAAATGCAAGAGGCAGACGTTTTATGTTGCTGCGTTTAGGAGTCATTACATTTTTTTCAAAATTTTAAAATAAATACAAACTTAATTGATTATATCGTCAGGTAGACTACGATTATCATAAAAATGATGTTCTAAAACACGAGAGAGAGAGGACGTCTGCCACTTAGTTATTGCGGCATTTAAAATTGCAAAATTACAAAAATTTAAAAAAAAAGTCTGCCTCTTGGCTGACTCTTTCCTTTAATTATGAAAAATATAAAAATACAGAAGGTTGACAATTCCAGTGCTGCTTTTTCGTTGGTAGACGTTTTTAATTGACGATTTTGACACATGAAACCTCATATATTTTGAAAAAGTAAAAACCATTTTTTGCATTTTCAGCTTTGAGGAGCAATACTAAATCCTATGAATTTCTTGAAGGAATCGAAAAAGTTTTTAATAGAGTAAGTAAAGACAATTTTTTGCATTTTCAGCTTTGAAGAGCAATACTAAATCCTAAGAATTTCTTGAAGAAATCGAAAAAGTTTTTAATAGAGTTTTTATTTTATACATATTAGCTTTGCTGTTATTAGAAATTCCGGCGCGTGGGCGTCTGCCTTTTATATTTTCTTTAGCATTATTTCATACACAATATATCAGAGGCAGACGCGTTAAAATAATTTAATATTTTTTTTTGCAACTGCAAAATTATTTTAGCTAATTGAGCGTTATTTCTCTAATAAACATAGATCGAAATACATAAACATTAAGACAGATCGCAAGCTTAAAGCTTGATTTGATTCGCTGCTCATGACGCATGAGTAACTTTTAATTTACATTATAATTAGCGCAGATATGAATTAAAAGCTACGCATACGTCATGTTGTACCAAATGAGCAAAATAATTTTGCACATATCATTTAAGTTTTTCTTTAATTTAAATTAGCAGTAACTTGATGCCAAACACTCCCTGTATTACACAAAAACCCAGACTATTTTCCGCGTCAACCTGATAGCCATTGTGAAAAAAAAAACAAACAAACGAAAAAGGACATAAAAAAGTAGGGAGCGTTCACTAAAATACTAAAGAATACATTTGGACATTCATACATATATGAAGCAAAAACACAATCATAAAAACATACAAATGCATACATACTGACATGTATAGGTATAACACATAGACGAAAAAAGCAAAGCTAAAATGGTTGTTATTTTCGTATCATGTTTACTTTGAATCAAAATGCCGCCATATGGGGGGAAGTTTGAGAGGATTTGTGTATGTGTGTATAGTGTACACATTCATGTGACTGCTGTCTACTGCTGTTCACAGACAGAAGCTTTTCGGCTTTATGTATGAGACAGTGTGTGTGTGTGTAAATATATATCTGTGTGTGTGTGTTAAGTTACTTTTTTTTTAGAAGAGCTGAGTGAGAATTTTGGAATGTATAACGATAAGAAATAAAAAAAAAACATTGGTGTCTATGTCGTTGTATACCATAATAGGTTTATATATAATTTGGTATTTGTATGGGTTGTATTTTTACCCAGTGGTAAATAATATTAAATTTATTTTATATATGATTTCTTAAGGTACCTTCATCCAAACTAATATCGCTAAAACAATCGCCAAGCAAAAAATGTTAAACAAAAGATATGTATTTTTACCTAAAATTAATGAAAAAAATACCCCAAATAATCGGGAAAAACCAGTCCTCAAAAAATCTCTTATAAAAGAGGTAACTGGCAGATTTTGAGTGTTTTTCCCACAATAAATCTGTTTAAAAGAGTTTTGCTTCCAGAAATAATCGTAAAGCGGTTGGTTTTTGAATCGCCATTCCGAAGACTGTTGACAGGTAAGACCGAAATAACGCTTAGTTTGGGCTTAGGTGGACTGTTAGATAGTGTGGCAAATAGGTATGAAAGGCTTTTTCCTTGCATGCTGCACATTAATGTTTCGATTGTCTGCATGTTTTCGTTTGATTGTTGGATGCTAAGCAATCATTCCTGAGCGGAATGAAGCGTAACTGGCAGCAGCTTGCCACAAAGTCTGACTGGAAACCCTCCACAGTACGACGGGTTGTCAGGAGTCTTTGAAATCTCGGTTTTGTGGAACATCATGGTATCTGTGGTTCACATCCACAATTTCGGGTAGGGGGAATGTTTTTCCTTGGCGTGGATTTACATTGCAACAAGATGGCATTTGCCAAAGTATGGCTGAAGTTTTAGGCAGAGCTCGGCTCCGACCAAGTTAAGTCCATGCCTATTTGCAAAGCTTAAAAATGGTGCCTTCAGGAGCTTTATGTCGATTGAAAGGTTGTTGTTTTCTCTGTCTGTGCGAAGAGCAACGTGAAACTAAGCCATTTTGGCCGCGGTTCACTTAAACACCATTGGCTGTCCTGCACTTCATGCTCGTATAGACTTGTCGCTAGTTATTATGCATTTAATAAAAGTAAGATCCCACGAAAAATAATGTTTTCGGCGATCTGCTTTCGATGTTTTTTTTCAACGAAATTGATCTTTTTTTGACACAAGTTGAGCGGCGAAGCGTTTCATGCCAAAAATGTTTGTTAAAATGCTTCAGTGGACTTAAATGAAATATTATTCTCTTGTCCCAACTTTGTTTAAAAAAAATTTCCGCAGAAGGTAAATCACATCTTTGGCATATTGTTTTTCCATTTTAGCATAAATTTATCGCGAAATCTTCTTTTATCAAGACCCAAATTTTTCAGATTTTTTTTAAATATTTTTTTTTGCAAATTTCCCATAGCTCACTTGTTAACTTTGGTAGCATCAACAAAGCAACCAAATGCTACCGCTACAAATTGGAGTTTCCAAATTCTCATTGGGTTATTTTGCCGCCACTTGAATTGACAACCATTACGCAGTCTGTCTGCTTGCTTGCCTTTTAGGCATATTGGGCGCCCCGAGTTACTCATTCACGGTTAGCAAAAGCATGATGTTGAAAGAATATGAGCAAGGACGAGGACGAGAACGACAACAACGACACAACTTCCAGATTCCCAGTTTTGTTTTTGTTGCTGCTCACTTTTTTTTCGGCGTCGTTTTAATCTCGTCGTTGTCGTTGTCGTCGTCGTTTGCGTACAAAACGGACGTGTGTTCTGTTGGCATTCAGTCGCATGCTCATCGTTCGTTAGTACACTCGATATTCGTCCTTCGGTACGTTCGGTAGTTTGTTATATTCGTTTGATTTTAACGTCGTTGTAGTTGTCCTTTGCTCTCGTTGTGTCCGTTGTGATATTTTTTTTCTCCCCAACACGCTGCTGCGTAGATTTTTTCATGTTCCCGGTTAGTTTTTAACCATCGTCTTTCACCGGGCATTATTCGGCATTTGTTTGTTCAGT
This sequence comes from Meiosimyza decipiens, assembly GCA_963680825.1. Lineage (NCBI taxonomy): Eukaryota > Metazoa > Arthropoda > Insecta > Diptera > Lauxaniidae > Meiosimyza > Meiosimyza decipiens. Next base: position 11,239,372 of record OY804261.1, on the reverse strand, counting down.
GCCGAGTGTACTTCTTTTTTTTTTCAGTAGCCAACGGAGTTTGGTGTGTATTTTTGCTAGTAGCAAGTAAAACAAAAGGTGAAAATACTCTATTTTTAGAATGTTTTTGCAAAATATGTTTTAAGAAAACTATAAGAAAAACAGAAGAAAAAAAAACGGAAAATAAACAAAAAATTACGGAAGACAAGCTGCCGGGTAGTGTTATTGTTGTTATTGTTTTTCAAGCGACTACAAATGAGATCTTCGAACAAGGTGTTTGCAAAACAATTAATATATTTCAAGCGGATTCTGGAGGATAACAATTTTCAAAGGATAGCTATTTCATTTTTGTTAATTTAAGTGAAAACTGAAAATTTTTTCTCCAAAAAATTTGAAAATTAAATTAAATGAAACGAACAAAAAAACTTTTTGAAAACAATTTATTTTCAAATTACAGTCAAAAAGCTTAAGCAAATCTAAGGATAGAGAGCTACACCTTTGATTTTATGAGAATATTTATTAATAATAAACTTTTCGGTCTGAAATTCAATAAGAATTGCTTTGTGTTTGAGCTATATCCCACACAATAGCGCGTATGAGTAACGTTTTCAACTGACTTACATACTTTAAGCTAATTGTTTTAGCTGGTATATCACGGTGTTGAAATGGATTACTTAACTTAAAAGAACAGCAACATCTGTTGGAACGTATTAAAATTAGTGTTGAGATAGATATCAGAAAAATCTTAACAATAACACTCATAAAAAATGATTTGTTTTTTAAAATTACGTCATTAGCCATTCAATTTTTGTTGCTTAATTTTCTACCATGTTCAGCTTTAATATAAATGTGGTCAAATCTGTCGAAAGCTCAAATTGTGATCATTTTTATGCACTTAAGCCATAGTCTCCAATTGCTTTGGAACATTTCTGAGTACATTAAAATTAATGAGTGAACCCACTTTAAAACGTATTTAAAAAAATGCAATATGACCTTGGTATTTATTAGGTGCGCAACTAAGTTCTCGATGTTTTTGATAGAAAATGCAACTTCATTGTCAAAAAATAGTTACAGATGAATCAATCAAAGTATTGCCCATTGCTAGATACCACTTTCCCCCATATTTCTGGTAGAGCTCGAATGCCATCACGTTAGAAGTGTTCGTCTCTTGAGGCTATCCACCAAGCCATTTTTTGAGGTCTCCATAGGAGTTGAACTGCTGATCAGCCAGACCAAGTGCCATTGAACGGAACAAGTAGTAGTCTGACGGGGCAATATCTGGGGAGTACGGCGGGTGGGGTAGGATTTCCCATTTGAGAGTTTCCAAGTATGTTTTCACTGGTTTAGCAACATGAGGCCTAGCGTTGTCATACAATAGGATTACTTTGTCGTTCCTCTGTTCGTATTGGGGCCGTTTTTCACGCATGCAAACGCTTGGAAATGGCTTGTTGGGTTACTTCCAATACTGAAGTAAGCTCTTCTTGCATTTGGGCCGAATCCTCATCATATCTCCAATTCCGTATCATTGAAGGTTTTTGGCCCTCCTTCACGAGGTCGATCGTCGATGTCGAAATCATGGTCTTTAAAGCGACGAAACCAATCTCGGCACGTTGTTTTGCTCAAAACACCATCTCCGTAAAGTTTTTGGAGCTCTCGATGCGCGTCAGCCGCCGTTTTCTTCGATTGAAAGACGCAAATGACGATTATTTGGCACAAAATCAGTGTCAAATCGGTTTGTTTACCATATGTTTAGGCTAGATTCATAACGTTTCGATATGAACCAAATCGACCAGCTCTTACCGCTAGCGCCATCTATTGACAAACAGCGACAACTTAGTTGTGCACTTAATACATAGATCACATTACAGAGAAATTTGTTCACAAGAACTTCAAGGCCTAAGGATTCTTAAAAATAAAAAAAAATTAATGCACTCATCCGAAATTTGAGATTATGAGTTCAGGGAATATTACTTCAGAAATGGCCAATATAATATTTACATATACCAGACGGTGGCCTGGCTGCTAGTGCTCTTAACCAACCATTGTGAAGTAATTAATTACTTTGTAATATTAAATTAATAATAATAATAATAATATTTACATAGTATTATGTTCATAGCATACTTAAAGCAAGGCTTCCTAAAATTAGAAATTATTTTGTTGCCTGCTCTAACTCAATAAAAACTTGATACGACTTATAAGACCTTATAAGTTGCATCAAAACTGAGTCATAAGAGCTTATCTACTACACCCCCCTCTATTATCTTATGTCCGGTCAATTTGGCTTACTACCAAAAGTTTTCATGTTAATTACATTACTTGATATATAAAATCAATTTCATAAATGCAACCTACGTTAATTTTGCTCATATAATATGATTGGAAAACTTTTTGTTAGAGACTTCATTACATAATGTTAACCCAAACCACAAGATTGATTAAAATAAATTGTGTTACTTGTGTTTTTCTTGCCACTTCCATAGTTTCGATGTAGTTTGGCAAATGTATCTTTTCACTATTTTGTTCACTGTTTATTTGCTTATGGTAATTTTAAAGTTATGACCATGGCTGCTAAAATATTCACCAAAAATTTCATTTATATTCTGAAAAATGAAAAATTTAATAAGTTGAATAAAAGTAATTTTTTATTAATTGAAATAAAATTTTCACTTGTGAAACTAAGCTTAGACTTTTAGAAACCATTTTTGACGTTTTTTAATCGATTGGTGCCATCAAAATTTTTTGTATAAATGGGATCAAATCAGCCTTTTAGAAAGATCCGGAACACCATCCTGTTTCCTCCAAAGTCTACTTTCGACGATTTCTCATGAATTCGTTCTCTAAAATTTTTACAAAAATATGGCCAAAATATCCTCTGAGGGTGACTTCTAAATTTCATTTCCGAACTTTTCCCATCGATTGATACATATCGCCATATGAAATCAAAAAAGCCCTAACTTACATTGTAAAAAATTAACAGGAGAAGCAAAAAACTTTCTGAAATGAAAAGTAAACCAAAATATGTAAAAGTTTTTTCAGGTTAAGCTTAGAGCTTAAGAACGTTGTTTTAAATTGTAGAAGTGTAAAATTTTGCAGGAAGATGTAATTTGATACGGAGCATCATAATTAATCATAAAATCTATTTTGAATTTTGTGTAACTTAGGGCTTTTTTGATTTCATATGACGATATGTTTTTTGGAAAACTGGGCATGTAACGATCTTTTTCGCGATCAAAGATAGCCAAAATATTATATTGATATCACATTCAAGTTAAAACTTTATGTCGTCTAATCCTTGAAGACTTAATTTTTCTTTCAGAAGTATATTTCTTTCACGCAAAAACTTTTCCACAGATATGCTGTGCCATTTCCGCTCAATATTCTGTTCGTCAAGTGCTTTGTAAATGCGCCACATTGGCCAAATGTTCTTTTAGAGCCTGCTTCTTTTGTGGTGTAGAGTTCAAAATTAATGGTGTTTACAGCCTTCCTTTTTGATACTTAGTGGAAAATTGCTCACATCAATTGAATTGAAGCCACAGTCTCCGTTGTCATTTACGCCTTCTACCATTGGTATTATGCTCTCTAGAGGCTATAGCATAAATTTTTTGAAAGGGCCGGGGATGGTCCCCTTCCAGTCTGACCAAACAACCAAGCCTTAAAAGAGAAATATCGTATTAGATAAAGAAGTCAACAAAATACATCTCAAATTACCCTTTTCCAGCTAGACGCATCTCTGGTGGGTGATCTCTCTCCGTTAAGCTTTTATTTTTCTGCCCACATGCCATCTACAACAAGTTTGTCACTTTTAACAAAAGCGCAACGGAAAATCTAAATGCTTTTCTGTAAACATAATGAAAATATTTTACTGAGCGCTATTGTAATGCTTCAAGTTAATGCTCTAAATAAAAGGAATTTCTATTGAAAACAAATCAAAATAAATAAAAAAGATAAAAATAAGGTACCTACTCAGATTTTGATTTCACGCGGCTAAAATCAAGTGAAGTTGAACTCGCGGAAAAATGTCAAACTGACATACACAACAAAAGAAAGTAAATTGATTTGAAAATGAAAAAAAGTTGAATGGACAAATGAAAACACCATGAAAATGTTGCTATTTGATTTCGTATTCGCATGAAAGCAAAATACAGCACTCCTGGCTGTTTACACAACATTTTAAACATCGTTCAAAATGAATGATTTTGTTTGCTAAATTTTAAACAAAGATAAGCAACAGAAAAATTAATTTTTCTTTATTTGTTGGGCTCTCGACAGGTTTATGCAAAAAGGAAACATATTAGGGTTAGGAATTCTTACTAATCAGCTTAAAAGTCGCTGATGATTACGCTTAGCAATGAATGAAACATAATTTTTTTTTGTTTGTTTGGGATCTCAACAGATCTATGCAAAAAGGGAAACTTATTCGGCCTAGACGTTCCTAAAGTCACTGATGATTACGCTTAGAAATGGTTGAAACATATTTTTTTTTGTTTGTTTGGGTTCTCAACTGATCTATGCAAAAAGAGAAACTTATGCGGCTTAGAAATTTTTACTATCGACTTAAAAGTCACTAATGATTACGCTTAGCAATGGGGTAAAACATAATTTTTTATTTGTTTGTTTGAGTTCGCAACTGATCTATGCAAACAGAGAAACTTATTCGGCTTGGAGTTTCTTACTATCGGCTTAAAGGTCACTGATGATTATGCTTAGCAATGAATGAAATATAATTTTTTCTTTGTTTGTTTGAGTTCGCAACTGATCTATGCAAAAATATAAACTTATGCGGCTTAGAAATTCTTACTATTCGGCTTAAAAGTCACTAATGATTACGCTTAGCAATGAATGAAACTAGTATGATAATGATGATGATAGAACTTATCTTCGTTTAGTGTATTTTTTTTTTGGGTTTGACACACAATATACTTAACAGTAAACTCAGTAAAATATTTTATATAAATTGTTTATAAACATTGTGAAAAAACATTGTTCCTGAATATTGTTTTTGAAATATATTTTTTAACAAAGTTGCTAAACATTTTTTAGGCAAACATTCGTAGGACGCATAGTTCATAAACATTGTTTCAAAATGCATGATTTTTAAGAATCTTAAATAATTTTCGTACCAATTTTTTTTTTGTTGAAGCTTAAAATTTTTAAGCTTTCAAAGACTTTAAGCTCAAAGAGGCAAAGGAAAAATTAAAAAAAAAGGTTCACTAAAATCCAAAATGCTCTCAGCGCACGTGCCATATTAATTGATTAAACAAATTTTTGTTGCATGTTGCCCTGGAGTTCAGTTATTTTGCATATAGAGAGCAACATGCAAATTATAGGTTGCAAACACGAGTGAGATAGCTACATTATGACATTAATTGAAAAACAAATAACTTATGAAAAAGAGAAAGGACGTACGTAAAATAAAACATGCAAAACAAATTTATGCAAACTGCAACTAAAAAGAGAATAAATATTAACTACATATAATAATAGAGTCAGAAAATCTATACTTAAATTTAGTTGATGTGTGCAATTTACATAAAACCACCGAATAAATTACAAAAAAGGGAATCCATCCATAAATAAATAAAATAAAACAAATCTATAGGTCATGAACTTACAAAGTAAAAATAAGTTTTAAAAAAGAAAATTAAATATATAAAGATTTTGCGTGCTAAAAATATTTAAATAGGAAATAAAAAGTTTTTAAAACAGAAAGTAAATAATTGTCATAAAATTAATTAAAAAAACAAAGCGTCAAACAACATGGGTTGCAACACCAGTCAAGAGTTAAAAGCAAAAGATGGCACCGCTGCACAAGCTACAGCCACTGAAGGTGATACTGCCGTGGAACCCAATGCCAATATCAGCGCAACCATCGAAAATGGTGAAGTTACAATTACAACAAAATCGAATGGCACTGTCGGCGATGCTGAAGCTGAAGATGGCGCCAACTCATCATTAGCAACATCCGTCGCGATACAACAAAATCAAACGAATCATTCAAAATCAAATTCAATTATAACTAACGGTGATGCTGTTAGCAACAAAAAACAACAGCAACAACAAAACACTAAGGACCCATCCACATCACCGAAACAGAATGGTGCTGTTGCAATGCTAAATGGTAGCAGTAGCGATGGTGAGCATAATGGCGTCGCCACCATCACCAACACCAACTCCAGCATGGCCGAATCCATTGCTGCCGCTATTGCGAAATGCGATAAAGCGGAAATATCCGAATTAAATGATATGGAATTGGGCGAAGATGAAGGTGAGTGCTTCAAAACTTTTGTTGCTCTTTTTCTCTTTCATGTACACACACAAACATTCGTACACACACACACACTCTTTGTAAGTGTATATATATTCCCCCTACATAACATTCTAATTTATAGCATTTTTCTCTTTAATTTATGCGAAAAGTGAGAAAATTAAATTGTGTAGAACAAACAGAAAAAAAACAAGCAGTGAAAATAGGTGGCAACGCATTGTATTTATTATTATTTTGATAAATGGTTTATTATTTATGGGGTAATGTTTTTTTTTAGTTTGTTTCATTCTCCATTTTCACATTCCATTTTGCAATATTCGCTGTCCTTTTCAAATGGTAAATTGCAGAGAAAAAAAAATATTCAACGTTGTTGTTCATATTAAGTGAGTCATAAATTTTTAAATGTTGGTATTTTGTATTTTTAATGTTGATAGCATTCTCCTATGTACTCGTATGTTGAATTCCCTATAGGTGGGGTGTTGTCACTTGGAAAATTCTACTGTATTTGTGATGACTAAACTTTTGTGGCTTTCAAATGGAAATTAAATTTGAAACGGGAAAATGCAATTTCTAAATAACAACTTTGTCACACATGCTAATTTATTTTAAATGCGTACCTTTGTGCATCAAGGTGGATCGAAAATACTTTTTCGAATTAAAGTGTTAAGATATTGTAAAGTTTACCAAAAATCGCTTTAAGTTGGGAATGTCTTAATCGATTTCGAAAATTGGGATATTTTATGAAAATCAATTCTATAATCAAAATTTGTACCGAAATTTTCGAATAAAACGAAGAGGCCTAAACGTAATATAAAGGGTTGCAATGTTGAATGCTGTATCAAACATGGGGTCAATTTTCATTAATGAAGCTTGAAATATGTGCCAAATGATGGAGCTCAAAGAGCCTAAATAAAATATATGGAGTTGCCTTGTCGAATCCTGTGCCAAACATGGGTTTCCACTCATTTAACGAAAATTGGTCCTAAAAACAGGTGGCAGCCTATGTTTAAGACCGGATTTTTAAGGCAACCCTACATATTCTCTTAAGACTCTCTAAGCTCTATCATTTGGCACATATTTCCATGTGATATCTTCATTTATAAAAATTGAACCAAAAAAACCGGTAGAAACCTTGCTTGGGACAGGACTCAATATTGCAACCCTGTATATTATGCTTAGGCCTCCTCAAGTTCAATCATTTGGCATACATTTTGAGGTGTATTAATTAAAACAACAGAAGTGGCTGAAATTCAGGCATTTTCGGCCATCGGGACCGGTTTTGGAAGGCAACCCTAATTCGCTAATTTCACCAAAATGTATTCTTAACTTTTCCGTATATCTTATCCTGTAATTTCATACAGTCGACTTTTCTACATCGGGCTCTACGCCTATAAACATTTTTATCGGAAATTAGTTGTTCCAAATTTTAGAAAAATCGTCATATGTTCTTAGCTATATAACTAATTTTATGCAACATTAGTATTATTATAGCAATATAGCAAGGAGTGTCGGCCCAACTTGCCATACATATATGATTTTCATTAAATTTTGTCTTCAAAATATAATCCATTGGTATTCTCAACTGATCTATGCAAAAAATCGACTAAAGGGTCACTGATGATTCCGCTTACCAACGTATGGTACTAATATAAATAACTTTAGTCGATTTTTTTTCTTAATTTATCTCTATGTTATGTACTTTTTTTGGTATTGGCACATACTCCTACTGTACTCACTCTCGTTTACAAGAGCAATGTTTTCAAGAGACCGACCGGCACGTCGACGCAAAGGAAACATACTGTCCATACAGGTGTACTTTTTTCCGCGAATTTTGCAAACAGTCTCAGCGTAACTTTCCTCATTTTTGTAATGGGTTTTCACAATGATAACGCGTTGTTCCTTTGTATAGCGCTCCATTTTTAATAATCGGAACAACCATACGTTATAGCTGCCAAATCTAAGTTGCCACTTGTACGAAAACGAAAATTTAGAAAGTGCACTCTTATTGAGCCGCCCAATATTATTTTTATAAAACAAATATCTAAACAACATATAATCTTTCAGTTCCAACTTAATAGCTTATTAAAATTACCAATTGCTCCCTTACCACTTCTGAGAAATAATCAATATGGTGTCCTAGTTCCTAATTGAATTAGGAGGAGACAAATATTTTAATTTAATTTAATGTAAATAAGTGACATAAACTCAAAACCTGATGCCGTATAATTAAAATTATGTAAATTTAATGGGCCGTTGTTGTGTGACAAACTGTTTTTCTGTCTCCTGTTCTAACGACAGCTGAATAAATAGGCTACGTGTAGCTTCAAATTGGTCTACTATGTATAGATACACCCAGTTCGCTAACTAGGAGGTTGTTGTTTGTATCTTGTCTTGTTTGTTGCCCGGCAGGCTTTTGCCATACTGTATACAACTCCGGTAATCAGTTGTTTTATAGCAACACTTTGCATAAAATTTTCGTTCAGATGACATGAGTAGCGCCATTAAATACCTGATAATGTTTTAATTAGAGCCAACTGAATACTGAAGGATATTTAGAAATGTTGCGACAAGGTAGGACATCTTAATTGAATTTAAAAGAAAAAAATATTTTGTTCCCAGTTTATGGATGTGTTGTAAGGATAATGGAAAATGTAGGCGCAGTTACTCATAAGCTAGTCATTTTGATAGCAGCAGCTATCATATTTTTTTGATATTAAAATTAAGCTTCAATATGATATGCTATATTTTTTGTAATTTTATGACAAAATTTACCACCATTCTGCTTAAGTGAACTTAAGCGTTCGTATGACCCTTTATCTACTTTTAATCTTGGCACTGCAATTGTTTACATTTTCATCTGCTGTCATTGGACTTTAGTAGAATTTTCATTTCTACAAAATGGAAAAAGGAAAAAAAAACATATTACTCATATATTAAAAATTCAAACTGTTCCAAAAAGTTTTCAAATAATTCACACCATGCGCTCGTATGATTGTAAATTTCTCGTTTTTGTCTGTTTATGTGTAAAATTGTTTTTGGCAATGAAGTCAACTTTATTTTAGTCCAGTTTGTGAACTTTCAAAACTATTTTGGAATCATTCCAAAAGTAAACAAAATAAATTGTGAACATTTAAAATGGCATTAAATTCGTGTGACTTTCTTTTTATTCAGTAATTTAATTAAAATTAAAGCACTTTAGTAGTGTTGGGCAAAATAGACAAAATTGGACAGTCAAAAGTAAAAAAACGCCAACCTATTAATTACTGCAGATGCTCAGAGCTAATCTGTTGTAGACAAAATTTTTCAGAGACCATCAACATGTTGGCATCCATCACATCCTGAGAGAAAATCACCGCGTACCCGTCAAGTACAACAGATCAGCGCGTGAATATTTCATTGCTACCTAAATGTTAAAGATTCTCCGTAGCGCTGCAATTTTACCTCATACAGTTTTGGAAAGAGAATGCATAGCTAAAGAATGTTCTTAGTGAATGTTCATAAAAAGAAGACTTGTCTGTACTCGAAGTTATAATTTTTCAATTATCTCACTTTTTACACTTAAACACTACAAATTCTGTAATCCCCGATATATGCATCGATAAAAGCTAGACTTGACCTACCCAATGTGAAATTTCGCTGCTTACTAAATGAATTTTTTTATTTCCATAGTTTATTAATAAGCTTTTACCTTTGTTAAAAGCTTCAAGCTAAATTGCTAAGAAGGCTAATAGCTGTAGTAGCTAAACTCTATTATTATTATTATTATTATGTAAAAGGATTCGATTTAAAGTTAAGACTGGATGGGATTTTAAAAGCTCATTCAATATTAAGTTTTTTTTTCAGTGTATTTTATAATTTTTTTTTTAATTTACCCATTACCCATCAAGCTAAATTGCTAAGAAGGCTAATAGCTGTAGTAGCTAAACTCTATTATTATTATGTAAAAGGATTCGATTTAAAGTTAAGACTGGATGGGATTTTGAAAGCTCATTCAATATTAATTTTTTTTTCAGTGTATTTAACAATTTTTTTTTTAATTTACCCATTACCCATCAAATAGGCCAAGGCAAAACAGTTATACCCGTTTTTAACTGCCATAACTAACATAACATAATCGTTTGATTTTTTTGTCTGTTGGAAAGATTGTGAGGAGCACCAGTGTCAAATTTAATTTTCTTCCTCATAGTAGGCGGTGTTACGTCTCGAACAGAAAAATTAATTTCCACGGCTAATGGTTATGGTATGGAGATAGTTTGAGCCCTAAGATAGTGCATTAAAATCTATTTGCCATTTTAGTAGGCGTGATGCCGCCCCTAATGAGAAAAAACGCTTTCAGGACTGAACCGCTACACCGATTTTGATGAAGCTTAGTATGGAGATATATAGATTCCTGAGTAAAGATATTTATTTTCTAACAGGCGGTGCCACGCCCCTAACAGGAAAATACGTTTAAGCTGATAAACTAAAAGTCCAATTTTGATGAAATTTGGTACATAAATAGATAGAACCCTGAGAAAAGATATATATTTTTTTTATTGGGCGGTACCTACTAATTGATCGATTTTGATGAAACTCGGTTTGGAGATAGATTGAATCCTGAGGAAAAAAGTATTTGTTTTTAGGCAGGCGATGCCATGCCCTAAGAGGAAAATATGTTTTTACATCTAAACTAATAGACCGATTTTGATGAAACTTAGTATGCAGATAGATTGAACCCTAAGTATATAATAGATAGGGTAACATGATGACATGTAATTCATTTTTGGGAGCGATGACGTTTAAAAATGTCATGCAAAATGGTAGAGAACTGTATTGTCACCATAATGGTTGAATTTCAACCAGTGGCCTAACTTAATTATTATTATTAATTGAAGTACCTACGCTTAATTTAATTTGAAAAAAGCTTTGCTAGAAGTGCGCCACAAAACGCGCTAATATTCTTATGTTCTTAATGACATTCTTCACAATACAGGTAAGAGTCCAGTAGACTCAAAAATAAGCTATCATACTTCCATACCATTATGCTTTAATGAAAAAGCAAAGATTAGCTATCTTAGTGTTGAAAATTTATGCAGCCAATAGTCTAAATCTACTACTTCAAAGTGCAGCTCAATTGCAGTGGGGGCGCTCAATACTCTTCTTCTTATTTTCGCAGCAAGAGCTTCTGCACAAGTCATTGTAGCGAATATCCAAACGACTAGTATGTACGCCAAAAAGACCGTGACCAGTAAAGATGCATACCAGCCATTTGATCTTCGGCTTCTCTAGAGCTTAATCATCGCTTATAATACGGCCAGATTTGTAGCATGAGTATGCATGTTGCTCCTGAGACTTGTTTTCAATATTTAGCTTGCAAAGTGGTGTGCCCAACTATTCGTTGTCCGTTAGTATAGGCAGTGATGTCAGCCTGCTCACTTCCCTCAACAACTCCATGATTGCAGATTCTTCTAAACATATGTATATCAACGTCATTAAAATCTGACAATGTCAGAATTTTAGCACAGACGGCATACCCAACACAACTGGAGGACCATAAACATTATCTATTGGATTGAAACAAAACAGCCTATTCAGTTGGAAATGCTAGCAGATTAAAATTTTTGTCATTCATTCTCCAGTCCCTTGTTGTATTTTGAACCATAAAATGAGACTTAATATTTTCTTGAAAGCAGCTCTGCATGCCAATAAAGTACTTTACACAGGTGACAGTAAAAATAATAATAACATCAACACCAAAGAGCTTAACAAAGTAGCAACGTCACTTTGACACTTTAAGTAAGTTTTAAGGCTGACACGCTTCATCAGGAGCAGAAGGTGTGAGTTCGTGTTAAGGCTATTAAAAACAATTTAAAGTGCTAAAAAATTAAGATGTTTTAAAATAAAAAAAACAAAAATTTTCGAGCAATGAGGGGACTGTTAGTGGCATACAAAAAAAAAAAAAAAAAAAAAAACAGCCCCCAAGCAATGCGTGTCTAAAAGCCATTTAAAGTGGTAGTTATTTTTAATGAATCTTAGGGGGAGCCAAAAAGCTGACATAAAAATGACAACAAAAAAACACTGTACTTAATTGAAGGCGGCAATATTGTTGACAGGGGAAATGTAAGGATACGTAGAAAATTTGTCATTAATATGGCAAGAAGTATTTTACATAACACTTGCAAAGAAATTTTTGAAATCCAGAGCAAAAATGATTTGGCAAAAGAAAAGCAACGAAGAATAAAAATAGTAGGGCAATACCAAAAGAAAAAATTGTCACTCCTCGTCAATTGAATGAGCAGCAAACGGAAATGATAAATTGACATTTGCGGTTTTTGCGTATTTCCTTTTCCTGGATTTTTTCCCTAAGTTAAGTAAAAGATATCACCATTTTATCTCGTTTTTCTTTTGCTGTTTATTTACGCAACATCAGCTTTGGTTTTTTTTCTCATTTTCGACAATTCCCAAGTGTCAAAATATTGTGTTTTCTTGTTGACATTTTTGTACTTTTTGTTTCACTTGGTTTTTTGCTTTCTATGTCTGTCATCATTATCTAACTTTGATTATTTCTATTACCAACACGTTTGGAAATACCATTCATCAATTTTACCCTTCAATTATTGCTAAAGTTTTTTACTACTTTTTTTTGACTATTTTTCATTTGCTATGTCCCATATTAGTTCATTCAAAAGTTACTGCTTATTTCATAAGCAGTAACCCCTCATCGTTGTGTTTGTGTTGAGTAGGGATACAGATACTTGCTTTGTTTAGATAAAGGATAAGATGCTGGAAGGCTGACGTTGTGATTCCATTGTGCCGACATGAAGCCAATTTAAATGATGTTTCACTTTTCCAATGCAGATTATGTTTGGAGATGATTATTTGATGTTATATGGACATAGGAATTCTTAAAAGTGCATCTTACTATACATGAGTAGTCTTTGTCCACTTTCTGTCAAAGTCGACTCTCTGTCAATTCCGTTGATAGAGCCTATTCGCAAGACTCCATTAAAGTATGTATCCATTTTTTAAGAGAGAATTAATGAAAACTACAGTTCGCAAACTGGTTGAAATTCAATCACTTAAAATAGCTCAGTACCATTTTAACTGAATAAATGTTATGGCTTCCAAAAATAAAAGTCATGGCATCATGTTGCTCAATTCCTATCTCTATCTCTTCCTTAAGTTTCGATCTATCTCCACGCCAAATCTCATCAAAATCGGTTTTTTAATTAAACTGTGGAAACATGTTTTCTAGGAAAGGGCGTGGCACCGCCCACTTACAGCAAATACCTATCGACAGAGTTCAGTCTCTATACCAAATTTTATCAAAATCGGTCCATTAATATATATGGCTACGAAAATATGGTTTCTGGTTAGGGCGTGGCATCGCTCATTAAAAGCAAATATCGTTCATTAGTGTACAATCTATTTCCGTACAAAATTTCATCAAATCGGTATATTAGCTTAGCAGTAATAATGTATTTTGCTGTTAAGGGCGTGGCAGCGCCCACTAAAAATCAAATGTCTTAGCTCTTGAATAAACATACAAACATATGCATCTCCTTGCAAAACTTAATCGGTGTAACGGCTCAGCCGTGACAGCATTTTTATACCCTACACAGAGGGCATATTCACTTTGTCATTCCGTTTGTAACGCATAGAAGGGGCGTGGCAGGTATAGAAAACTATATTTATTATTGATCAGCGCCACTACCTGAGTCGTTGTAGCTATATCCGTCTGTTTGTCTGTGTGTCTGTCTGTATGTTGAAATCACGTTTACGGAAAAAATAAGCAAGCTAATTCAATGAAATTTGACACATAGGCCACACCTTCTTGAATGCTACTAGTATGTAAAAATGAGCAAAACTGGTTCATAGACACGCCCACCACCCATACTCTATGTAAATATACCCCAGCACATTTTGAAAAAAGTAGCTGCGATTTTAATGAAACTTGGTGATTTGTTGAACATGTGAACAAAACTAAGATTGGGCTAGGTTTCAAATTTGCAAAGGCTCTTAAAAAGGCGTGGAACAGCCCTAACGTTTAACTTTAATAACGCCATAAGTCGTTAACCGTGCAAGATATTGTGATGAAATTAAGTACACGGATGCAGATCATAAATATTTTGATTAAGCTTAAAGTGGGCAGAATTGGAAAATTAGGCGTGGCACTTTTCAACAATTGAAAATTTTGATTTTGTATAGCTCACAATTGGCAAATACGACTTTCTTGAATATTTTAGGTAATTAATTTTCTATGTATTTTTAACATTTATTTAGAAAATACTTTCAATGCATTGTAGGGTATAAGAGTTTCGGCCTGGCCGAAGATAACACCTTTACTAGTTTCCTATTAGGGGCGATGCAAATTCCTTAAAAGAACGTTTTAAAAGTGAGGTTTTGTTGTTGCGTCTTAAAAAAATGCAATTTTATGTTTGATTTGGTCATAATCAATATTTGATCTCGATTCAATAAGGATTCACATTGATTTAAACTGATCAATGTAAAATTTAGTAAAATAGTTTCAAAATGAAATTTGAAGTTTTTTATGATTGAAGTAAAGTTAAAAAATGTTATTTTTAATACTTTTAAAAATCAAAATTTAAAGTTTTTTGTGCTCAAAATAAAGTGAAAAAGGATATTTTTACCAATTTCAACTTCAAAGTTTGCAGGCTTAAATTAAAAGTAGCATTATGAAATGGACAATGACATTTTTCCCTGGATATATATGGGAATCGTTTCGGTCAAGTTTTGATAAGAGCTGTTAATTCATATGAGCGCAGTAGTATGACGCTCTAAAAAATAATTTTATTTGCTTTGTAACATCCCTCCCACATTCTATCTCTAATTTTTATAATTTATTCAAATAATAGCGAAATACAATTTTGTTTATGAAAATAATGGCTTTTATTCATCAATGATATCATTGTGGCATGGGTCACAAATATATTAAGATCCAACTAGCCTTTTCCTTTTTTTCCCTTTTCTGTCAATGTCCATTTTTTTCTACATAAATAAAACATCTTAACTTGTTTTGCCTAAAGGCCTTTTAATGCGTTTGACATTCCTTTTTTATTATCATTGCTTTTATTTATATCATCCGGATAAACTTTCACAGAATAATTCATTATCGTTTCCATAAATGTGTTTATATCTCAAATGAATTATGAATCGCATATTTGAGTTAAGTTTGAAATATTTTCATTTATCTATATGTATGCATGCGCCATACATGCGCACATACTAAAATAGTGCGTATCCTTGACAGGATTAAATATATGAGTTCGCATGCAAATTTGCATATTATAGTAAAGATTAAACATAAGATTTATGTGTAAAATAAAATGCTGACATATTAATTGTCCGCAATTATGCTGACACGGACACATAAACTTGGGATTATGTTAATTTAAAATGATGAAAAATGTTGAAAATCTAAAATTGGTGCAAAACCACACAAATCTGAAAAAATTGCTTGACTGTTGAAAATTTTATTTAAAGCTTTAGAAAAAAAAATCTATATAACATCGCAAGCATCATTAATTTGTCATTATTACTGCAGGTACATATATCCTACTTAAATTTTTCAATAGTAATCCTACTTATAAGATTTTAAGTAGCAAAATGATTTCCAGTAAAAAGTTCTTAAACAGCAAATTACATTTAAGATTTACATTGAAAAGTGCTTACTCACTGCAAAAGTGCTCCTACCGCACTTCAGTTCCATGCGTTGTCAATGAAACCCCTGCTGTGATTCTTAAATTAACCCTCAAATCAAAAGATTTTTTCCACTTATTTTCGTTTTCATTTAATTTTTCTTCATCAACTGCTGTGAGCTAAAGTTTTCCTTCTTTTTTTTTCCACATACACAGTGTTAGAGGAAAAACCTTTAGAATAAAGCAGTAGCTACTTTTTTATTAGTAACCCGACCGGAAATTGCTTTCATTGTCAGTTGATAAAGAAAAAAGAAAGACAAACAGAGATAAAAAAAAAGATTTTGCTACAAATTGACGAATTACAAATGGAACTTACAGAGGAGCACTTTTTTGAAAAAGTAGATAAAAAATATAAAGTAAATTGAGTTGACGTCTTTATATGATGAGTTAATAGCCCGATCGTTTGACAGAGATAACACCTAATTTATTGTTGCTCCCATCGTGGGTAACGTACCAATGTAATCGATTTTTGTCAAATGTTCAGTGACGTATGCAGGATTTTATTTCGGGGGGGGGTTTGGATATGAGATTTTTTCTACGTAGTGTATATTCTTTGAAAAATCGTTTATATACAGTGTCCGTCAAAATATTTCGGGGGGGGGGGGGGTTCTATCCCCTAGCATCCCCCCCTAGATACGGCCCTGCTGCGGTTTACTACTATCCTGTTCTTCTCAAAGTTCTCAGGCCCATAAGAGATCCACTGTTATGTGCAAGGCTACAATTTATGGCTTTTTCTTACAAAAACTTCCACTTATGTCTTTTCTCTCATATGTCCAGCAGCTTCATCGTTGGATATCGTATTGTGCCAAGATATTCTTCGAAATAAATTTCGAAGATATCGGTTAACGAAGACCTGTATTTGTCTGGTTACTGTGTTGATGATTTTTCAGGTTAATTGATGAAGCCACACAACAAACAGCTGACTTATTTTCAATGCTAATGACATTATCCATCTACCCTTTTGCGCATCACGCAAAATCTACTGAATCAATTTCGATCAAATTTCTTTAGTTTTATTCCTAAGACGTTTGGTCTCAATCTCCAATAAAAATTATCATGATATTCTTACTAAATATCAAGTTATAAAAGTTTTAAAATTGCTTAAAAAAAATTGCTTGCGCAAATAGAAACAAGCATGCAAACACAACAAATCGTTTAATGGCAAATTTATGTGTTTCTGTATATAAATTCGTTTTGTTTTTGTTTATTTTATGAAAATACAATAGAATATTTAAGGAAGAGAAACAACGGTATATTACAATCTTGCTCTCTCGCTCTCGTTCTCAATTTTTTTTAGTTACATTGTAGACAATAACAAGTCGGGATTTGTGAAGAATAATCAAAAATGACAGAAGATTTCCAATTAAAAAAGTTCTTCGCTCAGCTGCGTAATGTTTGAAAGTAGTGGTTTCTACCTTTGAGTCAAATGTAAAGCCAAAAACTGGCAATTGGAAAATTTAGTTAACCGTGAGCGCTCTGCTACGCAATTTACAAGTGTTCAACAACAATTTTCTTTCAAGAATTCTAAATATTTATTTGGTGACTCAGGAATATATCAAAAGTTGAATCGCTCTCTAGATGACGACAAGATACGATTTCAAATCAAAACAGTGCTGTCTCGAGGGTTGTTCAAACCGTTCAATCGAAAAGAGCGCCCTTTTGCTAGAAGCCTTAATAATTTTTTGTGTTTTTTTCGTAAAATTGACTTTTGAACGCTTTAGGGTTTTTCGTACACCAAACGCTCAAGAGTTTTTCCTAATATTGTTGACCTTTTCACCTGCTCGCTTGTACTTGTTTCGCGATTCAGGCGCCTGAGCTATAGTTATAAGTAGGTTATAACAGATAGTTTAGAAAAAAGGCGTCCGAAAATTTCAGAACAGCGCGGCAATTACCCACGGTCATCCATTCAATCAAACGGCAGAAAGGAAAATGGATTAGACACGTTCCGAAAATCATTAACTGAAGTCTGCTAAAGAGAAGTGATCGCTAAAATGAGAAATAACGTAGTCGGCGAAATATTAAAGAGAAGTGAAAGTATTCGCTATTGATCGATCATGCTGGAAAACTTTTATGGATACCCCATACTCCCATACGAGCGGAAATTAAAAAAAAAAAAATGTTTCTAAAAATAACCTCATAGTAGATCAAGACTATAACCTCAGCCTTGGTCATCAACTTGACTGGCATTGAAAGCAGTACAAAATACTTAGATTTCACACTTGCATTGTCGCGATTTCACTGACATTAGATTTCTCTTTAAAGCTCTCTCTCTCTCTCTTCCTCTCTTACAATATGTCAGTCATTCCGAAAGGCAAATATATTAACCTAAGGAAAGGACTCAGAAACACGAGGTTTTTATTGAGTCCTTACTATCGTTGTGATTGTGAATCACTAAATTACACGATCGCCTTTTTAAAGGCTAAAAATGATCCTACTAGGATTGAAAAGGGCATGTGGAACGGGTCAGACGCTAAGACCCGCGCGAACGAAAACACACGAAAACACGTCTGTACTCGTTAACGGACAAAACGAAAGACCTCTCTTTAAAGTTACTTGGCTCTTTTTTTGATATTACCAGATTTCTGCTGACATTGGCTTACTGCTTGACATAAGCTAACTCCTTTGCGTTTCACATAAGCTGACACTTCTTTGTTTGACATTTACTGTGTCGAAACAAAGTATAAATTAAACACATTTTAATAAGTAAAATTACTCTACAACACAAAAATAGTTGAATTTTTTTGAAATTCCATTTTATATTTCCTCATTTGTACGACTGTTTAACTTTTTTTCTTTAATTTGTTAATAAAGTTTTTTGACATAATTGGGAACAGCCTGAACAGCACTTAAAATTCACTTACGCGATTTCAAGTAAAAGCAAGTAGATTTCGAAAAAATTGAGCTGCGAAAGAATTTGTATAGGAAAAGAGAGATAGATGAAAATGATTTCTGATTTTGAAGGCAGTGCGAATGGCCTATAAACATACTGTCTGCAAATAAGCTGATTTTTTCAAACCAAAAAACCACCCACTGTGCAACACAATGCTGGCAAAATGTGCGCGCGCACGCAAAATTCAAATTTAAATTCCAATTCAATCCACAAACAATCAACAAAACAAATCGAAACAACAGAAGTCAACTTTATTGCTGTCGCTACTCCTATTGCTGTTTTGTTGCTTTTGCTGTTGCTGCTGTTGCTGCCTGGTGTGTGGCAGACAGGATGGCTACAGACATGGCGCCAGCCACTTCAATAAGTTAATGAGTATGATTGCTGCTACTGCTGCTGTAGGTTCTATTTCAATAGCTATGTGGAAAATTCCAGTTTCCTTTCTTGAATTTTTTTTTCTTTTATGTTCCATTTTCGGCGGCATAACTTTTCCGCTTCCATTGTCTTTGGTTCGTTAACGCATTCTTTCATGTGTTTGTTGTTCATTTTTGCAATTAGTTTTCTTATTAAATTTTAATATTGCAATTCCTGTTTGGCTTTAGCTGGCTAAAGTTTTTTCTTTATTAAAAAGTTTTCGAAATACTTACTTATGTAGACTGCGTACTCCTGCAGTGCGGCGGCATCATCGTAATTGGTGGTATTAAAGTAATCAGTTGCTCCAAGTTGTAAATTCTGATGATATTGAGAGTACGAAAAGTTATATCGTTTGTTTTTATAAGCACTAATTTCTTGTGCATTAGTTATCCATTAAATCAAAAATATTGAACACGATGCTTTCAACTGGTAGGGGTTTCTTCGCGAATTGCCCCTTCTTGAATTATTGTTTTGACGAAATATCATCAATAGATCATCTAGAGCCTTTTATTTTTCTAGTTCACGTTGAAGAAACGCTCATCTAAAATTTTAGCTGAAAATCGATCATATCAAATAGATCGATATGGAATCGGAGCTTTGCATAGGTGTTGGCAATGAATTATGTAAGCAGTTGTTGGCTTAAAATGTGTTTTTCTATATATTTAAAATTAAACATATACTAACCAAACCCACTAAAATGACATTATAATATTAATCACGAGTAATATCTGCTACACATAGATAATGTTTGCAATCTCTATTACAAGTAAGCACTTCCCAAGTTACTACCAACCCATTGGTGTCTATAGTTAAGAGCAAAACTTTTGCTTGTTATCATAACTCAAAATAAACTTTAGTTTATTGCGGTGGATGTGTTTGGTTCTTTGTTGTATTTTTTCCTATTTTTATTTATTTACTATACAACGTTTTTATGATGAGTCTTCTTTGTTCTGCATAGTTTTGCACAAAGTCTGCGTGAAAAGAAAAGTTTTTTTCCTTTCAACCCATAAAATATTTTACAAAAATAAAATTTTTCCGCTCGTGTTGAAGAGTAGTATATTTGAGATGAGTTTTGTGGTAATATTTTCACTTTATTCCTTTGTGAGTTAAATATTATTTTTATGCAGTTATAAAAATTAAGGGTTTTGAAGTAAATATGATTAAATACTTTTAGATATGAATTGAATTGAAATAAAATATCCAGCTGTTTAAAAATACGAGCAAGAAATTTTAAAAATAACTTTTATGAATTTTTTTTAAATGACCCCTATTGGTTAAATATTTTTTAGAGCCCATTAGTGTGTGATTCCAACTTCTTAATGTATATCGACTTTTTCAATATATTTTGACAACATATGCGCTTTGAAAACTTTAGGTAGTCCATAAAAGTCGTCCGCAGCTAGCGTGAGAGGGGTCTCAAGGAATTTATTGTTTTTTGTTCACATGTTTCAAACTTTCCAGAATTTTTAAAATTTTTCACATTTTTCGAAGTTTTTAATTTTTTTTCGAATCTTTTACATTTTTTTTTAAATTGTTCAACCATTTTCGGTAAGCTGAACAACATGTTAACGATTTTTTCAAGATTTTTCAACTCTTTTGACTATATCAAAAGTTCATATATTTTGACTATTTTAGCATTTTTGACTTCTTCGATAGTTTTCAAAATTTTTTGAATTTTTCAACACTCGAATTAATCAGAATTTTCGACTTTAATCAGCATTTTCGACTTTATTACCTATTAATCGAATCTTTAATTTTTCGACTCTTGCAAAGTTTTCGAATTTAAAAACTTCACCAGTATAGCGTTTTAAGCAATCTTACACATGCACATTGCCACGCCCTCTATTCAAAATATAACCACTTCTCTTTCTTGCTAAACAGAAGCATTTTTAGTATGTGTGTGAATTTTGGTTGTATTACCTTGAATTGCCCTCTCACTATAGCGTTTTAAAGTTCTTCTTTCTTTGGAAGGTGCCACGCTCGTTTGCGGTTATTTGCCCAGTTCTTGTACAAAGTTTTTATCTCAGTTAGAATTTGGAAGATATTGCTTGAACAAGAAGTGTACACGCTCTCTAATCGAATTTCGCCAACTTTTTGTGTGATGCTTAACCATTTTTTTTTGAATGTGTAAAGTTTGGTAACAAAACCTTAAATAATTAACTCAATATATCGTTTGAAGTGTTTGCTTGCATGGGATTTACCACGCCCTCTTATCAAAAGTTTCCTATTTTTTGTCTAGAGCTTGACTAGGCTATTCTTAGTATTCGTGCAAAATTTGTATACATTACATCAAATATCTCCATCTCATGTAACGTGCTTTATTAGCGTAGGCGATAGGCGTGTCCGTAAAATGATTTCGCCCACTCTCAATCCCGAGAACTTTTAACAAAGATTGCCAAAATTGTTAATAGTTAATAACTTTAAGATAAAAATTGTTTTTCGTTAAAAATAAAATGTTAACATTTTAAGCCGATCCGTTTGAAAAACTCTGATCTATACTTGTGCTTTTTATTCGGAGTTTTCAACTCAAATGTTCATATGCCCATATTTAACGCTACTTTATTAATTAACTTTTTTTTCTCACTGTATATTAAAATCGAACGAAATCACTGCACACGAAATCCAAATATCTGGCTTAAGATGACACTTGTTTATCATACTGCCCGGAAAAAATTGCTTTCAGTTGAATGATTTCATTCTTTATTTCGTTAGTTCACAAGCTGCAATGTTTAACAAAGGGATTACAAATTTAAAATGTGACTCGCACAATGGAGAAAATCAAAAATTAAAATTAAATCCTAAAGCCAACAAAACCGCACCTTAAAAACTCAAATTCTCTTACCACCCACACGGCAGCAACCAGTGTGCAAGCACCCTTATGATGAAAAAAAAAAAATTCTAAAGAAAAATGACTGAAAGCATGTTTTCCCAAATGATTATCCTGGTTAAAATGCACACAAACATACTTTCAAGCACATTACCATACATCTCTGTATGTGTGTGTGCGAAACCGTTAAATTTAAACGCAACGTAAGTAAACAAAAAACTGAATGAGATGAAAAAAGAAAATGAAATAATGAAAAAAAATCCCTAACGACAAAAGTTAACATGTTTATTTGCATAGAATAAGCTTAAAAAGGAAATTTTTTTTACATGAAAAATCGGGGGGAAAATGTAAGAGCTTCAAAGCTACAAAGGAGTATAGACAACACAAATACTTACATACTCGTTTGTGTGCACACGCATTAATATTATCGTGTACTACACAAGTGCACTTGGAAGCTTTTGAGTACTCTTCTCTTCGTTGTAATTTTTTTTAAGAGACTAAAATTAAATTAGGGATTAAGTTATGTTCAGAAAAGTCGTGGTATTAAGCTTTCATAATTGAATTAACATTTTGTAACAGGGATTACATTTTACTTTCAGTAATGCAATATGTACTACTTTTATCAAATAGTAATAGCTTGAGGTATTTAACTTTTTTAAAGAGAATTTTATATCCTTTGTGTGCCTAAACATTAAAAAAAAATTTAATGAAAAATTGTGTTTGTGCCAAAGAAAGAGATTAATAAGGTTGCCACGTGACCGGAATTGACCATGCCAAGCTCGGATTTTGATGTAAAAGCCCGAAAAGCAGATGCTGACTTGGCAGCGCGAATATGCAAAGCAAACACGGCTTTGTACAAGCTCAAGCGCATTTGGAACTCAAATGTACTATCTCGCAGGACAAAATTACGTATCTTCAACACCAGCATAAAACCTATTCTCCAGTATGGCGCTGAAACAGGGAAAGTGTCTGACACCAAAGACTCTCACCAACAGCCTGCCAACACAAATAGAGATACGGAAAAGAAAATATAGTTGGATTGGCCACACCTTGCGCAAAGACGACAGCGATATAGCAAAAATTGCGTTTGAGTGGAACTCTCAGGGTACTCGAGGCAGGGGAAGACCACGAAATACTTGTACAAGGACCGTACACGCAGAATGTGCAGCTATAGGCTCATGGCGAGAAATTCGACGAATAGCACAGAATAGAAGACAGTGGAGAGGACTTGTTGCCGCCCTATGCTTTTTACTTAAAATTTTCAGCTTTTTACTTAAAATTTTCTGCCTTCGCTTTCGTAAAATAGCCCAAAAAGAAAAATTTTACGCACTTTATCATCCTTTATCATCACTGCATCCAAACATACTGCGACAAATGGTCAATCATTTAAAATATTTAACTTCTCTTGGAACAGAACTATGCAATAGTCAGTATCCGAAATTAGTCCCTCTTTAGCTACTTTTAAGGAGACACTACTTAAGAAAAAATAGTGCTTATTAATTTGTGGTGGCATTTTAGTAGTGTGTGGTTTTTCTGGGAACATTTAACAGACTTTAATCAATATTTGGTATATTTGTGAGTTGGTAAAACGTTTTATGTAAAAAAAACATTTTTTTTTGTGATAAATGCAGTTGAAATTAAAATCGACATTTTGACACCTAATCCTGGTATCTGTAGCTTAGGTCACATATGTGTCATCATTGATTCGCTTTCATAAAAAAGCGCAGTATATTGACTACACTTTTTATTTCTTAAAACAGTCAACCCTGGTCATTAACTTAGCTTTATATATGTTGTATTTTTTTTTGTTGCTGTTTTCCAGTGTTGTCATATTTGTTATTTTTCTCTTTTTTTCCATATTTTTTCTGCTTTAACTCTAGCAGCAAATAAATATGCTGACGATGATGACGACGATGACGATGAAGATGAGGTGGAGATACGCATTCCACATGGTCATCATCACCATGGCTCTAAGAAAATACGTCGAAATCCATTGAAGAATTTGGATCTTGATTTTAAATTTGATGTTAATTCGTTTTAGCCGCACAAAATTACACAAATTGGCGGTGGGTGAGCTTTGGGAACTAAAGGGCTATGTAAGGCTAATGTTAGTGCGAGCGTTGGAATGTATGTGTGTGTGTTTATTTTTGTGATGCTAACGAAACAATATCGCATAATATGTTAAAATTTTTTTCTAAAAATTTATGCACGTTTTTCAAAATTCTCAATGTTATCTATTTTTCATTACAAACTAATATTTAGCTAGTTTTTTTTTCTTAAGCTCAAATTTGTAAATAAATCATAAAAAAAGTTTTTTCCATAAACAAAAAAAGTACAAAAACCAAATGTAAACCTATCCCTGGGCATGTGTTTAACTTAAATAAATTTAACATTTAACTAACATTTTAAATTTAACATAACATAACATCAAAGCTACATTTTTACATCGCTGTTAAAAAAGCTCATTTATATTGTAGTGTTAAATTGTTGCTGTTTCAAACTCTCTTCTTAACTACTGTAAAAGCTCTTATTCTCTTTTAGTGGATTTCTTTAGCAAACTTTTAACCTCTTCCTTGACTTCGTGTTATTTCAGTATCTTAGATTAATTTGGGGACATTTAAGCTAATTTTTTTCTTGCTATTACAATTATATTTTTGCTTATCAATTGCTAATGTTGAATTTTTTCTCTTTTTTTATTGCAGGTAATTGGCATCTACAAATAAATTCAAATTTATATTTTTTATAAATTCACTAAGACACTGCGCTGCAGGTATTCACACTATTAGACATAAATTGTTGTTGTCGTTATAAGCTTAACCGACTTAATTTGTTGGCTTGTGTTAGTGATAAACAAAAATCCTATGAGTGCAAATTATCCAAAAAAATATCCAATGAAAATTATGAATTCCAGAAATTTTAGGAAAAAAATATTTTATTGTGTGGCTTACATTTTTTGTTAGATAACATTACTAAGGATAAGATTTGCTAGAGGAATGGTTGAGCAAAGAAGGAGGCTCAACCCAGCACTCAAACTCCGCGCCCATTAATATTCGCCCCAATAAAGATGATTAAAATATAGGAAATGAAAAGCTGGAAAGAAAGGTTAAACAGTATTAAACAGTTTTAAAATTAAAGAATATTAAATTTAGCGATTTTATTCTAAAATAAATAGTATGTTGCTTCAAGAAGACTTAGTGGGGAAATGCTACTAACTAAGAACATAACTACAACTTTGAGTAAGCAAGCAAGCACGTTCTCGTTTATAGAAAAGCGAGACAGTAGCAAAAACAATGCTCAGTGCTATCCTCCTCCTCTGGACATGATTCGCATGTTGGCTCAGAATATGATGTCCTGATAACACGAATCATAGCGAGAGTGAGTTTTTTTGTCCCTTAACGAAGCAGAAAGTTAGGCGATTGTTCAGTTCTCACACAATCTCACACACAGGCCGTGCTTTCAGCCCAGACCATCCGTGTGAATAGTTTTTGAAGTAAGCTAGCCTTAATAAACTCTTGCTAAACTTACGTACGGTCCTCCCTTCAAATCCACTAAACGTGAATAAATGACTAGACCATTTTATTAACTTTTCCATTGCCTTAAATCAGAGATGGACAAGTCGAACAAAAGTTCATTATTTCGGCTCTTTTACAAAAATGATGAGCTCTCATATAAATTTGATGGAAAATGTCAATTGTGGTAAAAAATATAAAATACATACAAACAAAAAAAAATATAAATATTGTTACATTTACCATTATTTGTGTTGTTTGTCAACCTTTTTTGTCACTATTCAAATGCTCATTATCAGTTTCGTTGTTTATATTTTATACAATTTTTTATTATGTAAAATATAAAGCAATAACAACAATATGGAAAAATATGAATTGGCGCCGCGACTCACCGCTCGCAACAAAAAATGTCTCAACACATTTGACTTGATGCTTATGTACCGAAAGGCAATACAGGTAGTCCCCGACTTACGACCGAGATTGGTTCCTAGTCATCGGTCGTAAGTCGATTAAGTCATAAGTCGAGTTTCATAAAAAATAACTAAAGAAAAATATTACATACATACTGTACTACTAGTTCCAGCCATTTTTGGGATGATATAAAATTATTCACTTAAACAAACGTATTATTTGTACTGAAATAAATCGAATCCTTGTACATAAATATTACTGTTTTTTTTTAAATTTTTTCTCATATACATATTTTAGGGACTCCCCGAAACTATTTTAAGCATTTTCTATGAAAAAAATTGAAAAAAAAATTGGTCGTAAGTGCGAATAGTCGTAAGTCGAACGGTCGTAAGTCTGGGACTACCTGTATACGTAATTGTTGTAGAGATCGATCCCATCGCATTTTATTTATTAAATTTTTTCAATTCTTGCAATTTGAGTTTGCAAATTAGCGCTTTGGCTCTTTTAATCTAGTGATTAGCGATTTTCAGCTCCCTTACTCAGCGCTTCTGGGCATGGTTGCTTTAAGTAACACAATGCCACGTTACCCAAATAAGGCAAACAACATTGATTATTTTGCCGCACAATTAAGTTTTACTTTTCGGAATGTTTCAAATTAGCTTCGTATTTGCTTCTCAGCAATCCAACACAAAAACTGAAAAATCAGGTCCATCGATATTTGAGAGAATTTTGAAATCTTGTGTGTCGAAAAATGTGTGAGAGCCTATATGATTTTCCTAATTATCTATTGGTAATTGAAATAACTGGTATGACTCAGTAATTTTTGGAACTGCTGCGTTTGCCTACTATCCGGTCCATTGCGCTGGTTCCCATTTCAATAACAATGTCTTAAAACCGCAGGATCAGCAGTACGATGAAAGCATCCGCTGGCATTATACTCAATGCGTCTCAACCATTAATTTTTCTGTATACTACAGTTCCCACCAATGTTCGATGCGACTACACCTCAGAGCCACATAAGATAATGAATTTGACGAAAGCTATGCATATATTTGCATACAACAAGCTCCCGTGTGCGACTCTATCCACAAAACTGATATAAGGATAGATAGATAGCTGCTTTGATCTTTTAAGATATGTTACGGCCATTTTAATCTTTTTTTTTTTCAAAATGAACACGATGCCCTTGTGCAAGCATTATATGAAACTATAAATTTCATAAAAAAAGCATATCGAGGAAAGTACGCTTTTACTCTCATAGCTTTTGAATAAATAAAATAATAGGAATGTAATTTACTTACGGAGTTATCTTGATCAATCAAAATCAAATCGAGAGAAATATACTGGTTTCTTCAGTCAGGTGTTATTGAAAATATTAAATTTATCACATTCATAAGTCATCAGTTAAGGATCGTGAAAGCTGAATTAAATAAAAATAATATTTTGTTGTATTTTCAATAAAAACTTATACAAATATGTAATATTTTCACAAACTAATGTTTAGAAAAAATCAATATTTGTGTGTTAATTAATGAATATATCACTAAATTTAAATTTACTTCAATAAAATAAATGGATATCTTTTCAGAACGTATATAATTGTTAAAATAGTCTTTATTTGAGCATTGATGGAACTAATATTTTTCAACATTTCTTTTAACTTTTTTAACTTTTAACTTACAGAAATAAAACTATTTTTAATATCACATAAACATTAGAAAACTTAGTGTGTCTTGGACAGTTGTAGCTTCCCAAAAAACTATTTTAAAGCTCTTTTAAAATTTTGTTTATCCTGTATCCAGTAAGCCGACAGCAGTGCTGGAAATTAATTTCTTAAGTCTCTTTGATAAAAAAAAAATAATAAGGGGTTAACCTTTTATAAACCAAACTTGTTCCCAATATCGCCTTTTTTACTTCATGTTAATTTATTTAAACAAAGCCTTCAATCAAAAAATTATGTTCAAAGTTATAGATTTAAAAAAACCCTATCTTGTTTGGTCGAAAAGTCCTCCAAGCAATCAAAACAAATGCAAATATCACCATTACGCGTCACACTCTCCACACTGGAAACGTTACGCTAATATTCTTAATATCCATTAAATTGACTAAAAATCAATTTATTTTATCGCAAAAGGAAACCTTGCCATTAATCCACTAAAACAGAGATCCACTGACGGAGAAATAGGAACATAAAAGTGGAAGTAATATAAATCTATTATTTATCTATTCTATATCTATATTTTATCTATTTACATTAGCTTTTAATAATATTCCAACTCATATTTGTATTGCGTGACTTTTAAAAGTCCCTTTAAAATTAAACAGTACTTCACAAACATCATAAACATTGAAAGTATTTTTATGTTGGCAATGCTTTTTAAATTTAAAAAGCACAGCGCGGTACAAAATGAAAATAAGACAAAGAGAAATACCGCTAGGTCACCATACCAAAAAAAAAGCTTTTGCAGCACGTGCATGCAAAAAACCATTGTTTTGTAAAGAAGTACAAAATATATATTTCCAGATAATACTACTCAGATTTGGTCATCTTTTTCTAGACCTTATGAAAAAATTAAAGTTTTTGAATTATTTGGTAATGCTTAAAATTTGAAATTTTTAACCTTAAGGATTAACGAATGATTAACCCATGTATATTGGCCTATTACTGCATATCATAGATTAAGACAGAAATTGAAACTCAAATATATTTTGAGAGAAATTGTTATGGATGCTCTAGAGCAGAGATGTCCAAGTCGAATAAAAGTTTATTATTCCGGCTCCTTTACAGAAAGGATGAGCTCTAATATAAATTTGATGAAAACATTTACCATTACATTACTAGTGTTTTTTGTCAACGTTTCTTGTAACTATTCAACACGGCTCGCATTGAAAAATGTCCCAACACGTTTCACTTCATGCTTGTGTATCGAAAGACAATGTACGTAATTTTGAATTTTTTTTTCAATTCTTGCTCTTTTAATCATTTGATTAGTAAATGCCAGCTCTCTTACTCAGCTCTTGTGGTCATGCTTGCTCTAGAACATGATAGTTTAGTTTTGAAAATAAATATCTGATGTTTCATATTTAAAAAACTGTCTTGAACAAAAATACTAACTAAGTTTTTGTAAATCGATTACTAGCTAAGTTTTTTTTTAAAAACGGTATTAGTGAAGTCCCCATGTTTCAAGATCTACATGCTCAAGACTAAGAAGTATTCCAGGCAAAGGGCTCTATTATACATTTTTGAAAATGATGTCCCAATTCGATTACACAGTAAAAATTTTTAACCAAGCCCGGAGAAATTAGACATCGAATTCGGCTGTTGTCACTGAATAGCGTTTTTGCTAACTTTGACCAAATAGTATTCAAGGCCCCGCCCATCTAGAGAGCTGAATTTAGGCTGTGGTGCTATGTTTCAAGGTACATTGACATATCGAAATTTGAGTAAAATCAGATGTTTTCTAGAATTTATACTGGTACGTATATTACACATCAGGGTGCTTGTTTTGAAATTTTTGTGGATTTTTTTTACTTCTTTTTGCCTATGTTTTAGCATGTGGCTTAAAAATAATTGTCACAAAATTTGAGATTCCTAGGTCAAATCTGTAAACGGTATAATTTTTTAAAGAAAACAATTAATTTTTGAAAAATTTTAAGTAGAACTTTAAATTTTAAGGTGTTCGAAGCGACCCTTAATATTTTTTAAGGAATATTATTCTAAAGCTATGAATTTCAACAATTCTAGTGTATGAGAATTTTTGTAAACGAATTTTACTAGATTCTTAAAAATATTTTGATTTCATTTATTTTATAACCGGTTGATCCATAGAACAATTTGAAATGAAATCAAAACATTTTTATTTCAATTTTCCAATAAAGGAGACGCACCACAATAAAAATACAATTTCAATACGCTTTGGGTCTACGTCATAATTTCATGTTAAATAAAACGTTACGTTACGATTAAGCAGTGAGCACTCTTTGTTTATAAGCGCTCACCACACCAGCTTATGCCATGTGTTTCCTCTTTCCAGTGTTCCTTGGCCAATGTTAAGTCATAACAAGGGTAACAAGTTAAGTTAAAAATACGAATTTTTCTTCAGCTCACTTTCACTTACCCGTTTGTTGTGTTCGTACGTAAGTGACCAGCGCGACACATAAAACCAATCCAGGCTAACAGTATACTAGTACCACTAACACAGTAATACACTTTTTGTCTCTGTAGCAGCTCTCTTTCTTACCTTTGAGCATTGCCATCGACCATTGTGTGTTGTAAGAAAAAAGTAAGCTTCCGACAACTTAAACTAAGCGATATATAAAATTAGTTCAACTGTGATTGAGTAAATAATATTGTATTAACTTATTTTGGACCGAAATTAATACCCAGGCACTGACAAACCACTTTGTATCGAATAATTCTGAGTCAGCTGAACTTTCTCAAACAGCTTTTATTTAGTTTTCAAAACATTCTTAGTTTTAAAAATCAGTTGTTCGTTAAAATATAGCCTATAGAAGAAAAGTAATTTTATCTCCCAAGAGTACTTTTTGCTCAATTTCTTTGGTGGAATTCAATGTTTTCGGGCAACAATCTTTGGGCTTTAACTGCGTTAAAAACTTTGCATAATATTTTTGGCGATTATTCAGGGCTTCTTCACAGGTAATTTTCTCATACTGGTTTTTGAGGAAGTTTTCTAAGAAAAATGGAATTTTCACTTTTTTTTTAATGATAAAATAGGACTTCAAGAATCTCTTAAAATATTGTTCAAAAATTTCGCAATATTTTCCTTATTTGATCACCGAGATTGCGCGATTTGAAACGCTTGGATTTCTTTCTCTGTGTTTAATTGAAAGTAAGGTCTATGCCTGTAAGCTCGTAACAATTCAAGTTAAATGAAAATGTAAAAAACATATTGGTGGAGTAGAGAAGCATTTATGCAAACGGGTGAACATTTGGCCATTGGTAGCTTCCACACATAATTGTTATCGATCAATCATCATTATTGAATAAATAAATCAAAATCATTTCAATGCAATAAAAATTTCACGATGGTAACGCCACACCGTTCCATTTTTCAGTATTTTCTCATACTGTTCCACTTTAGTTCTTCGATGCATCCTCGTCGTCACAGTTATCGTTTTTTTCGTCGGTTTTTCGGTTTGCCTATATTGTTTGCTGGCTTTTCCTGGTCCTGCCTGGCCTATACAGTAAAACGACAAAACTCAGGCCAATTCAAACCAAACAGCGCAACGTGTGCCACAAATCTAACGAAGTGCTCGTAAGTACAGGTTCTCATTTCGTGCGCTCGTCGTGGTGGTAACCCTACGCTACAGTTCAAAACTCAGTTTCAGTCTTCAGTGTTTAGTTCAGTGTTGGCAGCATAACGGTTTGTTTGTTGTTGCGCTCTAATTTCGCCACTCCAGTGTTGTTCGTTCCTGTGTGCGGTGCGTTAATAGAAAAAATTCTGATTTTAACTAACAAAAAGCTTTAGAAATTAAATTCAAAAAAAAAAAGTATTCAGAAAAAATTGTTGTTAATTCGTTTCAAGCGGAATTGCGAAGCTTTAATTTTAATTTTTCAATAGAAAATTAGAAAAACCGGAAACGGAAATAAAACGTCGGACTATATTTTTGTGACTGAAGTGAAAAAAGTAGTTCCTGTGCCCAATTGTTCGTACGTGTGCTATCGTTACGTGTCGTGTTCTTTCAGCCGTTGCTGCCTTTTGACCAAAAGTTACCAGTGTATTGCACTAATACCTCGAAAGTGTGAGTGTGTCTGTTTGTGTTTAGGCCAAGAATAAGGTAAGTCTTTAAATATTTACAGTTTACGGTAAATAAGGGTGACAGTTTAGCTTTTTATTTAAATGCAGATTAAATGTTTAACTTCAGCACAGAGCTGTGTCTCTTAATTTCGTATGCGGTTTTGACAGCATAACTAATTTCATTGGTTTTCAGTTGGAGCACAATTTTTAAAATTCGTTAAAGTGTCCTCGTTGAAAAATTAATGAGTTGCATTAACCGCTGTCAATTTTATGGGTCGGTCTATGTTTGTTAGTAGTTGTTAAGTAAAATTTTTTGAAATAATGTCTTTATTTCAAAGTTTAAAATGTGAAGTGTCTTAATATATTCTAAAAAAATTTTTATAGAAATGGGAGCCAAGCTGAAAGTGAATAGCAACTTTGCTTTGGCTGTTTAATATTGCAAAAAATGTTTAACAAATAGAAATCTGTAAATGGTTCAGTAAAGTTAGGATTGAACTTAAAAAAAAATTCCAATTCAGCTCAACTTTTGTGGGGGACTTCAATTTGAATTCATGTTACTCTTAATTTTGGAAATATCTCTTAGAAGTATTTCATTTTCTTAAAAACTACAAGTTCGCTAGAAACGTTTTTAATATAAGAGCTGCAGCTCCAATACTTTTTTAACGTCGAATCAATTAATTTAAAAATATTGAGTAAATGAAGCCTCTGATTTATACGCCCCTGGGTCTGAAAACAATAGATTTCAGTCTCATTAGACCAAATTACTTTCTTGGGCTTGCTTGGGATTGGACTAAAGATCCAGATACCACCCAAACAAATCAAGTGCACCGAACAGTGAAACACGGTGGTAGTTCAATATGATTTACGGATGTATTTCGGAAAATAGAGCGAAACCATTGATACTCATCGTTGGAATTATGCACAAAGAACAGTATCCTGTGATCTTTCAACTAAATCTTCCTGGTGTCGTTGGCAATACTTTTTGAGTAACAAAACCCACACTGCCGACGACACCTAGAAGATTTTGTTAAATCACATCTTGGAAAGTATCCCAGCCCACCAAAAGGAGCTCATGACCTGTGGGAGCAAATCCAAAAGTTTTATAATGTAATTCTGCCTGATTTTGTGCAAAAATGCACAACCAGTATATCGAATTGCATCAAGAACCTTAAAATGACAAAAGGATTCTGGACTAAATACTTAAATTGTTTGTTTCTTATGGGTGAAACAATAAATGTGCATAGAGTGCAAAACTGTTACATTTAACTTTTTTTCTTCATTTTGTTGTAAGATCATTTTTATTTGTAATCATTCTAGGTAGAGATATTAAACCCACCAACAAAACAACAAAGCGGAAAAGGCCATTTTTATTAAGAAATGAAGAAATGTTTTCCTTGAAAAGAAAAATGAAATGAAATGAGAGTATGTTTTCCATGTTACAGTATTTCTCGTCAGAGTACATGTTCACCCATGTATCAAAGAAACTACTGAGGTAATTTTAGTACAATCCAACGTAGGATTCAATAACGCTCCCCCTCTCTCTACACAAAAAATAAGCAGTATCGCAAGAATAGGCGTGGTACCTCCTATATAAATAAAACGCTTAACACGTAGTAAAAAGAGAACGATAACAACAAAATCTCTACAAATCGATATAAAGGTTTTGCTGTTTTAAAAATGAGCTAGTTGTACCTCCCATATGAAAAATATACTGCTGAGCTATACACCAAGAAAACTATTAAACACTTTTTTGTAAAAGTTGATCCTTAGAAACGAGTTACTCTTAGTTTTCACCATACAACAAATATGCGGGATTGCATCAGTGAGCGTGCTACGTACGCAAATTATTTAAAAACCACCTGGTGGTAAAAAGATTCGAGTACCATTGAGTTCAACTTAATCTTATCCATAGAATATTGGTACCCCAGTTTCTTTAAATGCTAAGATTCATATTTTAAATATATTCAATTTATACAAAATTATTCCATCGACTTATTTTAAAATAATTATAAGTAAAATTAAATGTTTTCGTTCATAAAAGTGCCATGCGAATATATTCGATTTCACTCATTTCCACAGTCAGTGCCACCGGTGTCTTTAACCTACCCAACGACACCGAATATCTGTTATAGCTCTCGAGATATCAAGCATTTGAATTTGAATTTTTTTAAGCTTTCGTATTTAAGCTTACATCTAGTCCGCTATATATATATATATATATGACAACAAGCTATAAAATCATAGTAAGATATACCCAATGGAAAGGCTGGCGCTAAAGTCAAAACTGCGACCACCTTTTTAAGTTGAAATTCAACTAATTGACTTTTTTGCTGCTGATTCTCTCAAGCAACTGCTTGATTTTGTGGAAAATTTTGCACTAAGATGATTGGATAGCGAATTATCCGCAAACATAGTGTTAGTAGACTACTAATTTTTTCGATATATTTTTTTTGCAAAATTTAGCGCAAGAATGAAAATTTTGCAAGGCATTTCCAAATATTAAAAAAAAACAGTCGTCTTCATTATAAAAAGTTGCAAACAGTTTGCGATTTTTTTTTATCTGATCAATAAATCGCTTGTGTGAT
Source organism: Meiosimyza decipiens (assembly GCA_963680825.1). Classification (NCBI taxonomy): domain Eukaryota; kingdom Metazoa; phylum Arthropoda; class Insecta; order Diptera; family Lauxaniidae; genus Meiosimyza; species Meiosimyza decipiens. Next base: position 11,205,035 of record OY804261.1, on the reverse strand, counting down.
GCGTGCGAATTGCTAACCAATTTTTCTGCAAAGAGTTACCGCATTTATTAACGTAGTGTTTTTCTTCGACGGCAAAGTTGCTGCACATTTGCAAATAAAATTTTTTACGTAAAGTTTAGGGTTTTGTGCGGCCAACTTATAGAGCTTTAGATTTTCTATTAGATGCTTTAGTTTTGGACTTCTACGAATTCGGTATGATGATGATGATGAAGTAAGTGGTATGCTGATCCAAAATATCAACATTGAATGAATTTAAAGTATTGACAGAAGCTGGGAAACAACACATCAGCAGGACTTACCAAATATTGAAATTACAAGCTTCAATTCAAAGACGATAATTAGCGGTTGGGCGGAGAATCCTTTGTGCAGCTGTTGTAAATTTAAAATTATGTTTATAACATTTCACAATGAAAATATTTCATTAAAAACAAAATTTTGTATGATTGTTTTCTTTGAATAAGGTAAGCAGCACTATAGCCAATTTAAGGATTAAATTAGATAAGACTTTTACCTGAAAAACGGTACGACCATGGTCAAAACATTATATGCTGAATTTATAGGGAACACTATGACGTAGCAAAATATGTGAAAAAAGGTGTTTTTAGATATAAATGTTATTTTAACCCATTCATTTTAATCGCCAGATTTATTTTTGTGCCAGTGCCACACATTGCCATTAAACAAAATCAACACACACACGCACATCCGCTTATTAAGACCCTAATTGTTCTTTACACTTCATACTTTTAACCTCAAGTGTTTTTATTTATGTATTTGTTGTAAAATTAATCCTTGAGCTTTTAGATTATTAATTACAAAATTGTGTGCGATAATTTTGCAATTATCCATAATTTATCTCACCATCATTAAAAGTACATTTAAAATTGTATACCTAACTACGTACACAACCCTATCGCTCCCACAAAATACTTCAATTTCAATGCATAAAAAATCGATATAAAAAATTTTGTAAAAAAAAGCAAAATACAAAATGACCTATCGCATTTACGAATCGATATCCGCTGAAGTAGAAACTGCATTGCATTAACCATGCAAACAACTTGCGCTTTAATAAAAAATGGTATAAGTTAACATTTACGCTTAAAAGGTTTATCTAGATAAATATTGTCAGCTTAAAATGCTCGAAAGCTTTCAAGAATAAATTTGCAGATAAAGCGAAATCCAAATTACCGTCAAAAAATAAGAAAAACTGGGGGAAAAAGTTAAAAGTTTATCATGCCTGTATATATATTGTATTAAAAAAAAGTTAAATCAGGCATAAAACATGCAAGTTTATTTAATGGAAAAATAACAGCTTATAGTTGCTCAATTTTACATTGGCCCATATACATATGTACAATAGGGTGGTTCGTAAAGTTTTAATTCAAAAAAGACTTGTATAATAGTCTTCCATTGTGTAATTTCCCAGCTGCATGCGATGTGTGGAAAAACAGATCAATCATTTAGTAATGCTTAGATACAAAGTAATCAGCCAGTAGGCAGCGTGTCTACTTCCTCACTTACAATATACATAGTTAGTAGTTCGATCGTCAACATAACCCTAAGCTGTCTTAAAAAATATGAATTAAACAGCTATGAGAGACAGACTCATATCTAAAGAAAGAAATCTTTTAGCAAACTTTTTATGAAGAGAACTATTTATTTCAATCTAACAAATGCTTATTTGATATAATTATATTTTCTTTGATTCAAACATATTTTATTTGGAGTAAATGGTGAATAAATAATATGAAATATAAGCTACATTTGATATTTTTTCAATAAAGTCTCTTCCTCAGTGTTTCACTTATGAAGTTTACAAGGCAGTAAAAGCACTGTCTTCTTATACTTAAATAAAAATTCCTTGCATAGTTGCTAGCTTAGAATATTATAACATTTTCTCATGAAAACTTGTGGGCCACCCTGCTTTACATTTATGCTTGTATATAAATTTGACTTTTACTTAGCTTCACTGAGCCACAACAAAAAAAAAACAGCGCATTTAAGGCTGTCAAACCGTTTAAAGTTGATGAGATTTGAATTTGAAAATTTAAAGCTTCAGCATATTATGTCAAAATCTTAAAAGCTCACGTTTGCTTGTAAATCAATAGCAATTTAGTACAAAATGCCAACAATATATAGCAAGTTTTGCTAACAAAAGTTAGCTTAGTTGGCGTGCGAGAAGTTAAGTTTTTCAACTTAAATTGCCTATTGTATAGAATTGTCCACGAGATGTTCATATTTGTCCACTTTTAGTTCAACATTTGGTACCAACCTCACATCAATATGTAGAAATTAAGAAAAACTTTTAAAATTAAGAAAGTTCTAACGCAAATTCTAAAAAAAAAACCAAAAATTTTGTTGCATTCGATTGTCCATCAAATGTGCATGTTTGTCCAGCCTTAATTTTCGTTTGTCCAGCTTTGTTACAAATAATATTCATAAACCGTCTAACTGCGGAAAAGTTTACTTGGCAATCGAAAGTGGCGAAAAACTAAGAATTGTGCTGCTTGCGATTGCATATCCACTCTTTTCTTGCAGCAAAATTTTTAATTTTTCTTACTTTGCGGACACTTCCTCAGAAATGAGATTTTTTTTTTTCAATATAATTTTAGCTAAGGATGGTGAACTTAAAAAAGGGTGTACAAATAGGAACATTTTCAAGACAGTCGACTTAATTTCCTTTTATATATTTTACTTTTGGGGGCCAAGTTCACGTTTCTTAAGATATTTACTGCTTAAATATCTTGACAACCAAAGATGGATATTGGAATGTACTATAGATAAAGTTGCGGTCATAGAAATAGCCCGCAGAATGAACGTGCATTCTTATGTTATATGTTTTTATGTTACGGAGGAATATCTTGCGGACAGATGAAAGTAAAATTGCTTGGTTTGGATTGTAAATCAACCCCCAAACACTGAATGCAGCGGAAATGTGTTTTATGTTATGTCGATAGTCCAATTCCTGGATTGAAACTGCACTACATCAGCACGTGCATATGAATATCATGCAGAGTGTGCTGCTGGTGCTGAAATGCCGATAGTTTGGACCCTGCAACAAGACAACGGTCCGAAGTACACCAGTGAAAAAGTGGTTTCACGACTAGCAGATCAATGTAATCAGTCAAAAAATTTGAATTCAATTGAAAATTTGTGGGTTAAAAAAGGAATACAATACTGACTTATAGTAATTTAACGTTCCTAGTCTAAAGTAATAAATAATTGAAATATTGCTCACAGCTCAGTGCTATTTTTCTGAGTGTCTAAAATTGCCATTTATGAGCATTATTAAGTCATAAAATCAGCATTGTTTTAATGATTACTTTAGTTAGGGAGTATCTTGTATCCTATTTATTTAAAGAAATATTCGATTAGTTAGCGTAGTTTTCGAGATTTTTCCTCAAAAAGGTTAACCACGCTTTTGGTGCTATTACTTTGACCGCAGTTGTATTTTTAACTTTTCCTCAATTTAGAGAACCAGGTTCATGTTTACTCAGAAATTTGTTTTTTAAATATTTTTCAAACCCAAAAGGGAACAAACAATATTGAAAGTAGGACAAACATGAAAATTTGATGGACAGTCAAATGCAGTATTTGTATAGTTTTTGATTGTTCTCCATTTTTGACGTTTTTGTCTTTTTCGGAAAGATGTAGAATAAAAGTTTTAGTAGCAAAGCTTTTCTGTTTTATTGTTTTTCACAAGTTTTTAGAAGTTTTTTGGCCAGAAAGTTTCCGTATAACACAAAAAAGGTAGGCAAATTGTGCCAAAAAGTTGATTAGCTAACTATTTTTTAAGTGTAAGAACCTTCATGTATATTAAACGATTTTGATGGGTATAATATACAGAAAAAACTGAACTAAAATAGTGTCTGAAAAGTTAATAAAAAACAGTTCAAATAACCGAAATTTTTTTTCTTAAAAATAGGTATTTTTACCATGATTATTGGTTATATTTACAAAAACATTATTTTAATATTTTCTCATAAATTAACTACAAAATTTGTAACGTAACCATAAAAATTATAAATAAAATTTATATATAATATATAATTTTTATAATTTTTACAATCGTGAGAGCAAGGAAAATAAAGATGCCTGTAATCCCAAAAGTTTTACTTTTTGAAATGGTTCCTATACAATTTGGCTTGTATTTTAACTAATAGAAAAGAAATTTGTAGCCTAACATATTTTAACAATAAGTTTAACTAACAACTTTTTTGGTAGAAAAACAGTAAACCTATTACCTCTCACCGCTTAAATTGACTATTTTTGACCATCGTTTATGGTTAAATGTACCTACCTTGTCGATAGGTTTAGCCACAAAATAGTAAACTTACAAATTTTTTGATAAACATTATTTTCTAAACAAATTTACAACATTTCGTCGGCTTGATTTAATTTTTTGAAGGCTTGGTGCTTCTTGAACCATCTTTTAAATTTAATTATGTTTTTTTAGAGTAAGCAGCACAGGATTAAGGTAGGGTTAAGGAGGCTGTAGCCTCGCCTTCTTAGCCCAAGAAGACTCCATCATGTTTTTTGGGAAACGGAAAATGAGAACCTTTTTTTTTTGCTCACACCGTCATTATATATCACACAAGCCTGCTAGGACCAGGACCAGGCCACTTTAAGAACGCCATTTCTATTTATTTTTTGTGACTTAAAATAACAAAACGTATTAATTACACATAGTAGTAATTTTTTATATGAAAAAGGATCTGTTGTCAGGTTTTAGACCCGCAAAGTCTTAACTCGGCGCTGCCACTAAGCAGTAATTTTTCACTAGTTTTCAAAGAAACAACAGCTAGAGTTTTGTGCTTAATTGAGCAAGCATCAATCTTTCTTTTCAGCTCTCTAGAGAACATGCTTCCGCTGGTGATATTTATTGTTTCATTGGAAAAACTTAAAATTGCGAACACGTGCAAAAGCGATAGAAAGCATGTCAATTTAATGCTCGTGACAGCGAATAACCACTCCTTTTTCTTATAATTTTATCTGAAACCAAAAGAAAATCTATTTTTATAATGAATACATCAACGTCAATCAAAATGAAAGCATGGCACACAATATCACGTAATCATTGCAAAAAAGGAAATAAATAAATAAAAACGTAAAACAGAACTCACTGAATACACATGCCGTCCTTTTGGCATTAAGCATAAACAAGACATTTAAGCTGACTTCATCATATATAATTTACGTATGAATTTTCTATGCTGCCATAAAAGTGACCGAAAAAGAGGAAAAACTCAAGAAAATATGCGGGTAAAGTCATTAATCAATGCAGTTGCCCATATAAAGAGAGAAATCGACTAAAGAGTCAAAATTCTAAAATCGTAACTTGCCACTGCTACTAACTTGTGGTAAGTGGCGTTGATACATAGCACATTCTTGGACAGGTAGCACTTTTCAAATCTAACAGATTCTCTGCATTTTAAATTTTTGAATTGCTCAATTTGTGATAAGTCATTTGCGAGTTACATAGATAGATGTGATGTGTTCTGTTAGCTTAAAGCTTCAGGCCAAAAATTGAAGTTTCCACAGATGTGATAGGCGCATAAAATGAAATTTGGATAAAGATTTCATAGTTGACGCAAAATGTACAGATGCTGGTTGATTTGGGTACCTACCTAAGGTTGAGTTATGCAAATTGCTTGTACCGAAGAGTAGCTATGAGGATGTGCCAAACAAAACGCAAATTGCAAAGCGAAACTTATTGGTGGTATAGAAGTTCAATCGAAGAAGAATAATAACAGACAATTTGCTTGAGGTTACTATGAGCATTTGTCAGTGTCTGTTTTGTGTGATGATAAAACATGTGCTGGAATTTTAAGTGATACGTGAGTAATCTGTGATAAAATCAGCACAGGGAAAGTTTCTTTCTATGGCTTATTTTGAAATTCAAAAGGAAAATAGCAACGAATTCGAGTTTTTACGTTAACGCCCAGGGTATTGGTTGGATAAAGACATCATTTAGTTTGTGGCAAATATATTTCTGTGAGATCTTGTGTGGTGGGTTGTGCAAAGCGAAGTCTTCAACACGAACATTAAGCTGCAAATTTCAACTTTCGGGCTGCTAATGGGAAGTGATAAAGTGTTTTCAATAGATTTTCGTACTCTAAACACGAATCTGGAGATAAAATTTGTCTTGTACACATAGTTTTAAAAAAAAAGGTGGGAGCGCTTGGTTTCCCCAATTAAGACATCTTTTTGTATAGCTGTGGGCACTATACCCGGAGTTATAGGCCTTCCAAAATGTCTCAAATTAAAGTTTGCTATGTTTTCTTTCGACCCAATCAATTTAAATTAAATCGCATCTGATCTTGAAGCCCTGTCGCGGTTTTTTGCGTTGTTGTGTTAGTGGCCATTATTTTTAGTAACAGAAAATAGAAAATTTATTCGTTTCCAGTCATGAATTTTGTTTTGGTCGAGTCTAAAGACGCTCTGAACATTCCGTAATGAAATATATCGCCCTCTTAAAAACATGCATCGCACCCTCAAAAACAACCCTTATTTTTTCAGTGCATCCTTACTTTTTTTCTAATGTTTACAATCCTTGAAGATTTTCTAGTTGGAAACTGAATCGGAAATAGTCTATATGGCCACCAACAAACAAACACTGCATGGATCGGCGTACATTGCACTCTACACAAGCAACCCTTGATTATGACCCTCTAAATTTGTAAGCGAGGTCGTCAAGGTTTTCAAGGTCAGTTGCGACTAATTTTTGCTTTATTGAGCTCGAATTGGGAAGTGACAAACTTCAATTTAAGAGATTTGAGAAGGTTCTTGGACCCCGGGTTTAGTGCCTACAGTTATCCAAAAATGGTTTAAAACTTCTTTTTTGGGGGTTTCCAACCCCTTTTTCTCAAAAACTATACGTAATGGAGAACTTTTGAGTTCTGAGTCGAAAACACCTGCTTGAAATATGATATCTGAGTTAGGCAAGCGAAAAGATTAAGAAATTGCGGGATCTTTTGAAAAGACTCCCGTATCTACCTCGTAGTTCATCTTTGGCCCATGAGTGTCTGTGTTGATTAAAAATTAAGATTGATAGCACCCACCTCTCATTGAACCCACTCCGCAAACTTTACCTGAAATTTTTGACTCGAAGCTAAGTGCAGGAGAGAATTAATCGGTTGGAGGATTAGTCAGTTCATTTTGCTGTGTGTCGCTACTTTATAGCCAATTTCTCTGAGTTGAATCGCACTATAGGACGCGGTAGCTTTAATAAAGATATTAAGAGGTACCAGATGCAAGCAGACGTTAAGAGCTTCCATGGAAAAAATCTCAAAGCCCACATCACGCATACACTCTGCTATAAGCTTGGGCACGATTCTCGTATTTGTCTGAAAGAACATTATTGTTTTGGTTGTGTCCAAAGAGCAACTTGGAAAGCGCATACGCTCTTATAGCTGCGGAGCCTAAGCCCATTCGAAATACATTCTTTTTTTCGGAAATTGTAACCTAGATGAATGATGCTTAAATTTGTATCTCAGAATTTTGTCTCACTTATGAAGAAAGTTTTTAATTCCAAATTTGTTTTCGTGACAAAATTAAGTAAACAGATTTTGTCGGTTGATATTATCAACAACAAATCTCTTACAAAGCATAACAATAATATAAAATTATTTCGACAAAATTATTTTAAAATGCAAAATGTGCGTAAATTATTCCAAACAATCGTTTGCATAATTTGTGTTGTTTCAGGAAACATATTTCTTTCGTTTGTATTGTTAAATAAACCATGCATGACTGCATTCGTAATTTTGTTTTATCGAGAATTTGTTTATTTTAAAGAAACAAAAATATTGAAAAAAATCTCTTTTATAAGGCAAACAATAATTTGTAAATTGCTGGGATTTTTCTTCCAAAATTTCTATTGTAAAATTTGCATACGCATTTTCATAGTTAATTTGACTTAACAAGCACCCCTTCAAACTCTTTTCATAATTGTGAATGAAGCACGCTGAATAGAAAGTAACATAATAACAAAAGTCTTATTATTGTTATGTAACAAATGCATGAAAGACAAAGTTTTTGGTGAAAAAAATTTTTATTATGAAAAGTTTTACTTGTAAGTTTGCATAAACTGATAGCTTTGTTAAACTTTTCTATTGAATTATGTAAATAAAGTAACTAAATAAATAAGGCATATTTTAGGGCGCTACAACATGATACTGTAACTGACAATTATATTTTGTATATTAATATATGTGCATATCTTATAATGCACTATGGGAATGTTGTACACTTTCTTTGGCATAAAGTTGTAAAAAACCTTTTAACTAAAAAAAGACACTTCAATGTTAAGAAAATGTCATTTAAAATTCAAAGTTCAAAGTTATTTGGTATACTTACCTTTACCAAAAATTGAATAGCATACATTATATACCATTAAATATCCTTGCAGTAAAAATACTAAATTTTTATTAAAATGATATCACTCCCAACTCGGCACGTGCTGGCGGCTAGTTTAACTAAACATTCCCACATTGAATTTATCAACATTTATTCTTACAATAGCTCTTTGTGTAGCGTTTGAAATTAAGCTTGAATGGGAAGTGCCACGCCTTATTTTCGAAATACACCAAATTTGTGTGTGATTCTAAATCAAACTATTTTTTGTTTTTGAGTGAAACTTGGCTTCAGTACTCAAAACAAGTCTCTCAGTGTAGCGTTTTGAAGTTTTCGTCTGCATCGAAAGTATTACGCTCTTTCGTCGAAATTTGGCTAGTTCTTGTCCAGAGTTTATTTGAATCATTCCTACTGTTTGTGTGAAATTTGGTTCCATTACTATAAACAGTTCTCTCAGTATAGTGTTTTGAACCTTTTGCTTGTGTTAGAGGTGGCACACCGTCTTGTAAAAATTCGCCAAATTTTTGTTTGATACTAAGTTGAACTATTTCTTGCGATTTTGTGAAATTTCGTAGCAGTTGTTTCTATCAATATCGCGTTTTAAATGTTTTACTTGTAAAGGCGTTAGGCATGTCCCTTAACCGGTCTGTATGCTAAAATTAACTTTTTTTGTTTTCCCCTAATCGTGATTTCCACAGACAGATCGCCTTAGCTAAATCGACTCAGGTGGTGACGCGGGACAAGAATATATATGTTGCTGGTCAAACTAGTTTTTAGGATAAACTAGTTTTTCCTAGGTCATCTGAAGCGTGTTAGGATGAACCAGCTTAGCCTAAAAAATATTTAGTGTTTTAGATTAATTGAGGGCCTTCAGCTGCGATTCAGGGCTTACACCTTCCAATATGTCCAATACTGTCTGTGCGGCGACCTCCGGCTAGTGTGTAAGCGAAGCACGTGCTGGAGACATAGTGTAGTGAACCGCGACCGTAAGCCGTCATTAGATATATTGGAGAATGGAATCCCTAATTACCTGCCAAAGGCCGCCCATCTACCCTAACATACTAACATTTCAAGAACATTGGGAGTGAGGCCGTTAAAGTTAATAATAACCCTAGTTCATCCTAAGCCAAACCGTTTCATCTAAACACACTTCGGATTAACTAGTTTGACCTAAAAAAAAACTAGTTTATCCTAAAAACTAGTTTGGCCGGTAAAATATGCACTTTTCTATGCCTGTCACGCCCCCTTCTATGCGTTACAAACGGAATGACAAAATGAATATGCCGTCTGTGTATGGCATAAAAAAATAAGCGATGTTTTGAAAACTCTGTGCTTATCTATTCATTATAACTCATAAGTTATACAAATTAAATCGTTTTCTATATGGTTTGAGCTTATGCCAAAGAAAATGTAAACATTTTCCATAGTGCAATGAGAAATGTTGAGACACTCAAGCGAATTACGTTTCATGAGCATGCAATAATTAAAAATTCCAGTGAATCAGTCATCTGGAACACAAAAGCAGTAGTTGAAAGCGTTATTAGAATACCTTCCTTAGGAAGGAGCAGGCATTTACAATTTCATTGAACTTAATTTAATTTTTTTATGAAATCATCTTAAAAATACCCTCCGTCAAACGAAGAATATTAGGTATTCCATGGAGGGGTTAAAAGTGTAAGGGAGAAAGTTGAAGCTTCTGTAGAAAAAATAAATCTAGGGCTTCCGTGAAACGTATAAAAGTACTTACTTGAGTAAGTATTTAATTTTCCTGAGCTAACTGTTCAGTACAGTGTGTGATAACACCAAAAAAATTATAAAAACAAGACAACAAAAAACAGCTGAAACTAGTTTCATCCAATGCTAAATGGAATCATCAGTGACCTTAAGCTGATTAGTAAGAATGAAATGAAAGAAAATATGCTGTTTTCACAATTTCTATGTAAAATTGATTTATAGAAACATCGAAAATTGACATTTAAAAATATTGAAGCTTTCAAAAATTTTTCATTCTGTATCGTATGGAAAATAATGCAATTCAAAGTAATTTTTGAGTGCCGGGCAAATTCTTTTGTCGCGAACATTCTATAAACCAGTTGAGAACTATAAAAAGTAACGAATTATGAAAACAAAAAACGGAAGCTTTTAGGTTAAGCACTATTACATAGTAGGCATTTTATTGGAAGTTACAATGGCATGTGTAAAAGATCTCAAATAAGGCAAGCATTTTTACCATGGGCCCCTTAAAGCTGATTTTAAGGGGGCCAGACAGTTGGTATTTGAATTGATGCCAGCAGTCGTTCTTGATAATTTTCCTACTGAGCAGTCCAGTCAATAATCAACACCAATACAGGAGAAGAATTAATAATGAAAACTCACACCAACAATAGTATCATCAGTGAGAATAACAATGAAGACACAAATTAATGCAGCACATAGCAACGCCTGCGCCATGCCTGCAAATGACCAACATAAATTCAATTTTATTATCTCTTGATTGTGTTTTCAATCTTCAACTCCAATTTAGTCACCTACCGGTGGTCTCATCCTACTAAATAACCAACAAACACCAACCCACTATATTATTAAGTACAAATTACCAAAATACCAAAGCAATCAGAAATACTTGCGGCATGAGGTGAGGCGTGTTGTGATAACAAGTAAAATGTCATAGGTATAGTAAAAGTAATATTGCGTGATAGGGTTACCGAAAACTTATCAACACAATAGCGTTAGCGTCAATACTCATCGTAACTGAAAATAAATCTTTTATACAATAAAATTCAATAAAATGGATTTTATTCACTGCGTAGTTTTTGGAGCTCAAAGAAAACAGGGTGAAGTAGTTAATATTGGAATTGCTGAAGCAAAAAAATAAGTCACAAATCTGAAAATTTACATTTTTGACAGAAAATGTTATGTGCTAACATTGAGTATTTTTTTGCGCCCCTTGGGCTGTAACCTACTCAGCCTATAGTTCAATCCGCCACTGCCGAGAACGAACTTATCTCGCATTATCTGAGATTGAGAGCAGTCTCAAAGAATTCAGAGAAAGATTGTTTCAAAACTCGAACGTCAGACAAAAACCTTTAATCGGGAACTTTGGTTATGCTATGGTAGACTAACGTTGACCATTAAAACACTCAGAAATTCATGGTGGACAGAAAGGTTGAAACCCACAGCTATGTCCGACTATCCAGCAGAGCTTCAAATGGTCATTGAAAACTTTCTTGTGCGATGCTTATTCCTATAAATTTGCTTAGCCAAATTCCTTTTTTTTGTAGAATTTATGTTTTCATTCTTTCCAAATTTATGTGTGGATTTTTCTTCTACTTTTTGGGGATTTTGACCAACTTTTTATTTTGCATACTTCTAGGCTCTATTTTCAATACTTCTTCTAAGCAGTTGATTATGTCTACTTATAAAAAAAAACATTTCCTACATTTATCATAATTACAGAAACTGTCCTAACAATTTTAGGCGCATGCTACCACTTTCCATTAAGTAAATCAAATTTGGTCAAATTTCCCAAAAGACAAGATCAATCAATGTCAACATAAATTATGTCTAGCAACAGAAACATAACAATCAAAAACAACAAAAAAAAAACGAGTTGCTTTAACTGACCATTCCGAATTTCTGAAATTAAGTGCCACCTAGCGCACACCCTGTACAGGTAGTTTTAATAAACGACTAAGTACCAGTACATAAATAAATTTACCCTCCAACCATTGGTGTCAGCATGGGTCTACCACAATGCTACGTACATATGTACATATGTATGTATTGTATATAGTGAAGTGTGTGCGCTTGTGTGCTGCGGTGATTGTTTGTATGTTAGTGTACTACTTAATGAGAAAAACAAACAAACACAATGACGACAACAACGTACAAGCCTACAAGTGCATGCATATACCTACAACTTTTATTTATTTATTTATAAATTTTTCTTTATGTCGTATTTTACACGCTACCTTGTTTTAGTTGGTTTTTTTGGTTGCTGTTGTTGTTGCTTTGCGCTGCTGCTTTATTTGAGAAATCAATATGGCACGTAAAAACAATTCCCATAATAAAAATTTCCCACTACAAAACGCAACAACAACAACAAGAATGATAATAACAACATCAATCAAGTTGGTTTTTAGGGTCATGTTAGGGGTAGATGTTGCGAGGAAACACGGTGTTGTGTTAGCTGGGCTTAGGAGCTACCTTGTCGGCAGCTTGTAAATTCCATGTTTGTTTTATTTCTTAACCGATTTTTTCTCATGCTCCTTCTTTTTATATTTATTTCTATGTCCTTTGTCAGTATTTGTTGTGCATAATTTATAACAATGCATACATAATGAATGGTTGTTGTAATCGGATACGCTGCGATCGACCGACCGCCATTACCATCAGATTTTTTTTTATTTAAAGTACAGTGGGTGTTTTATCAAGTGGAAATTATTTAAATTATAATTTTGATATAAGCGCCTAAAACTATGCAACGGCAAAAACTGCTTTTTTGCATATTGTGTATAATAACGATTTTATACATTTTCAGGGCATACTTTGAGGTGCTATATTTATTTCTGTCAATTTATGCATTTTGCAAACAGCTTCACTTTTACTTTAAAATGATTTTGAAGGGTGTATTTAAGAAAAATCCTTAAATTTTATAATGTAAGATAAGAAATTTGACTTGAATAAATTGAGAAAACTGGTTGGATTTATTGGGTGACTACGGAAAAAAACTAAAGGAGAAAAATTGCAAAAAAAGCTTCTGTGCAAATGATATCAAGGCCTGTGGCGATTCCGTTTCGGATTTGCTTCTGAAACGGATTTCAAATTTGAAGTTTATTTCAGGATCATTCAAAAAGATCGTAGTTCAAAAAAATATTCCGTAGCAAATTCTGACGATCAAACTTAGAAGAGCTATAGACATTTAATTTCGAATTTCAATTTCTTATCTAAATTAAATCGGAATCAGAAAAGTACTGAATGTTCAAAACATGATATTTCTTTATAATAAAATTTGATGGTCGATTGGTGCTTTTTAACTTTTATTAATAATTTTTATCGCACTTTTGAATAATGTCTCTTTTTCTTTTTAAATTTAATTTTTTTAAAGAAATATGTACAAAATATATCATTTTCTTTTTTTGCACTCAATCTCCTCACAGAGCATAGCGCCTCAAAGTTTCTATTAAATTTGAATCAACTTTAATTAAACATGACCTTTTCACCTCCGAATCCGATTTTTATACTGCAAAAACAGGTGAATTTACCGGTGTGGTGTTATCACTTGTAGAGTTATTTAATACCAGTATCTTAGAATCCATGACAGTTGACGAAGAAAACTTTTGCATTGTAGCATGAAATAAGTCGTAACCTTAAGGATGAGTTGGCGCAACCTTTGGTGATTAGATCCACTTTTATGCCGACCATTTGTAACTTGCGATACAGACACCTTCTGTAGTCGCTTACTTTGAGAACAGACGGTAACAGGTGTGAAATCTAACAGACGCTGATCAATACGCCGTCCACTTTGGATGACACGTTTTCTGGGCTTGTTAATCCCGACAACTCTCTCTTAAAAAAAGTGCACTTGCGGATGAAGGGATTTAGGTGGCGCCAATTACTCGTCGATATGCTTCGAGAATCATTGACACTCGGAATTTGAGTGGAGACTAATGCCATTCGGAAACACTCTGAGACTCTCTACTCGAAGCCGCCAATCGTGCGTGACTGTCAAAGCAGTTACTTCGAAAAAATATACGGAGCGTATTGCGATCCGCAACCTATGACGCATTCGGTAGCACTCAGTTGTGCTCTCCGCTTAAAGCCGAGAACATATCATGTAGTAGCGAGATATGTCACTACATGATTTATTCTCCGCATGGATGGCATTGCTTTCTTGTGAAAAATTATCCAAAAAATCGTGTCTCTTTTCAAGAGCTTTCTATTTTTCTTGGAGGTTTCTATTCGATTGTGCAAATTTCATGAGTTCTTGTGGCATTTTTTTTTTTGGTTGCTGTAAAGCAAAACTTGCTAAATACAATTTTCTGTAAAGGCATCATAAAATTTTGAGCGCTTGTTTTTCAAAAAGAAATAAGACCTAGAAATATAGTTTGTTATCCGGATGAAAAGTTTATATGGGTGCTAGTCTAATGCAGTCGGTCTAAAATAGCTTATAAATCAATCTTGTGTCCTTGAAGACTTCAAATCAGCCCTACTAATTAAGCTGATTTGACTGAGCTTATGTTGCATACTTATCAGCGTGTACTGTCTATTTTAATTTTTATTAAGGCCACATTTTTTTATGTAGAATGCACTTCAACTTCCTTGAACAATTTAACAACAAATACTCTTCATTATGCTTTTAAGTTAGTATATTATTTTTTAAATCACTCCGCATTCACCTGTTGAAATCAACTTAGCTCATTAGATTCCCACTGTGCAGTGAGCGCTGCGCTAACTAACACACCTACTAACTTCCTTCCTTAGATTTTTCACTGTTTCCGTTCTTTTGTTTAGTGCTGGCAGTTTCTTTTTGAACTTAAAAAGGAAAACAAATAAAATATATACAAAAAAAAAATTACAGCAAAACAAGTTCCTCAGCTGCATTCCTGCTGATAATCAAAACCTTTTCTGTTGTAAAATATTTTTTTTTTAGTACCCTGCCTGCCATTTCACATTTTATGCCTTTCATATTGTGGCATTATTTGATGTTTTAGTGTCAAGTCGTCTGTGCATTTTATGCCATAAAATTGAGATAAAAATAAGATGTAACAAATTAGTTCATGTTAAATGATTTGTGTTTAAGTTAAGAAACTTTGTATTGTTATTATTTTACTATGTTTCGCAGCATTTTTTAATTTAGAAACAACCACTTTGTTCATTAAAAATCATTTTACACAATTATTACATACATTGTCTTCCCGAAAATATGGCATTCAATACACAAAATAGCTGTTAACCAGTGTAATCCTTCACCTTAATACTACACACTCAATAAGAAATTATTAATGAAGGCTTTTATCTTCATCAAAGATCATACTAATTAAAACATGAAAGCAGCTACATTTTAAATGAAATCAATTCACGGGAAATACTTAAGAAACGCTAAAAGTAAAAAAAATAAATAAATAAATATTTCAAATCCAAGCGCAAACTGATTAAGTCAAGCGAAAGAGTGTTTATGCTCTTCATTTATAACGCTGATACGAAACTTTCCCTACCTGCAGAATAAATAAAATATTTTCGATTGCATCATTCGAATAAATTTACGGCGTTGCTATCAAATAGCAAACGTTGAATGCAAAAAAACTACGATATTTGGGTGCTTTCATCTTCGGCGCTTCCTTGAATTGAATTGGAAATGAAAAGTAATCGAAGCGAAGGAAATTCATCCATCATTTGTGTTTATTTTGCTTTAATTTCGTTTTGAAAACTTATTTTTAAAAAGGAAATAAATATTTATTGAGGGCAGTGGAAAATAAATCAGTAATGAAAAGTCATGTTTTATTAAAAAGTTATTTATCTGATAAATTAAAAAAGGATAAATGCCAGAGGTATAATTTACGCCCAATGCATTAACGGAGTTGTTAAAAGGAGTATCAAATTTACACATACATTGCAATAATTTTGTATGGAGTTAGATTATAGAGGTGATAGCATCTTATATAATCCTTGAAGCTTTATGTAAGTTTCGATACAGAAAATTTTCGAAAGTATATTAAGGTTAGTAAGAGGGTTATCTTTAAATTCGTCTAAAATTACAATTACAATTTACAATTTTTATTAAAAAACACTTCTGTTTTTGTGTGAGAAAGTACCACTGCACGTAGCTTTTACGATTTTTAATTGTATGGAAGATGCCACGCCTATTTGTCAAAACTAGCTCACTCTTTATTAAGCGTTTACTTAATTCATTAAACGTTCTTTCATTGAGTTTTAATATATACTTACCTAAATAATATGTTGTGTATAAGTTTTAACTTGTATGGGAAGTGCCACGCCCTTTTGTCAAAATGCTTTTACCTACTATTCTCAAAATATGCTTAAATTTTTTTTGTAATGTCTGAAAAAAATACTCACAGTATAGCGCTTTGAAGATTTTTTTACATGGAAAGTGCCACGCGCTTGTCATGAAATTTGTCCAATATAATATTTTTTTTTTGAATCTTGTGTGTTTCATTTGTAGTACGTGTGTGAATTTTGGTGGTGTTCAACGTTTTACAACATTTCATTATAGTTGAGGCGCTATGCCTCTTTTAAATATCAAGTACCAGGAGACCGACCACAGTTCGGTTTTTCGTATTGAAGTTGAATGAGAATGGAAATATTGGAAGAAGTTGAAAAAAAGCGATAAAATGTGGAATTGTTGCAAAAAGTTGAAAACTCGAAATAGGTTGAAAAATCTTGAAAAAGTCGATACAGTATGAAAAATGTTGAAAAAAGTTGAATGAGATTGAACAACTCGAAAAAAGTTGAAAGAGATTGAAACATGTAGAAAAAGTTAAAAACCACTAAAAAATTTGTAAAAAATTGGAAAGGAACGAAGAAGATTGAAAGAATTTGAAAGAGGTTGTAAAATATCGGAACAGTGGAAAAATGCTGGAAATGTCAATGAAATGTAAAAAGTGTTGATCGAAGTTGCTAAAGTTAAAAAAAGGTGAATGAGATTGAAAAATTCGAAAAAAGTTGAAAGAGGTTGAAAAATGTTGAAACAGTTGGAAATTGCTGAAAATCTGGAAAAAACATGGAAACTAATAAAGAAAGTTGAAAGAAGTTGAAAACTAGAAAAAATATGTTGAAAGAGGATGAAAAATGCGAAAGAAGTTGTATGAAGTTGGAAAGGTTGAAAATCGCTGGAAAAGTTCAAAAGAGATGAAAACTAAGAATGTTGAAAGAGGTTGAAAAAATTAAATGAGGTTGAATTTGTCGAAAAAATATGAAGGTTGTAAAAAGAGGTTGAAAAATGCTGGAAAAGTCAATGAAATGTAAGAAATTTTGAATAAGGTTTAAAAACGCGAAAAAAGTTGAAAGAGGTTTAAACAGTTGGAAATCGCTGAAAAGTTTTCAAAATGTGGAAAACGTTAAAAAAGTTGAATTAGATTGAATAACTCGAAAAAATTGAATTAAGTTGAAAGAGGTTAAAAGATGTTGAAACGGACTGAAAAGTCAATAAAATGTAACAAATGCTGCCAAAAAGTTGGAAGAGGTTAAAAACTCGAAAAAAGTTGCGAGATTGAAACATGTTGAAAAAATATAAAAAACGTTGAGAAAAGTTAAATGAGGTTGAATAGTTCGAAAAAGTTGAAAACCGCTGAAAAAGTCGAAAAAATATGCCAAATGTTGTAGAAGGCTTTTAAAAATATTGCAAAATGTTGTAAAAGCCAAAAAAAGTTGAAAGAGTTAAACAAAGTTGAAAAAGTCGATCAAATATGAAACTGATTTTGCTGATTTTCTCACCTACGAGGTTCATTCCAATATACCAAATTTCATCAAATTATTCTAATTCATTTCCTGTACTTGTAATTTTCAATGCCAGAATGGACGAACATGGCTAGACCGCCTAAGAAGTTGACACTGATCAAAAATCCGATGCCACTTACCCTTCTATGCACTACACCCTGCACACGAGTATAAGTTAGAAAATTACAAAAAATAAATCAAACACATACAATTACTTGCCGTCCTTCGTGGATATAGTCGTTGAAGTCCCCTGCTTGATTAAAATGTAAAACTCAAAGAAATGTGCGCACACAAACCTAACATTCTGACATCCTTTCACTCAACAAATCATACACGTATACTAAGCAGCAAAGTCTGATAATGGCTAAAAGGAAAAGCAAAGTAAAGAAAAACCAAAAAAAAAAAATATGAAAAAGTAGTACTACAACAGTCACAGTGTGACGCGGCATATCAGTAGAAATAGTAACTTAATTCATGCCACTTGCAAAATATGCAAACTGCCTTAGTAATGAGTGAAGGGATATGCTAAAAAATTCATCTTTGAAGACAGTTACGAGCACACGGCGTTAGTTGCGATAAGGCACAGTAATGCCTGCACATAGAAAGCCACTTACACGACTGTTCACTTAAAAAGTATTATAGTAGGTAGTAGAAAAAGTAGTTAAAGTACTTTAAGTTGTAACCAAACGAGCTTACATTCTGCAACGTACATATGTTTTCTTTTTAGGTTAGGTAAGCAAGTACTTAAATATCATCTACATCGCTGACGTTGTCGTGTTTGAATTCTTAATTTTTGTTGACGAAGGGAATTCATGCTGTTAGAGAGATATCTTATAATGTTTTAGCTTAAAGAATTCTCTAATTTTATTGTACTTGTGAAATGATGGGGCTATGATGATGCCAAGATGTTATTGACTTAACACTTGAATCTTACAAATGATTACAATGTAATGGAGATTGCTATGATTGTAACCAACATATTATTTTCACATTTTTCTTAATAAGAAAATTATTTTTTTGAATATAACAAGTTATATTTGTTATGAAGCAATTAAATATTTACTTGATTCAAACGTAAAATACTTGAACGAACATATACCAATATTTGAGCCAAATACAACATATTTGAATCAAAGAAATATTTGATTGGTCTATATGAGATGTACGTATATTTATTCTAATCGTTTTCTCAGTGTAGCAAAGTTTCTGCTGGCAAGTAATGATTACAAAAATTTTACGAAGCACCATATTAGCTGATATTGCACTTTCTGTCTTTTTTCTGTTCTTGAAGCAAAAACTACCACTTCAATAAAGAATCACTTTGAGCCGATTCAAGCCATAAAAACAAATTGGCTGAAGTTATTCCTTAAACAGATTTCGAAAAATGTATGTAGAACTAACCATAACGGAGGTGCTTATTTTCGAGATGAAAAATATTTTTTGATGAATTAATAATGAACAATATTTTGATCGAATTGTACAGTCTTAGCAGAAACCGATATTTTGTGTGAAATTTCACAAATCGGTGACAGAGACAACAAGTGGAACAATTTAACCAGGTGACCGATTTGTGAAATTTCACACATAATATCGGTTTCTGCTAAGACTGTACAATTCGATCAAAATATTGTTCAATTAATTAATAATAACAGTCGACTAATAACAAATATGAATTAATAATTTTGTTTCGTTTTGTCTAACAATTGCGAATGCTTTTTACTTATAATGTATACTTAAATATCTGAAACGGTGACTTAATCCTAAATTTGTTTTTCGAACATTGCAACTAGTCTCCGAGCCATGCAGCCGATGAATTTTAAACTTTTTTTGTTTAACTTTTTACAACTACAACTCAATAAATTAATCGGTACAATCTTTCATGCGCCTTACTTTTACACATAGCTAAATGCATGCACAGATTTTGACAAGAGATTCTAAAACCTAAATCCGCAACTCTGTTCATTGTTCAATACACACTCTTATTGAGAATAAAAGCCAAATATGGAATACCGCTTTAGTTTCAATATTAGTCATATAGTAGTGATTTTATTGCTGAAATTATTTTATACTCAGTTGAATTGCATGAAATGCAGGAAAAAAAAAATAATACCAAATACGGAATAGCCAAAAGTGGAATACTGAATGTGAGCAATATATTTCGCTAAGGAATGCCACAAAAGTAATTATATCGCCCTGTGAGATGATTTTCGCTTCTTTTCTTAATAACTCAAAAGAAGCATTGACACAATTACACAGTAAGCCATTGCTTCTTTTTATTAAAAAAAAAGTATTTGTTCCGTAACACAGGAGGACTTCTGCGTTGACATGAATATTATCTGCCTGTTGTTTTATCACTATGTCTTTTTGGTGTTGGTGAAGAAGCTGTTTGACATGTTGCATGGATATATGTATCAGAAAGGCTCTTGTAGTTTGGGACCAGATTTTCAACATCAAAGAACTGGATGGCCTAAAGCTAGCTGCCAGCAGCTTGGCTACCTAAAGCTTCAATTGATTCTTATATCTTTGAACTTGAAGTTTTCATTTCGTCTCAATTAATACTCTTCACAAGCCATGACTGTTCATTATTGTAGTGCTAATTTATGTGCTTCCTGCGTTAGTTGCATAAGTTGGCTTGCTGTTTTTTATAGGTCCTATCCTCCACTACATCTTTTGAAAGACAACAGCAATTTAGGCTTAGTTTATTTTCATTATAGTCTGCGGGCATGTTTGCATAGAGTTCAAGATAACAATCTACAAAGTATAGCTAGTTTCTTCTCATTAAATAGAGAATTTTTGTTTTTGTGCCTCTTAACGAACGCACAAATACCAAAGTGACTTGGGCTTATGAACATATTATATATTTAGTTTGCTTGGTTTACTTTGAAAAAGTTTATCAAATTTGATAACGCTCGTTATTTACACTCAATAACGTTTGTCATTTCATCAGGAAAGTTTGACAACGATTGCAAATTGTGAAAATTTACTGAATTTCCCAAATGAACATTTACTATAAATTCACTTAAACTTTGCATAATTGCTGCGACTGCAAATCTGTGTTATGATCACAGCCAGTATGTGAGATATAATTTTGGTTCAATAATTACATTGCATACATATACGTACATTGCATACATACATAAATCCATTGCATTACAAAAATATTTTGTCATTTGTCTGCAAACCAAAATTGTATAGACATAAATTTTGGCATTACAATTTCTCAACGTAAATTTAATTGTTTATATATAAGAAAACCTTTTACAAGTTAATAAAATATTTATGAAAATTAATTTCCAGTCAGTTTCGGCAACACATCGTTTCCGTTGGGCGAAAAACAAATGTTCACATCATGCCTTAGCAATTTATTTTCAACAACCTTTTTCCCCATTGAGTGTGTGCTAATGCATTTGTATTAAACACAATTTATTGTCTAGCTATAGAAACACCTGATACAGACAAAACATAAAACAGTGGAGTAATTTTTTTTCAAGTTATTTTTTGAAAGCACAACTTGGCTAAATAAGTATTTATTTCAGCAATCAAAGGGGAGTGAAAAAAAAATGTTACATACAAAAATTATTGTTACAAATCACGCAGTGATCAATGATTGAAAAAGTGAAATGCTCCGAAAACATATTTTAACAAGTACTCAGGATGTTGAAATTTTTTAAGAGTCTTCAAGACTTAAAAATTTTATTTAAAAATAATTTTATTTTGAGTTAACAATTTTCTTGTTTGACTCAAATACAAATGTATATTAATTGCTCCATATTAAATATAGTTTGATGTATTTAAACAAATCGTTTTCTCAGTGTATGTATAGATATTCTCGCATATAAGCTTTATGTGCTGCCAAGTTCCTTCAAATAACTTTTCTGATAACACTTTTTGACGTGTTGGCTTTCATCTACTTAAAAAGTGTAACGTGTCGTATGAGTAACAGTTAATTAAATTTCTGTGCTTATAATCAAAAAGTTACTACACATTGCATATTTTTTATCAGGTGATTTGCTGTATTTGTATGTCTGCTGTTTTTTATTTTAAAATTTCTACACCAACTTCAGAGAAAATTCATCAAGGAACATAATTTCTGAAAATAAATTGAGTTTTTTTAGTTAAAAAATAGGTTAAAACATACTTATGATGTATAGTTACGGTGACCATATTTGTAGGAGCTAAGTCCAGGACATAAAAAATTATTGAATTTGCGAAAAGTTTCTTTTGCTGCAAATAGTTGATGACCCATTTTTTTTTGTTTTGTTTAAGGAACTTAGTATAAAAATAATTAATAATTTGTCTGATCCGTATTCAAAAAACTCTTTGCATGAGACAACTGTGCGTCCCGTATTTCTTCTTCAAAAAAAAAAAAACCAGGACATCGTATTGAAATACAGAACTGTGCCGGAAAATACAGGACGGATGGTCATAGTGAAATATTTGTTAAAAGAAGTAGCACTTTGAGGCCTCTGATTTTGTTGTTGGTATTTTCGACTATTGATGACACAGATCGACAAAATGACTGACCCAAAAAGGAGATTATACTTTTTCAAAGGTTTTTGATGCGCTGTATTCGAATCTGACTTCTGATTTGAGTCTTCAGCTCTAGTTTTTGATATATAGGTCATTCCATCTATAATGGGCCTATCATTACCCTACAGAACATATAGGAGTACCATCCCTGAAAATTTTATCTATGTTTTTTCACCCTATTTGATTTTACAATCATTTCATCAATGAATTTTTTTGTTTTACTACGATTTTTTTTAACACAATTTGAAACTTTTTTTTTAAGCAATAATATTGCTTAACAAAAATTTTATCTATTTTTTTTATATCTTCTATATGATAGACCAATCACTGAAAAAAGTTTCAGCCTAATTAGAAAACATGAGGGTAATGATAGGCCCATTATAGATGGAATGACCCATATCCTAAACTAAAAGTGCAAAAGAAATGCCATTTTTTGTCATATTGAAGGTTATGTTTCAGTGTAGGATGAAAATTTTCAACATGACTCGTCGAAATATCTTAAAATAAAATATCTTGTTTCTTCAAAATCCATTCTCAAAAAATTTTTTTTTTGTGAGATATCGCTTGTGATAATTTATGGTTTTGCTGATCATTTCCACTATGTGGGTGAGGCATATGGTCAAATGGTTTTTTGCACTCTAAGGCTACGATATTTCGAAACCCAAAACGTATGGGTCAAATTGGAAGTCAAATTCCTTTGGAAAAGGAATTGTTTCTGTGTCTAATTTTAAGGGAAATTTTGTCGGCCTGTGCAATTTTTTATGGATCAGTTCATCAGGAGCAATTGTTACTTAACAATTTATCAGAAGCTTTGAAAAGTAAAGTATTATTTGGAAGATGGCTAAAAAAAGTTATGCTGATCTCCCCTTTTAGTGCTTCCTTCTTCTTTATATTGGAACCAAAAAACAAAACGAAGTGCTATAAAAGCGAAGCAGCGTTGAAGGTCAGAAATTGCCTGTCGATAAAGAAATGTGCCCAGTGATGCAAAGAAAGTATTTTTAGTGTTTTAGTAGTTCGACTAGTTAAGGTTAGTACTTTATCCTTAAAAAAAAGTTATTTTCAATCCTTTAAATAAAAAAGTTATTTTAAATTTTTTTATTCTATAGAATAAGTGGTCAAGTTAAACTTGAAAATAATCTAAAACACAAAATTCGATATTATTAAATTGCACAAAAAACCAAAAATATGTGGAGCGTACCACACGCCGTTTTCCAATCACGGTCAGACAATGTAAATCCATTTATTAAATATCACAGCTTAAGATGCCAAGATATAGCGCATAAAGTGTTGTTGTGCTATGGAAGACGCCACGCCATTACATTTCTTAGTGATAAAAAGTAGCTTATGAGCTTTTTCGGTTTTAAGAACTATTTTGCAAATTTTTGTTGAAGTCAGTTAAGTGATTAATTCGGAAAGAAGTATTAAAAAACATACTTTATATTTTCAATATTTGGAAGATTATATTCTGCTCTTCAATATCATTTCCATGAGGCAGCCAACTACCGAATATGAGCTCATAATACACTTGCAATATGAACATTGATTCCATGAAGTTAATGCACTTAATGAAAAGAAGATTGAAATTTTTAATTTTCCAGCTATAAAATTTAAAACTTTTTTTTTGGCTCAATAGTGACGAAGAATTTTTTGGCTCACATTTAAGTAAATCCCATTATACGTACATATGCTTCCGCTTCTGTTTGTTGCTGCTGAGAAAACCCATTTTTCTTTATACATCTTTTTCATTACATTCATTACATTCAGTAGCTCAATGGCATATTTTAGTAGACACCAGGGTATTATGAGTAAAAAATGCAAAAACATGCCAGGTCAGCCTACCAACGCGCAATGTACATATGTTGGCAAGTAGACACTACATATGGTTACCTCCTTTTACAAGCTGCTACATATTGGTACATCTGTGTTGGTGATGTTGCATATTGTTGACAGTACCATAGCCTGCTGCCTTGGATGCGCAGCGTTACAAAAAGGATAAAATGGCTGTTAAATTTATTAAAAATGCACACACAAGTGGAGTGCAATAAAATTTATTTTCTCTTTTTTTGTGCTGACATAACTTTTAACATTTATATTTTCAACATCATACTGAAATAAGAAAGAGAAAAATTTATGTAGAAATGTATAACCGTAGCAGTGAATTTAATTCATATCAAAGTAACTTAAAAATGCACACACGATCAGAGTTGAGTGCAATAAATATTTTCTTTCCGTTTTACTGCTGCTGACTTGCAACAAATTAACCTTTTCCATCATAGTTAAAAGTTTTTTTTTATAGTTAGAGCATAGATTTTTGCAGAAGTTTGAAGCAAAGAAAATCTAATGGCATCAAAATTGCTGTTTTTCATACAATGAGCAGAATTTTCATAATAACTCGTTGAATTTTAATTAAAAGTTACTCATACGACATGTAATACTATTTGAATTCGTTTATAGTTATTATGCTAAATTTGACACAAGTTTATTTTCTGCTGAGTTTGATTATTAAAATCCTTTTCGGAACTTGTCATAACAAGCGGTAGGGATCCGCAACGAGTGACAAAATTCGAGGTTTCGCGTAATAAATGGCATAATTTGAAATAATCTAAGAAAAATGAGAGCCCAGATGGATAGAAGTTCCATAAAATATGATGTTTTATTCACTGCTAGTGGTACCAGCAGCTTCTCACGCGTACGTCCCGTTGTTTTTGTTTTCATAATGAAATTACTCTGTTGACATCTCATTCTATCTTCTCTTTTCAAAATTATCAAAAAAAAAAAAGAATTTATTGAGAGTTTCTTCATTGAACTTCAAAGGCAAATACTGTACAAATGAGACCAAAAAAAATTCCATAGAAAATTCATGAAGCAGCATAAGCAACGACAAATCAATCGTTAATTTTGTGCGAGGTTTTGCAAAATCTTAAACTTTTAAAAAAGCATTTCAAATTTAAAAAATATACAAAATCCATATCCAGTTATCTTTTTTAGCAAAAATGTCTTGTTTTAAAAAAGAAATTATTAAAATCGGTTCAGTATATCAATTTTATATAAATAGTATAGATATAAAACATTGCTAGGTTTTTGCATATCAAAATGGACATGATGAGAACAACACCAGGCTTAAAAATATGAAAAATTTTAACTCTTTCATCTTTTGTCTTGTAATACTCCACACCGTAAGCCATCCACCCTACGTATGCCACTGAAATAAATATGTTTTTATGTTTTGCATTTGCTTATGCTTGGACAAAAAATTCAGCTCTGCTATTGCTGCTGGCCAATATTTTTATGACAAGTTTTTCAACTTTTGAAATGAGTACAAAAGTTAAAACATTACCGATTTATACAACTCATTAATCAAACCTTCTTCCATCCTTGCTGGTCTACAGCTAAATAAAAATAGCAGTGACCACTTTTTACTCTGGGTTGCTGCTTCTAACGGGTGATTCTTAAGCGTCAATTCCTTCCATTTACTTTTTAAAGATTATATCATTTCAATGTTGAATGTTGCCCGCGGCTAAGCTTGAAGTGGTTCATCCATGAGCTCCAATTTTGGTATACTTTTTACTGCATTTCGGCCGGTATCACATCAATGACTGCTGTAATGTTGTCTTCCAGGGCTGAAATTTTGTCAGGCTTGCCCTTGTATACGAGAGACTTTATATAGCCTAAAAAAATAGTCTAGTGGGGTCAAATCGCATGACTGCTCAAAAACCTGTGATTAATTGCTCACCAAACTCGCCTCTCAATAGGTCTATGGTATTGCGTGCCGTGTGGCATGTGGCACCGTCTTGTTGAAACCACATGTCAACCAAGTCCAATTCTTCTATTTTGGGCAAAAAATGTGGTTAATCATCGTACGGTAGCTTGCATCGTTCACTACAACGTTGCGATTTTCATCGTACATTTTGAAAAAGTACGGTCCAATGATGCCACCGTCCTGCAAACCGCACTAAACAGTGCATTTTCAGGATGCATTGTCAGCTCTTGAACTGCTTTTGGCTGCTCTTCAGACCAAATTCGGCAATTCTGCTTGTTGACGTACCCATTAAGCCAAAAATGAGCTTCGTCGCAGAAGAAAATTTTCCGATAAACACATTTTTCACAGAGCATGAATTTTGATAATAAAATTCAGTAATTTGCAAGCGCTGTTCGTTTGTAAGTCTTTTCATGATAAAATGCCAAACCTTACTGAGCATTTTTGGAGTTGACTTATATTACGAATCACCCGTGAGGTGTCCAAAAGTTTACGGTGAAAAACAAATAGCAGCAAAATTACACGTTACTAGAACTGATGATCTCAACTAAGGATTTTATTCGAAGGGCTACTTCGTCATTTTTTCGTTTGGTTTCCTCAGTGTGTGACCAATTCAGTGCCATTTATGCTAACTTTTCATGACATTTAACTGCTCGTACAACACTTTTAGATTTTTTAAACTTTTTTTTAAACTTTTTAACAAAAGCATTTAGACTGTTTCAACATATGTTGTATTTTTTAATATTTTCATCTCCAATGCATTTCGACTTCTTCAATCTTTCTTCAACTCTTTCAACATTTTCTATACTGAAATAGTGAAACAACATGAAAATCACACAACACGCCACGAACTGTTTTTCCTTTCAATAATCATTATAATATTTTGTTAAGTCATATATACATGCAATTCTTTGATGCAAAACTATTCAATATAAATTTTATATTTTCTCCGTTGAAGCTATAGCATTTACTTCTTAATACCTACAATTCAATTTTGTGAAATTAAAACGTTTGCATGATGAACAAAAATTAACGAATCTCAACGGAAATGAGCAAAAAATTTCAAAAGTTTACCTCATCAGATGATAAAACTGAAATATTTTGGATTAATTTCTTTACCTATCAACAACCAATACCAACGAAATTTGAACGAAACAACAAAAACGAATGCTATTGTTCTTTTTAAAAGTCTCCTGAGAGAAAAAAACAAAGTGGGTAATTCTATGTGTAATGAGACTGATTTGTGTCTTTTTTTCTATCAATTTCTTTTCCATCAAAAATAGCAGGATTATTTTTGCTTTGTAGTTTTCTTCAAATAAATAGAGTGTGTTTTGCACCCATCGAAAAAAAAATATATATTGATAGATTTAATCAAAATTTTGCCTTGAAAAAGCAGCAGTACTTCTTGGCATTGCTTACTTCACGTACAACTTAACAAATTAGTTGTCATTTCAAAAGAAATCAATACGAACTTTTAATTTCGTTTGAAGCACGCTATAGGTACTTAAGCATACCAACTGTTGGGTGGTCGAAATCTTTACAAAATTTTTGTAGTTTTACATAAATTTTTAATTTAAAAAAAAATCAAATCTGCATGAATTTTACTGCCTAGAAAAAAAATTGGGCTCTATGTTTTTCAGTAATAAAAGAATACCCAATAAATTTGTTTTATTTTTATTAATACTAACTGGTTTAAAAAATATGACAACCAAAAAATGAACAGCAAATATTTATTTTCAATGAAACTTTTTGCTTTTCCTTAAAGTCTCCTGGTAGCATAAAAAGCTCTATACCTTCTTTTAAAAGCCTTTTAAAGAAAAATAGAAAGACAACGTATTGTATTTATAAACTAAAGAGGCTTATAAGAGCCATTTAGCTTATGAAGCATAAACAAATGTTCCCCTCTGTGTTATCTTCGTAGAGACTTCTTAGAGACTTAACAAAAAAAAAAAAGTGTCTTGCTGAGAGTTTTAAATGTAAACTATGTACCTTTATTATATTTAATTTTATTTTGCTATTAAATTTAACTCACGATCTGTACGCCAGTCTCAAACCCATGTCCCAACGATCCATAGTCCTGCACGCAATCCACTAGGCTATCTTTAATATATTATATTGTACGTTAAAGGCGAATCATATTTTTCTTACATTTATCTTGGTAAAGTGCCTTAGAAAGACAAAAAATGGACAGTATAAAGACATATCTTTAAAGTAATTTTTATGTCTGCAGTATAAAGACAAACACGAGCCATGCCATGGAATTGTTAGGATTTTGGTTAAAAAGCTGCTTCACCAACGTCACTAACTTTGGGTCTGAATAATTGGTATTACTGCCTGCACCATTTGTTCTGAAACAGTTAGACCATTTTTGTGTTTGAAAACAGCCCCTTAACAGTTATTTTTGCTGCACCGATGTATTTCACTATAGCTGAATATTTAAATGCTGATTTTCCCAAGTAAGTGGACAAAATCAGTTCGCGAAATTTTTTTTGATTGCCAGACATCTGTCTCACATAAAGTGCTATCATCAAGTGTTATATATTTTTGTAAATTTTATTTTTTATAAAAAATATAACATCCCTAAACAGTCAAAAATTGGTGCAGTTGGTATGCTTAGCTTTATCTATAAGCACCATTTTGTGGCAATGCTAAAAGCAAACAGCTAGCTACTTGTACATTACAAAATTAAAGATGGGGGAGATTAACAAAAGTAATTGCAAATAACGCTTAGCTTTTAAGAACGACAATAGTTTTATCTTTTTTTTTTGATAAACAATAAACGAAACAAATAAAATAAAAATTCGCTGTATTATTTTTGATACAATAAATGCATTAAAAGCTTTCAAATTATGGCAGCTTAAAGCAACTTCTTTTTAAGCGTCTTGTTTCTTATGTGGCAAAAAAATGTCTTAAGAACTTAAAAGTATCTTTACAGTTGCAGCTTTGTTTTTCATTTGATATCTATAGTTTACACTTTGCTGCACTTGCAGCTTATGCTTTCGCTGAGCTTTGCTTACTGCTTGTAACTTAAGTGGCAAACATGGGAGAACTCTTTTAAGTTTTTAAGTGGTTTTCTTATTTCAAAAGCAAATTATTGTCCTATTTTAGAAATTTTTTGCAAGACATAGATGTCTGTTGACTACTTAAAATTTTAAATGATTTTGAAGCGTAATGAAAATGTGAAACATTTGCACACTTAATTCACTGCGTTATTCTTTCGTTAGTGATAGGAATTGTGACTATGATTTTCGCTGTGATAATAACTCTCACTGCCACATACTGTTCAGCTTTTTTAGTTTCGTTACGAAATCTGGGCGGTTCAACGAAAGGGTCCAAGTGAGTCGGTTGTTCGTAACTGGCTGCCACTCCTACCTAACCTAACCTACTGTTTGCAATCGCTTATCGTAAGATTAAAACAAGTTAGGGGTCGTCTATAAAAGACGTCGGAAAAATCAATGAGGGGAGGAAAAGGGGAGGTAGAGATCTTTTCGGTTGTCCATTTTTTCGTCTTTTTTTGTTCATAAGAAACTAATAAAAAATGTAAAATAAGGAAAATGACGGGAGGGCGCTAAAATTCTAGAATTTTTGGGCAAACCTTTTATGGACGAGCTGTTAGCAGAGAGGGTATGATCCTGATTTCTCTGCAAAAATAAAAATATTGACGAGTTTCATAGCGATTAGTGATAAGTCTATCACTTGTTGCGTAGATGATGTTGCGAAGAAATTCATCACAGTGATAATTGCTCCTTCATAATTATCTAATTGCTAGCGTCGAGTTTCTTATATCAAAACAAAATACGATTCTTTATAAAATTGTGAAACAAAAATATTCAACTGAAAATGTACAAAGTTTCAGTAAAATTTCATTTTGAATTTGTCAGCGATAATTGAATCTGCTTACATTCATCACTATATCGTACAACCAAGAGAAAAACCACAAAATCGAGTCTGTTTTCTATGCTGAAAAGTAAAAGAAAACATGGTAACATTAATTAAAACTTTTATGCTGTTTGTCAACAACAAAAAGGAAAAAAAAAACGAATGACCTCACTACATTTTTATTTTTGGCGCAAACATGGCGTCCACAAGAGAAATGACGTTAGCGCTAAACCGGAAGTGAAAAACTTTCGAGTGGGTAATAAATAAAACTATAGAATGTAGCAAGAAAGATACAAAAAAATGGTGTTGGTTTTTCTTTTCACATGCCAGATATTTGCTTGTTTTTTTGTTTTCTTTTTCCTTTGAATAAAAAGTAAATATTTTATACAACTTGAGTAGAACATTTATTTATTTTTGTTTAAGAAATAGTAAAAAAACCAGACGTACGTAAAGTACTCATGTGCGTACAGCCACAAAAAATAAAAAACAAAAACAAAATGAATGCAAACGGAAATAAATTACAACTGCGGAGACACCTTAACTTGTACTACTTCCGGCTGATGTTTTCATTTTTTCTGGTTCCTTCTGTTCCTGCGGCACATTTTTCATTTGTTATTTGGCAGCCCATAATTTATGGCTTTTGAAAAAATTTTCATATTGTATAAGAGAAGTATTTCACTGCAAACATTTTGTTTCATTTTTAATAAAAACAATTTACTTTAAAAAATTTTGAACTATGAAACCAAATTGCCAAAAATGTGCCTACCACTTAAAGTTATAATTTGATAAGCTTAACATTTGGTTAGCAAAGCATACTCAAGGCATTTTGTTGACCTATTTTAAGTGAACTATGTACAGTTGTTGATATGCAGGTAACTAAAAGGCATGAAGCATGAGTACTCACTATGTGCGCATGAAAAGTACTTGCAAAACCAGAATAATAACGTTGCCAACCATTAGGCATAAGAAACTAAATAAAAATGAAAATAAAAATAATTTTATAAACTCTTAAAAATTTTGAACGTATGCATTATTAATTTTTTATTGCATACATTTATGCATGAAATATTAAAGCAGCAAACACATAACGATATGTTGTATTCTATAATTGAGGCATAAACTAAATTCTAACGTGTGAGTAAAATTTAATTACAAGTAAAAGATTGAGAAATTTTTCAGTGAAGAAAAATACACAGTTGTGGTATACCACTCTGCTTTCTCAGTAAAATCATAAAAAGTAATGACAAAAATAAAAATAATTTATTGTTAAGGGGCTGCTCACATACGACATTATACAAAAATTTTAACTTTTTAGCATAGCCTCCTTCTTAACGTGTTTCTTCACAAAACGTAAACCCCTTCACCCCCTAAGTTATTTGCCTTACACAGGCCTATAAAATAAATTAACTTTTTGCTAATTTACGCTAAGATGCAATAAAAAATATTACTTGATTTTAATAAATAATTAAACCAAAGGCTTTTGCAAAACATTAAAACGCCGCATAGCACTTTGTGCTCATACAAAATCTGCTCAAAAATAGAAGGTTGCCTGTTCTTCATGAAATTTGACAAGGTAATAAATATGACGTTGCTGATTTCAAAAATAAAATATGTTTTGTCGTAGATTTCTTATTTCTCTCAGAAAATTATAAAAATATATAAAATCAGTCATATCGCAAATTCCTATTCTATACGATTCTCAAATTTAAATGCTTCAAAATATGTTTCCTTGGATTTTTTATGTAAAGAAATTCATTGAAAATATATCGTTAATATCTATGAATTAGAAATATTTTTTAAAATTATATTTCTCAAAGAATCGGGAAAACCGTGTAAGTTTTCACAGATTCTGAGAGATAATGAAACAATATTACGCTAACGGTGCATCATTTCTTAAACTTTGTCCCACATTTTTAAAATTTTCGAAATTCTGTTAAAATTCTTATTTAATGTTTGCTTTCAAATAATGACGATCTATTCATAAAATTTTTGATCTATTTCATAAAAATTTTAAAAAAATTGTTTTGTGATGTATCGGAACCGAAAACACAGAAGAAAACACAAAAAAAAACGCAAAAGCTAGTTTCATCCATTGCTGAATGGAATCATCAGTGACCTTTGAGCCGATTCGTAAGGATTTCTTAGTTTTTTTTTTCTGTTCGGGAAACATCAGGCTTAGAAATACTTACTAATCGGCATAAAGGTCACTGATGATTCCATTTAGATATGAATGAAACTTATACGACATGTTCAGTGTGTTATCAAGTTTGGTCAATGGGTAGCTTTGCTACGTTTAATTTAATTGCTGGTAATTGACACAAATTCGCTTATTACCGTCTTTTTTCTTATAAAAATTGCCTGAATGCTTTGTGACAGCTCAATGATCGTCATTCGCTTATTACCGTCTTTTTTCTTATAAAAATTGCCTGAATGCTTTCCGACAGCTCAATGATCGTCATCTGATCCATTTTACTGGGAAGTTCTTTTTATTTCCGAGCTTGGCAAATCGATGGAAAATCATTTGTATAAATGCTATGACTTGCTACAGATTTAAATGCAAGGCTGCCCTTAGGTCTTTTTACTCTGGCTGCTTCATTTTACAGTTAAGAACGACCATAATTCGTTCACACTGGGGCTGTCACTTCACCATTCTGAAATAATTTTGGCTTATTTGTTGGATTTAGGACTCTAACTTTTATTATTCTACGTTCTTTAGTCTCTCCAAATATAAGATTTTGAATTAAATTTTAGTTCTGCTTTTCATAACTGACTTTATCGACTTTTTATGTGCTGAAACTTTTTTAAGATCACACGTCACACCGCATATGCTTGCACTCACCAGCGTTTTTTCACCATCCTAATTGGTTGCTAAAATTAAAAAAAAAAAAAAATGTTTCTTCACTGCCTAAAAGCAGACAACTTAAACATCACATAATAAGACAACCGACCGGCGTCCATATTACCATTAGACACCTGAGACTCTTTAGCACTAAATGTATGCTACCGCTGCTGCTGTGCTGTTGTTAGTTAACTTAAAGTTAAGTTGCGTTGGTCAAAAAATCATTAACGTGTCCAATGTGTGCAATGAAGATATTTACTAAAGAAATTACTTTGTATTTTCCTTTCGTATGCACCTCAACTTGTTTGCTTATATAAGAAATATAAATTACATATCCTTCAGGCTGCATTCTGGTATACTTTACATACCTTAATAAAGTTTTCAGCGCCTTTACAAAGTTCTTTAGTGTCGCTTGTGTAACAGCATGCTAGGTCGTCTGCGTAATTGAAAATAGAAAAGACTTGAAGCCAATAGGAAATTCTAAAGAGGTGAAATAATGAATTGGTTTTTTTAACAGAATGTGGGCTATTAATACTGATATTATGTTCTTTACTAAAAGACAGGCTCAATTCGCATTGCAACAATACATGGAGCACCAAAAACAGGGCAGTTCAAAGTATCTTGGTCTGATATTGGATAAGCTAGAGTGTATCCAATTAATGAACATATTTTCTATTCTGCTCTGAGTCATCTTTGCAGCAAACAGTGAAGTATAATGGAAAGATTTTCGGTGATCAAGAAATGTACAAGAGAGAGAACACATTTTAACGAGTCTAAAGTGGGAACTATAAGGGAGTATACATTAAATGCACCATACCACTCACAATAGTTTAATTATAAAAAGTGTGAAGTTAAATTCGATTTTTAACTAGCAAAGATAGAAACCACCTGCTTTAACAGTTCATTAACACAGAAATGTTAACATGACCCTGAAGGAGATTCAGAGAGGATCAAATAAACATTGTCCAACCTTTCCAAATTATCAAGGGTGTACGATGAAGTATATGTGAGAGACGTTATTTTATGGTCTATTGAGTCCATATGTACGATGCACGATGGTGCACTCTTGATAATTTGGAAAGGTTGGAGAATGTTTATTTGATCCTATGTGAATCTCCTTCAGCGTCATGTTAACATTTCTTTGTTAATGCTCTGTTAAGTCAGGTGGTTTGTGTCCTGTCTTTGCTAGTTAAATATCGAATGTAACTTCACACTCTTCCAATTATATTTCTACGTTAGTTCGTCAATACTTCCATGGAACTTCCATAGTAGTTTCATAGAACTTGCATTGTGGTTCCATAGAAGTGCGATATTAGTTCCACAGTAGTTCTAAAGTAATTTAAGTTAGCGTGAATAATACTGCGGGTTCGGCTTTGAGTAACATATTTTTTACAGATTTATCCCATAAGAGTTCTGGAGTAGTTCGATCCTTAGTAGTTCCTTAGTATTGCCACACTAGTGTATTTTTACTTAAGTTCCATTTTAGTTCCAAAGTTTCTTGACATTGGCAACACAAGACTTTGATGTTGCCTTCTTTTACTTATAACGTAGTGTTTTCAGAGTAAGTCTACAATAACCAACAGAAGCACAAACGTCAAGCACTAAAATTTCATATTGCTCCTTGAAAGAGAAAAATGCCTAATATTTAAAGAACTTTTCCTACATGGTTTTCAAAGTGAAAGTAAGTACTAGTAATAGTCTTTGAAAATTGTGTACTAGTACAAACTATTAACTGTTGAGAATGTAATAATTCTCTGGAGCCTTCAAAAATAATGATGATGAAAATTGTATTTTTGCCACACTTCACTAGTTTGAAGGTAAATTTTGTTGCTTCTTCTAAGCTTCTTCCTTCTGCAAGTAACCTTCAAGTTTTCGTTGTATCAACGTTATAAGACTTGATTGCTCAAAATACTCTATGGTATAAAGTTTGCCAAGTCAATGTGGTAAAAAGCAGCGCAGCCATTAAAGATTTCTACTTTAAGGTGTTGTACAGAGCATTCGAGAATTTTTATGTTATGTGAATACGTGTCGTTGAAAATTTTGTTGATGTGTTGATGTGACATTATCAACTGCGTAGTTTTGTATCTTTGGTCAAAATGTGTGTTGCGGAAGATTTTTTCATAAGCAAACTGAAAAGTTTAATTGCATGGGACTATGCGTGACGTTGGAGAAAGTTACGATGTTTGGGTATAGTTATTAAGAAATTTAAATATGCACGGTATATTGAGATTGTTTGAGCTTTCAGTATTTCGCTACTGTGAGTAGTCAGTAAAATGGTCTAAGTGCTTTTTGAGAGCAGTTATGTATTTGATAGTACAACACAAATTGATTGTTTGGGCATACTTAGCTTGTTTTGTTCAAAAACAAATTTAGTTTACAAGGATTTTTTAATTGAACTAAAAAACACTCGTAAAAAGTTGTTCATCCATTATGCCAAAGAATCTGCTTCCATGCACCTTATCTTATTTAGCGCCTAGAAATATGCAAGAAAAAACCTCATGATTTCGCTGCGAATATTTTGAGTAAGCTACAGCTATCTTTGCTGTAAGATATTATGCGCTAATTTAGTTTTGACAAACGTAACTTTGCCAGCATTTTTACAAGAATTCAAGATAATAATCTAGCTCCATAAGTAAGCATTATATTTTGACTATTAGGAATAAAGGTCTTGGAAAATTTCTCTATTGAATCTATAGCTTATTATTTGGTTTTATAGCTAACGAAAGTTTCCTCAATAAAAAGTTAATTAAAATAATAATGTCATGAGATTTTGGTCAGTCAGAATTTTATCAAACAATAGAGCTGGTCGTTATATCTTTAAGTTTAATTTAGAAAATTTTTTCTTATTCTAACAGTTTCTCGTTCTTTTCTTTCAGGTAATTTCAAAAATCATAGCATATGAAATTAAAAACCAAAAATAAAGGTAAAAAAATCATTAAATTACTTAATATTATATATTATTTAGTAATAAATTATTAAATTTATTTAAATTGAACAGTTGCAAAAAAATATGCAAAGCTTTTTTGGTTAATATCTATTTATAATCAAGTAACACTGACTTTACATAGTACTATTGTTATTTGATTTTCGTATTGAAACTCAAAAAGCACAAAACTTTTTGCTATTTATATAAAATTGCTTACATGGAAATCGTTTGTAACGCTTTGGCGCAAAATATACTGAACCGTTTTTAATAATTTATTTTTTAAACCAACATATTTTTGCTAAAGAAAGTTACTGCATACTTTTTTTTTTAAGTTGAATATTCTTCTCTTTAGGATTAACTTTAAGCAAAGCCTCACACAAAAATTATCGATTGAATTATGGTTGCTTATGCTGCTTCTTGAATTATGTGTTGTTGTTGTTTCTTTTTTGTTCTCATTTACACCGTTTAAAAATGTACTCTCAATTAATGTTTTCTTTTTTTTACTTTTGGAGAGAGCAAATTAAATGAGATGTTAAAAAAACAGTTGTATATGTTAAAGACAATATATTACCTATTAGTGACAAGCCAAGAAGTGTAGTTTCACGCCATTTTTGAACTGTCAACTTTTCACTATCATTGAGATAAGTAAAATTGAGGAGGTTATTAAATATAGACCGATAGACATTCGAGCAACGTATTAGAATAGTCAATATTCACTACATTTTCCTGAACGTCAGATTCCTCGAAATGTAGACTTTAATTGACCGTCGAGTTCGTGCAACTCAACACCATTAGACTTTTTTGTTAGGTCTACATTAAAGTTTAATGCTCCACCTCCACTCCACGATTCAAGCTCTTAAAGAAAAATATTTACTTTCAGCATGTCAATACCTTTCCTGTCTTGAAGGATTTGTGTCAAGTTATGTTATGGCAACACCTATCGTATCCTGATGAATTTGTGTAGTAGTCCCTTGCCTAGCAAATTCATCAAGTTATCTCATTAAGAGATGAGCGACATTTCTGGTTCACAAGTGGATTTTGAAAGACTGGTTCTAGAGATTTAATAGTAACCTGGCTATTGGGATAAATTTTTATATCCTTTTTGAATACGACAGTTATGCTCAGTCGGGATGCTACATCTTCTATAGCTATAAACTTTGCCTGAAAATCGTTACAATAGTCTGGTAATCTCGCAGCAACTCTTTACTTCAGTTGCGCAGAGAGAAAACCATTAACTTTCTTCTCGATGGTATGCCTTTCCAGTCATCCCTAGATGGAATATGAGTTTTGCAATCCTTTGTGAATAAGATTATTGGAACAAAATAGTCCATATTAAAAGGTACAAAACTCAAACTATGAAGAATAGTCGAGTGTACTGCTCTTTCCTCGGACCAGCAGAAAGTTATTCCTGTTACTAATGGCGGAGCAAGCTCTCATTCGCTTACCTAATTGGTAATGCAGAATGAGATGAAATATGACCAAGGCATTTGTTGATGTAGTTGCGAGAGCACTACGGCTGTACATGGCAGCGGCCTAGACTAATGACTGTAAGTTCGATATATATCATCAGTTGTAGTGCCTTTGACTTGAATTGATTGAAATATTTCTTGTTACCAGCCTGTTCCAAATAGAATTCCTTCATATGCATTCGAAGCATTTATCAAGGTAACGAAGCATACATGGAGGCTTGTTTCTCATTCGGATATTTGCTCCAGGATTATATGAAGAGAGACTAAGTGATTCATAAATGAGCAATTTGTGCGGAAGACAGTGATTGAGGACAACATCAGTTAGTATTTTAGTGAAGAAGCTTAGCGATTCTTTTTCATAATTTTCTCTTCAAAAGGGATAATGGCGGTGTTTTATTTGCCATTCGCTGATAGTTATCCATAGCTAGCAACGAAAGCAAAAATAAAATCGCAAGCTAAACGAGTAAAATTATAGTTGCTGTGTATACATAGCAATTTGCTTAAATTCCAGGGCTACCCAGCAGATTTGTATTTTGTCTATTGCACATTTTGAAATGTAAAGGAAAATAACTAATTTAAAGAGAAACAAATGCTTAAAGTTATTTGAAATAAAAAAAGTAAAAATGCAACAAACGAGTACTCGTATAAACAACGAGTAGAAAACTTAGCAACTTGGTCGTTTTTTTCGCACACATTCGCGACTGGGCGAATAAAACACAACTAATATTGGTTACGACGAAATTTAAGTTGAGTTGACTCTTAATGCTTTGGCTGTTATCGTAACCTGCTATCTTTTTAAGCTTAAGTTGCTCCATGGCCACTGTAATGTCGTGAGGCGAGTAAGGTTGACTAGAAATAAGTGATATGTTTTTACTGTATTGTGAAATTTTCTGTTCCACTATTATCCTTGTGGTTTAGATTTAGGTTGCTCATACCAACAAGCTAATTTTTAGTGAAATTAGTCAGACAATAAAAGGATTTATGCATTTTACATTAACATTTTTCATATGCCATAGAACAAAAAGTCCAATTTGTCTAAACTTATGACTTTTTTTTTGTTGTTTTTTCCTCGAACATATGATAGGTGCTAGCGTAATATAATCCCTTTTTGACATGAAATAAAAACTTTACTTTCTTCTTAATCGCATATAATTAATTATAATCAAGCGCTATTAATATTTTGTACCTGAAAACACCTACGCAAAAGCATATGCACAAAATTACTACATTATCCTTTATAATCTTGATGGCAACTAATACATTTTAGTGTAAGTTTTCTAAGTAATAACCTGTTGTTGGCATTGTCGAATGGTATTTACTTGTGTTACTTTATCTTTTTTTCTTATCTTATTTATGATTTTGTTTTCAGTTTTAGCAAAACTTTTTGTTTCATATTGTTTTTCTTTGTACACACAAATATTTTGCACCTAACATTTTGCTGATGTTTGCTTATTATCCCTAAATGTTGCTAAACGAACGATGATTTATTTATTACCAAGTTTTATCAACTTTATGGCTGGTTGTGTATGTGACGCATGGCTGGCAATTAATTAGATGTTGTTTTGTGTATTCACTTCATTTGTCTAACGTATCGCATGAGTGATACAAATTGATTTTGGATGAAGTTTGACTAATAAATATTGATATCATAAGTTTATCACTGTGATAAAACTTTCTGTATCTAATGTCATTGAAATGACTGTAATAAAGTTTGTTTGCAACATAGTTTTGATTTATTGGCATGATAATTTTGTTAGGAATTTTTAATGTTTTTTTGTAAATTTAATGGTATACTGGAATTAACTCGCTAAAGTCCCTTGGCGTTTAATTATAAAAATTTACAATTCTGTTTGATTATATTAATATGTCTCTGTATCGCGATGATTTTAATTTCCGTCGGCATTTCACCACCCACCCTAACGTTTATGATTAAAAATTCATTCATTAATTTCGTGCAGAAATATTTTGATTTCCTGTGCTGTTTGTGCAGCAGCCAGATAATTTGATGTTGTTTACTTATGAAAATAAAACATTAAAATGAACAACATCAAAAGGCTTAGAAAATTAGTTGGCAAAATATTTTGTAGCTTTACAAAATTAGCTGCTATGCAAAATATGTATAATTTGAAAATATGGTACAATATCAACCAAATGAAGAAAAACAGCAACAATAATTAGCTTATTAAATGCAAATGCTTGTACTGGTACATATGAAAGGGTACGTGCCTGCATATGAAACGCATGTTTGTGGCCAAAACATAGTTAGTGCTCATGTTTAGCGAAATTTTGTGTTGTGCAAAATTTTGAAAATTAATTAATTTAAAATTCGCTACATAAATCAATTCAACTTTTTAGTGAAGCAAATGCGAAATTTTTAGTATCTGCAAAATTAACTTGCTAAAAATATCAAACTCAATTGAACACTAGTAAGACGTTCCAAAAAATTTAACATCTTGCACTGCATTAACAGTAGAAAAGCGCGAAAATTCAACTGTTCCGAGTTTGCCTAAACCATTCCAAGTTTTAGTGTCAAATTTGGTAGCATTACTTAAACAAGTCGTTGAATGCAGCGTTATAAGCTCTTGCTTTTATGGGAGGTGCCACACCCTGTTGTCAAAATGTATCACCTTTTTGTTTTTTTGTGATTGTTCGAAACATTAGTACCATTTGAGTTGAAATACCTAAAACAACTCTTTCAATAAAGCGTTTCGAAGTTTCTGCTTAAATAGGAGCTGCCACACCTACTTGAAAAAGTACAGCATTTATTTGATTAGTCAGTATCCGATTCATTTATAGGAAGTTTGGTTGCAGAACTGCATATCAATCCTTTAGTACAACATTCAAAAATTGTAACTTGTATGGGAGGTGCCACGCCTTTTTGTCAAAATAGGTGAAATATTGTTGTAATACCATAAGTAACTCTGTCAATATAACGTTTTACAGGTTTTGCTTGTTTGTGAAGTGCCACGCCCTACTGTCTTGTCCAAACCATTTCTTGTATTTGTGTGAAATTTTGCTGCGATACTTTTAATATTACTCAATATACCGTTTTAAAGTTTTTGCTTAAATGGTAAGTGCCACGCCCGATTTTCCTCTGGTGCTAGTCCGAACCCTTTCTAGTATTCGTGTGAAAAGTTGTGGCACTAACTTTGGTAACTTTCTCAGCAGAGTGAATTAAATTCTTTATTTGTATGTGAGTTAGGCGTGTCCGACTGCTAATTGTAAGCTTTGATTGAAGCCAGTATACCGAGTTTTATCATATTATTGCGTATCTCGTCATTTCCTCACGGCCATCAGGCAAACACTGGAGCAGTTAGGGGAAAGATCGAGCCAAAGCTCTTCAAATGAGTCCAAATTTAGGTGTGAAAAAACTTTAATTATGTGAGCCTAATAAATTATTTTTGCCTCGCCCTCCGAATTGTGTTGCTATGCTGCTGCAGACAGACAAATGGACATGGCTATGTCATAGATATGACGTAAAAAAGTACTGGCCAAAACTTAAGCAAGTACATTTTTTCAAATCATAAATTTGCTATGAATGTCTTTATAAGCACACACGAGACATTCCACATTAACCCTTTATAAGCGTTTCATTATGTACAGTATGAAGACAGATACGAGACATGCTACCTACTGTTTTTATAAGCACTTTTTATTTACTGTATAAAGGCACAAACGAGCCACCTAATGTTTTCATAAGGCACTTAAAAGAAATGTTGTGTCATGTTTTAGAGCATTTTATTATGTACTTCACCTTCTTATTGACGGTATAAAGACACACAAGAGACATGTCACCAAATGTCTTTATATTCAGCCTATAATGTGCTTTTAAAATGCATATTAAAGAAATTTTTATAATGGTGTAATATTTTGCTCTTGCAAGATATTATAAAACGCTTATGAATATCATTCGAAACAAAATTGCCGACATCACACCAGAAATCTGTGAAGTTGCTATGAATAATATGCTGAAAATAGCTCGACTTTTCGCTACTGCCAGAAGTGGCTACTTGAACGAGAACATATTCCATACATAATGCTGAAGACCATATAAACAATCGATAAAATGTAAATTATAAAATTGTATTTCATTTAAAAATTATCAAAAAAAAAAACAATTATCTGGCACATAAAACGCACCCTGTACAACTTTTTGCTCTAAAATAGTTATAGTCATGCCTCATATATATGATTTTATCAGATTTCCAAGCAATTAATTGTTAATTCTTCTTTATGAAAATGTGATGTTGATATCTATTCTAATACTTTATTTCAACAAAATAGAATTCATCGAACCAAACAGAAATGAAATTGACTTGATTAACAAACTCATCAGCCTACAACGACAGCAATATTTATGATTTATAACAAAAGGCCCAATCGCTGCAGTGACTAAATTGACGCTCATGAATGATTTAGCAGCAAATATTATTTTTCTATTGTTCAACTAAACTGGCGATTATTATCCTACGTTACGCAATAAAGCAGATTTTTTCGAGATGACAAACATTCCCTCATATATTCCTATAATAAAATTGTATAAGTCATCAGTTTGGCTATTGTCATATTCCCATGTTGATGAAAACATTAAGATAGTGAGTGCGTCCTTTTTGGCAGGATGCTCTAATATAAACATGTTTTTATGTCTATATTATTCATATCGCTGTTGTCTTACGCCGCTCTCTATCGATGTTGAGTGTTTTTCGTATCGCCTAAGACAATAATTTCATTAATGGACTTTTGTTTGTCTCCAGTACAAGTGGAATCAAATGTTTTTACTTATGATATTTTTGATTGTTGTTTTTGCTATTGTGCTATATCCAATTTCTATATATTTTGTTTTGGGAGACAAAAACCAAATGTTATTCCATTAAATAAAGTGATATAGAACAACAACCAAGAAACAAACATTATTTTCTTATGTCTCTTTATGTTTTTATGGGTAAAGTCTACACTTGAATTTTCTTAAACATAATTTTCAATAGCACAAAAATAAAAGCCCAAAGGGCCGCTGTAATCGAAAAAGAAAAATGACACAATCATCGAAGTTAATTGGCATAAAAAAATGGCGAACATACAAACATTTTTATTGATTTTATTTTTTGCTTGAAACATATAATTTATTTTCATATATTTTTGTTTGTCTGCATTAGCACATCATAAAAAAAACGATGCTGCTACTTATACCCCACGTATACATTCAGTTGTCAAAAGGGGAAATCATCAGCATGTCATAATTCACATTATTAGCTCTTTTCATTTCCTGTTTCCGATTTCCGGTT
The DNA here is from genome assembly GCA_963680825.1 of Meiosimyza decipiens. Classification (NCBI taxonomy): domain Eukaryota; kingdom Metazoa; phylum Arthropoda; class Insecta; order Diptera; family Lauxaniidae; genus Meiosimyza; species Meiosimyza decipiens. The sequence goes on along the minus strand of OY804261.1, from coordinate 11,162,539 downwards.
TGTCCTGATTTTCGCTATTTTTTTTTCATTCATCAGATTTTTTCTTGTCTGCTACTGTCAGCAGCATGGTAGACAGTTGAAATTTGAACGCAGCTGCTATGCTGTTCAACGAGTTGTCAATATTTTTTTTCAAAAAATCAAAATGTCATTTTGTTTTGTATGCATTCCACCAACACACTAGCGCACATAATCACAAACATCAACACAAACACATGGGTAGCATTGCGAAATTGCATGTCATCTCACGATTTATGTAAAATTAACCCTTTGTGATTTGGCTATGCAATTTTATTTATGAATTTTTTAAAGAATTTTTCTTATCCTCGGCATTACAATATTTCGTGCAAGGGACTTTGGTTTGTTTTGCCCAAGAGCGCAGAAATAAAATATGTGACCTAAGTCGGTGTTGACTTTTTTTTCATTTATGCATAAAATTGAAGCCAAATGTATACTGAATTTAGTAGCAAATATAGCAATGATTTTTGCCTGCAAAAGGAACCCAAAACAATTCTTTGAAGAGTTGTTACGAAGTAATGAAATATGGTACACACTTTAATAATTTGCAATACCGTACGACCTCGTTTAATGCAGCTTTCGATAAATGCAACTGCTCAATGTTCGCAACGAGTAGATTTCTTTCATTACAGACTCAGTAAGTGCAACTTTTCAAGCGAATTTGAATTTCACCTCACTTATTGCAACGCATGTCATTTGAACATTATCTGTACCATTTTTTTTGGAAAATCGAGTAACGTTGAGAGTTTGTGAATACCCCAAATATATTTATACAAATGGTTTCTTAATCAAATAAATGATGATTTTCTTTTGATCAATTGACGTTGTTTTATGTTTAATGTATTTCTTATGAAATATCTGTACCCGGTTACCTAAGATTTAAAGCCTCCAACATTGCAACTTCCGCGGTTATTGCAACAGGCTTGGCTTTTATTAGTTGCGTTAACCGAGGCCATACTGTACTTACTTAGGAATAGTAGTGTTAGTGTTAGTAGTATAGTCAAAGTTAGGTCATAGTCAAGACATTGTTAATTTTGAAAAAAAATTAAAAATGTTTCGCTTGGACTTAAACATTTTCGGCTTTGGTGCTACATCATAAGCGTTTAGGGTTAATCAAACATAAAATCATTGATTTTCCTCAGAGTGTATATCGATAGATCATACAGCAAAGATCTTACAGGTTAAAATATGTCCCTATTTGACAACAAAGCCTGATGATTAGATGTTGCAGCACTCTGGAAGTTAATTTTCAAATGAGTTACATATTGCCTTGATCTTGATACAGGCCAATGTCTTTTCGACCTTTTTCTCAAAAAACTAGAACTGCTTCGATTTAATACCTACTACTTATGCTATAGAGCTTCCCAAACAATTTCGCCTACAAAGTTTATATCTTTACTTTCGGCAAGCTTTCACTCACTCCGTCACCCAATGCGAACAACCATTACTTTCGTAATTTTTATTTCAATTCCCGCTACGATTTTCCACACATGCCGTCATTCGTACAAATATGAAAATAAGGAAATTTTTCACGATTTTAATATTTAATGGAAGGCACATAATTCTGTTTACAACATGGGACTCACATACTACGCTGTTTTGTAGTTGATCCCCACATTTTGTTAGTGCTACTTGAAACCATGACAAATATTTTTTGTACCCTACCTGTTTGATTTTTTTTTTTTTTGTTCTGTCTTGTTGGGGGTTATCGAATATATAACTTTTCAAACACACTTACCACGCCACAGACACACACAGACAATCCTTTTACGTGCTTTTTTTTAAGCTCTAGCTTTGTTGACACTTTTAACAAATGTGTGCGTAAACTGAACCCAAAATAAAGATAGAACAAAACTATAACCGGAAACGGAAGCATTAACACAGTGATAAGAGCTTAATTTTGTTTGTATAACTGCGCCTTTTTGTATAATGTATAATATAATAATAATAGTGTTAAAATTTGAGTTGGTCAAGTAAAAATTAACAAAAGGATATACAGCTTTTATTATTTAATAATAATGTTTTTGGCAAGTAATTGAACAGTGATGAAATTGAACAGCTACTCGTAGCGATAAAATCAACCTTTACTTAAAAATTTTTCTATGTGAGAACATAATATGAACATGGAAGAAAATGTGTACTGGAGTAAAATCCCAAACTGCAGTTGGTCATATGAGAAAGCGCGGAAAAATGCAGGCTATTTCAATGAAGAAAAATTAACTGTTTGATGTGTTAAATTGAAGATTGAATTTTCAAAATAAAATCCTTAATTCAAATATGAGGCGATATAAAAAGGTTCGGTTTTTCTCATACGGGAGGTGTGTCATCGCTCATTTTTTCCTTATTTTCGTACCCTTTATATATAAAAAGTCTCATTCATCTGCGTCAAATATTTGATTAGATACGAGTATGATAAATTTGAATTTTCTATTATATAGATGGCGTGATATGGTCCATTTTTTCCAAACCAAACTATGCTAAGGACTTTCGACAAACCATAAGAAACATATATACAAAGGTTTATCCACCTACTGAGACATAAAAAATTTTGTTTTTATCTCTTATGGTAGGCCTGGTATCGCCTAGTTTTCATTGAACGATATTTTTTCCTGTAACTTTTATATGATAGGGGCGTAACAGTGCACTTATTTTCCGAACCAAGCTATCATGTAACAATTTATTTCAATACTATTTAATATTTTTCGATTTTTTTGCCGCTATTCCATATTTTAAGACGCATTTGATTGAATATTTTACGACTTAAACCATTTTATTTTATTCCAACATTTTTCGATAAAAATCGATATACATCGCCATTTTAATACTTTTAGGAATTGTTCGAAAATTCTTGACCCAAATCGACTTTTTCGATATTATTGGAAATCAGATGATGCCTTTCTTTCAATTTTCATTATCTTTTCCGATACTTTTCAAAAGTATTGAGTATGCCTTGATTTTGTCGATATTTTTCAACTTGAAACTTTATTATATTAGCTGATACTTTTCTATAGCAACATAAATAAATATCATTAACTTCACACATCACGCCGCGAATCCTTGTAATCCCCTGCTTTTTTCAATTTTTATCCCCTACACAAAGGGTATATTCACTTTGTCATTCCGTTTGTAACGCATAGAAGGGGGCGTGGCAGGTATAGAAAATTATATTTATAATTGATCAGCGTCACCACCTGAGTCGATATAGCTTGTCCGTCTATCTGTCTGTCTGTCTATCTGTCTGTCTGTCTGTCCGTCTTTTTGTCTGTCTGTCTGTCTGTTGAAAACACGTTTACGGGAAAACTAAGCAAGCTTATTCAATGAAATTTGGCACATAGGTCACACCTTCTTACAAACTTCTTGCACGTAAATGGGAAAAATCGGTTAACGGCCACGCCCACCGCCCATACTCTATGTAAATATACCCCTGCACATTTTGAAAAAACTTGCAGCGATTTGATGAAACTTGGTGATTTGGTGAAGATGTGAACAAAATTAAGATTGGGCTGAATTTAAATTTGCAAAGGCTCTTAAAAGGGCGTGGCACAGCACTTAATTTTAACTTAAATAACGCCATAGCTCGTAAACCGTGTAAGATATTGTGATGAAATTAAGTACATGGATACAGATCATGAATATCTTGAACTGTGCTTAAAGTGGGCGAAATTGGAAAAGTGGGCGGGATTGGAAAGTGGGCGTGTCACTTTTCAACAATTGAAAATTTTGATTTCATATAACTCACAATTGGCACACATGATTTTCATGAAAATTTTAAGTAATTAATTTCCAATGTTTTTTTTAACATTTATTTATAAAGTACTCTCAATACAGTGTAGGGTATGTGAGTTTCGGCGTGGCCGAAGATAACACCTTTACTAGTTTGTTTTGTAATTCCTTTGTTGTCTATTTTTAGGCCAACTTAAGCCTTTGACATCGGCAGGCATTTCAGTATTTTTTTGTTGTTAATTTTTTTTATGACGCTGTTGCTGACATCTAATGATCTAATGACGATGTTGTTGTAAAATAGTTAATTTCATGCGTTTGTGGCTATTTGTTTATGTCCACCCACTTAAGGGACTTCAGATTTTTTGTGCGTGTTTGTCATTTGTTGGATTTTGAAAGTTTGATAAAATAACTTTTTAATGTCTATCATTGTTGAATTATTTTCACTTGTGCTATCTCGCTTAAGCATCGAAATTCTCTTAAGTGATTACGGCAACAATTCCATGTTATTATTTGGTCATTAAAATGTCAGCATGCTGTTTTGAAAACCTTTTTAAAAGTTCAAAGTTTTATAAGTCAATTTGCACATGGGGTGATAATTTTATTTGACCGAGATTGAAATTAATTTCCACAACGAAAACTCTGGGGTATTTTAATTGTCTATTTATTTTGATTTTTTATTTTGAAGCAGAAAATTTACAAATTTTATATAGAAATGAAAAAATTTCACAAATTGCTGCGTTATTTGAAAAAGTGTTTTCGTAAATATTAAAACAAAAAAGGGTTTCGTATGCCCAAAGTTCATATGTTCAAATGTCCAAAAATAATTAAATGCCATTTCTCATTTTGTATGTTTCAGTAATTAATTATTAATCAAAATAGAATTGAGCCTTCCATAGGGAATCAAAAAGAATTGAATATTTTTTGCCAAGCTTTTGTAGTGCTGAATATCTCAAATATGCACAAAGCCTAAAAAAGATCTTGCAGTGCACTAGTGCCTACGAAAAATCAACTAAATACTTATTGTCTATATTAAGACAAAGAAAAATTTGAAAATTTCCATATTATTTTTAAAGTACCAACATCAGCACCAAATGAACTTCATTCCATAATTTCATCCATTTCTTATTAATGGAAAAGCTTTTCTTCTTTCTTTACATGAAACTTTATACATTAAAATTGTATGACTATACAGTAGGGTAGTTCCTAAGGTAAGGGCAAAATAAAATGTTTACCCGTATGGCGGAAAATGAATGCTAGTGATGTTAAAAAAACACAAAAATAAAAAAAAATTGAACTCGGTTAACCAAATACTTTCAAGTAAAGTTTTTGGAATTCTCTCTAACATGTTGCTGATTCCAGTATTTCCCGCTCAAGGGAACACTTCTGCGAGAAAATATAGAATGACCACGTTTCGAGAAACCTCATTTTTACATTACCCGGAATAAACGAGGCTTTACTGTACGACAATTTACTTTTTAAAGTAATAGTATAGCTTGACCAAATTTTATTTTCTTAAAGTTTTAAAGACAAAAATCAATGCAGTTCTCTTACTTCCGTAACTTTTCTTATAAGTCACTTTTCAATTCAAGTGTTCCATTCCGAGTTATTGTTCAAAAACCCTCTTTTCATTTCAATCGGTGACCGGGTTAACCGGGTCTGATTTATTTTTAATTTTTTTTTTTTTTACATCACTATAATTTACTTTCCGCCAAGGGATCAAACATTTATTTCTGGAGACAACCCTAATGTGCTGTTAATATACCGACGTATCAGTTATTTAGATAAAGAAAGTAATAAAAGTAAAATTAAATAACTTTAAAAGGCACAAGTTTCTATTTCATATAAAAAATTAATGTAAATACATTTTTGCTCAAGTGGCATTTACGAACTTTAAAAACAAAAAAAATGTTTCAAAAAAATAATAATAGGCAAAGAAGAAATAAACTCTTTCGTTACTGAAGCCAGCGGTAATCAAATTTCCGCTTCACCAACAGAAAACAGAGCCGAAGGAAAGGTCAAGAGTTTCAAAGAAGCAAAACTTTTGGAACTCATCGTGAATAAGGAAATGCATAGCAATGTTGCCACTCGAGACGGACAGCAAAAAGTAGCACAAAATAAAAAAAAGTTTAAAAAAAATAAAGACAAAACAAAAACAAAATGAAATGAAAGGACAACTAGAAATTGGTAAAGGGCAATAACAAGTATGACAGCCAACAACGACAATTCTAAAGCAATTTGTGACTTAAGGACATACAAGGCAATAACGGTCATAATAAGGACTAAATTTATTTGAATTTTTTTTTTCGGACGATACTGCCAGTTACTACTAAGTAAATAATTTACACAAATATCTCTGAGTTTTGTGTTTGCTAGGTAGTTTCTTCGCTTTATTTTCTAAGTTTGCTGTCGATGCAGTTAAGGAGTTTTAACACGTTTTCAGCAGCAGTTGCCAGCAACTTTATTTCTTTTTGATTTAGACAAAATATTGTGAATATTTTTGAGCTATTCCAAAACTAAGAATAGTTAATAAATTTGAGCCAAGATTAAGTTTAAGAAAACATACATAATATATATCGTATTCATTGTTAGCAATGGGTTAAAAAGATGAGCCGCTTAAAAGCTCGCTGAACCAAATGCTGACCTAACAAAAGAATACTGCTGCTACTCCTTCAACAAGAAAGCAAGAAACTGTGCGGTAGCAACTTTTGTGTACTCAACATTTTTAAGGATGCTTAAAATCTCGTAGCTACTTGTATTATATTAAATTAGTTTAAATATAATAGGATTCTATTTTGTTTAGATTTTGGATTTTATGTGAGCATAGCATGAAATCCAACACATTTACAGAACACAGACAAACGACCAAATATACAAATACATGAAATGGCACGTAATTCGCCTTAGGTCGCCATACAATAAATTATTGTTGTAGATTTGTAGCCATTATGGAGTCCTTGTTCTTGGTATGTGGCAAATAAATATACAATTTCCTTTATTTTTTTCTTGAGAAATGCTCTCAATCTACTACATTTTGCCACGTTTTCAACTTAATGTTTGCTTTTCGCTTTGTTTTGTTTTTCTTATATTTCATTTCATCCTGTGCTTAAGTTATATAAAACAGATAGCAAATGATAATAAAGTATAAAGTTTTTACAAGTTGTATGTTATGTTTATTTTAATTTTTTATTTTTATTGCATTTTATTTCATTTTTTCTTTTACTTTGCGTAATTTTTCCGTAATGGTTTCGTATTGCAAAAAGTTATGTGCAAATGAAATTAAATTTATTATTTTTGTTGGATGTGAAATCAGCAGCCCATCTGAAAATTACTTTCAAAAGTAGCAATTTTTATGCTGCCATTTCAGTGAAAACGAATATAAAGAAATTTTTGCTTGAAGGTATTTTGTAAAGTGTTTTAAAACTTCTACGTTATGGGCGAAGTTTGAAAAGTGCTATACGTAGCTAAAATATTTTATCAATTTATAAGGCCGCAACTGTGGCTTACATAGTTCATTCTGAAGCTCCAATTTTCGATAACGCGTTCGAGCATTTCGAGTGATATTTGGCGAATGACGCGATTGTTGGCTTTCAATTCTTCAATCGTAGCCGGCTTACCCACGTAGACTTTGGGGTTCACGTTCGTCGATATAACGAGCATCAAGTTTAGGCAGCAGTTTGTTGATTATTATGGCGTGATAAAGGGGCGCCATACGCAGTTACGTTCCAGTCGGTCACATTTTGAAGAAATATGGACTGCTGATTCTACCATCCCATAAAAAATACAATATCGTAGTTTTGTCTGTTTGTAATGATAACTTTTGAATCACTTCAGGTTGATCTTCAGCCCAAGTGCAGAAATTAAGCCACTTAGCCAGAAATGGTGATAATCGCCAAACAAAATTTTGGTCGCGTACAGTGAATCTTCTTCAATCTTTTCAATGATATTTTGATAGAAATAGAACATTTAATTTCATCAATGGAGGTTGAAATCTTGTATGATTTAGTCGTGCTACAGATTTTGAAAACCATGAAGATCTAAGTATTCTAAATAATACGAATTATCTTTGCCATTATGTTGTCTCTACGTTATCAATTGAAATTGTAAAAAAAGTGCAACATACATATCACAATTTCATCGCGTCTGCCTCTTATTTAACAAATGTGCACAATTAAAGATAAATGCAAGGGGCAGACGTTTTTGTTGCTGCGTTTATGAGTAATTTAGGTATTTTAAAATTTTTTGATAAAATTATGCACGCGATTTGGTCGTCAGGCAGTTTGCGTTTTTTTTTAAAGATTATGTCATAAAAATCGAGAGAAACGACCTCTGCCACTTAGTTATTGCTGCATATAAAAATTGCAATACAAACTACAAACATGTTAATAAAAAATTGAGTAACAAATCATTTTATTGCATCTGCTTCGTGGCTGAGTGTTTATATTATTTACAAAAAAAAACATAAAAATAGAAGGCAGACGTTTTTGAATGACGATTTGGACACGTCTGCTTCTTTAAAATTGCAATATTTGAAGTATGTGAATTAAAAATTGAGTAATAATGTTATTTATTCTTTTACTTATAAAAAACATAAAATAGAAGGCAGACGCTATTGATCGACGATTTCGACACGACGGCCTCTTGTGTTTTCAGCTTCTGCCTCCTTAACATTGCAATATTTGAAGTATTGAATAAAAAATTGAGTAATAATTTATTTTGTAGCGTCTGACTCTTGGCTTACTTATTCTTTTACCTATAAAAAAAAACATAAAAAAGAAGGCAGAAGTTTTTGATCAACGCTTTCGACACGTCGGCCTCTTGTATTCCCAGCTGCTAGGGGCAACACTGTACGGTACAAAATTCTGAAAAAAAGCGTTAAAACTATTTAGTAGAGTTTTGTTTTAAACATCTTAATAATTGTTGTTACTAAAAATGCAGCAGTATAGAAGACGTCTGCCTTTACATTTTCGTTATTTATAATATGCCCTTAACACAATACATTGGAGGCAGACGCGATAAAATAATTTAATAGATTTTTTTTTTTCAATGACAAAGCTATTTTCTTACTCTTAGTTTTTCTTATTTGAATATATAAGAACTTGTCAACCACGCTAAAGTCATATACCTAAAATGTTCAAAAAAGATCATAGTTTGACCCTTCGGGCCTACTCATGTGCAATATGTGGAATGTTTTGCTTAGAAGAATTATAGTATTAGTACGAGTGGGAAATGTATCATAAGTATTTAAGCCACAAATGCTTACAACTTTGATGTGGATCATTTTTCAACTTTTCAACCTCTTCTTTGAAAGACAAATAAGGGATAATTTTGCGGCTGCTTTTTCCTAATGCTCCATAAGCTCACTTGCAAAATTGCCTATCCAGAATTTCCTGCCATTTAAGTTGACCTATAAACTCATTGCGGTAAAGCGTGTTGATTTATATTTTACGTGATATCACTCTATGCGTTATATACTTACTCTTGAAAATTACGAATATTTACCTAAGTCATGATAAATTTTAGTATCATATTTCACTAATTTATCTAAAAACCTTAAATCCACAAAATCTTTTAGTCAAAACCGCATAAATTAACCCAACTAATTGAAAACAATTTCACACATAATAATTTGCTAAATTGCTAACATGACATGCGAAAAACAAATAAACATTTTATGGGAAAGTTATGCGAAAGAGTTTGGTTTTTGTTTCAACGAACAAAACGAAAATTCATTGTGCGAAATAGTAAACTATGTAAATTAGCCAAGTAAATGCCAGTTGAAATATTTTGCGCAATCATGCAAAGAATGCTGAAATTTAATTGAATTTTTTAGAGAAACTTTCACACTTTAAGCGTAAACTGTAGTGCGATAAATCATTGTGTAAGAGGGTGCTTTAATAGCATATTTTGTTATAAGCCAAAAATCCTTTTTAATCCTACTTAATTACACTGTGTTTTTTTTCTTCCTTGCAAACGAAATTTCAATGAAATGCTCATTAACGCAAGCTATCGTACGCATATCTTTGGATTAACATAACAGTGACAAAGGCATTAAAGTGACAGAGATAAATCCCCTTACCACGATTGTAGAAAATCAGTTAAATCAACAAAATACCAATGACAACACCTGGTGTTAGTAATTAACAGCACTTGGCACTCGATAATCAAACACCACTACCACCAACAATGCCATAACAACAAGAATAACACTAATGCTAATAGCACTTGTAATAACGTGGCTATGATTTTGTTTGTCAAATTTTGTGGCTGTGGCTTTCTAAATTGCAAGAGGGCAATTTCATAGTAAAGTGAATTCGAGTTTTCAAGCTTAATGATACAGAATACTAGAATGTGCAATGAATTTATAGTTGTTTACTTATTTGCGACATTGAGAAAAACTAAATCTTATAATGACTTTGTAGGTGTTAACTTTTCTTGTAGAGATGAGAAATATTATGTGATTAAAGTTGTTTTTTTTTTAGATGACGCAAAAATACGGTCGTTGGCTGAGTTTGTAGCTGCTTACTTTTTTGGGACATTTAAATATATCAAGTTGTGTTATGACTTTGAAGTTGTTTACTTTGTTGTGCCAATGATAAATATTATAAAGCTAGAGTGGATTTTTTTTTCGATAACGCAAAACTACAGTGGTAATGTTTGTAGTTTTTTACTTTTTTGCAACATTGATATCTATTAAATGTATCATGACTTTATGGATGTTTACTTTTTCGGGAAACTGATAAAAAGTATAGGACTACAGTCGTATTTTTTTTTTTCGATGACGCAAAAATACAGGCTGCGTTGGTTGTGCAACGTCTGGTTATTGTGAATTTCCGACGCTTTTTTTTAATATTTTCTTTAATTTGAACAGTTTGTATTTATAATTCTTAAGATGTTTAGGTTTTATGCTGCTTTAAAAAAAGTTTATTATCGTCTTGAAAAAAAATTACAAAAAATAAAATCAAAATTTTTTTGTCCCACCTAAAGTAGTAATTTTTGTAAAAAATTGATACAAATAAAAATTTCTGAGTACTAACTTTTGTAAAAATTTGATACAAATAAAATTTCTGTGAAATTTTCAAGAAATAAAATGAACTTTTTTGAAACTTGAAAATCTTTTAATATCGTTTTGAAAAAATTTTTGATATTCTTTGCTAAATGTACGTTGAAAAGCAAAATTTTTGAAAAAATTTTTTTTTATAATGTAAAATCAGTACACTCGTTCAGCTCATATGACATTTCTATGTTAAAGTAATGTGTTCAGTAATTAAGAGCGTGGGAAATGAGGTAATATGATGTGTGAAATTTTTTATTAATGAGTAGGCGTTAACCAGTTGGCTTATTCATACTAACGCTGAGTTCTTTCGATAACACTTAACTTAACACCATAATACCATTTTGCTAATAAATCAATCATATTATTTTTCATTATCCTCTGGATTATGTAAAAGCGCATATTTGCTGAGACGCTTTAAGAAGTAAAAAAATATTCATAAGTTTGATAACAGCTAGTTTCTTGCTTGTGGCATTTACACATTTTCGTATAGAATTTCCCACACTTGCCACTTCTGAAAACAACATATAATCCTTTGATTATTCATTTTGCAGGTAGAATTATATTTTTATCCAACTGCCAATCTCATTTCCACCAGGCAACTTTGCACAGGTTGTTTTTCTTTGTGCACTACTCTTCAACATCTTGCATTTGACATTTCAACCCATCACACAACGTTAAATGAAAGTGTTGATTATCACGTAACGTAAAGTAACGAATGACAATAATGATAATTTTTATGTCAAGTGTAATGCTTATTATTTTTGTTTTCTGTTATCATTACCATTGGTTTTAGTGCTGCTGCTGTTGCTGTTTCTGTTTCATGGCAACAGAATTTATTATCATTGTTATTGCGGTTGGCCGCATTTATTGTTGTCACTGTAGTAGCTCCTGTCATCAGTCATGTTGTTGATATTATGCTATTTTTTGTTGTCCTTCGTGCAGTTGTTATAGGTTTTGTAAATTAATGGAAATGTTAAAATTGCGTTGGGGTATTGTGAAAATATCATTGTCACGGTTTAGCGCTGCTATTTTTCATCAGTGATATATTAAATATTGTTACTGTTATGCATGCAATTATTTCCTCAAATATTTTATAAAATTTTGCATGTATCATTTTGATATTAAATCGTCAAAGCATTCTATTTCTGATACTGCTTGAAATATTATCATGCTGTTTATTTTATCACTGTAACATTTCAACACTCTTTCTCTGTGGTATTGATCGTAAAGCTGTGACATTTTGTCGATGTGTTATTTTATCACTGTGATATTATGCAAATATTTTTTGCAAGATTTTCATAGTGTTGTTTAATCATATGTAATATTCTATTATTGTGATAAAAAATCACCGTGATATTTTATCACTGTGATATTTAAGCTCTATGTACTATGTTTCATGAAATTTTTAAACTGGAATTTATCATTTTGTCATTGTTGCATCTTGTTGTTATAACAATTTATCACAGCGATATGATACACGATAAAAGTCATAAAAACAAGTTTGCAGCACAAAAGCTTAAGCAAATAGCTACGAATTACGGCATCAACGATAATGTGACTGCAATAACAACGCTGTCATTGCACTATGACATTGTGCCAGTGTTAATTCACAACAACATAACAATCAACATAGCACAGCATATCCTGTAAAGGCTCTAACTGCTGTTGCACTGCAAAAAAGAACTTTTATGGCTTGACGCTGCGTAAAAACGGCGTAGTTAAAATTGCATTCAACACATTTACGCAAGCTTTGCGTGTAGAACAATGTGCACACATGTGTGTGTTTGTATGTACGCGTTGCAAAATATACTGTCAGCATGTGCCATGTCGTAATTGTGGGTGGCACAGGTCAATCATGTGGTGTGTACTTCAAAGAAGATTAGGGCAATGTTTGTGTTTTTTATTACAGATTTTGCTGGAGTGAAATGTTGCTCCACATCATGAAGGAAAATGCATGATGAAATGCGAGCAGTGATTTATTTTTATTTGCGCCTTATAAGCTTGAGCTACTTAACTTTTTAAAGAATTTACTTTTTTTAATAGAAAATTAAACTTTACTTTTAAATTTAACTTGTTTTTGTTTTTACAACTAACAACTTAACCTCATTAGCATAGCGTTTCCTTTACAACATCAACAATGAAAAATTTTTCAAAGAATTTCCCTTAATTTAATTATAGCATGTTCAATGAAATTTAATTTGCATATTTTGGCAGCCACGTTGTTTATGCATCAGGTATAGTAAGGCTTTGTTGAATAACAAAAATAACAATAACAAAATTGGTAGCAAACTAAAAACCTAATGATGAGAGGAGCAATTTGCATAAAATAACCCATCAAAAACAAAAACAATAATTGCGAACAAAATACAACAACTAAGCAGCAGTAAATTTCAATCGACCGACCTCGAAAGTATAAATTTTACAAAAAATTTGCCGTTTTTAATATAACGTTGACCCAAAAATTATAAAAGTGGAGTGGAATGGCCAAAACATATACACACACACACTCGCTACTACTAACAAAGTGAGTTTACGTTAGCTCTACATTGTTGGCTCTTAATGTACAGCAAAAGTTTTGCTTACTTTTGTGCCAACTTTGTTGCTTACCCCTCCAGTAGCTACTGTCTTAACATGAGAATTGCTATGTTGTGGAATTTTAACTGGCAATATACCCCACCATGTAAAAGAAAAAGTTTTCGCTGCTTTAGGGCTACTTGCTTGGAAAGGAACTTCGTTACGCCTGTTCATTGTTGGCATTTAAAATTTATTGAAATTTATTCACGCTTCATTTGTTTAGTTGTTAAATGTTTTACATTAGCGAAAGTAGCACAGGCGCCCGAAAGTAGGCTGCTCAAAATCTTACGCTGCTTATTGATGCTTCATAATTATTGGTTTCGTTGTTATTTGCCCAAAGCACTAATTAAGTGCAAAAGCAAAACCATTTAATTTGTGCTAAGCTTTTTTTTTTGGATCTTAAATCAATAGCTAAACGTTTTTTTGTGCATTATCTTAGAATATTTTATAGTAAAAGTTTGAGGCTGAAATTGATGAAATATATTTTATGTTAAACAAATAAGTATATTGTATACTTAAATGAAAGAAGAAGTATCGAAGCATAATCCCACATTCAAATAATATTCAATCCCAAAAACGTGTTCATCGGACGAAATTTTGAACCTGAAAATTAAATGCAAAAACTTTAGCGAAAAAAGTAAACATTGAGTTTTTTTCAAAATTTACTATTTTAACGAACAAAAATGACGTAGTTGTTAATTGCTTTTGTTAGATTATGACGAAGATTTTTATATAAAAACCGCCCCACATAAAAATCGTTATTTTGACTTATTTTTGTTATTATTAATTTTGGCTAAGCTTTAAATCAAGCCACTACAAAACAACCACGACAAGAGTGATTACAACATCAAACGACACGACTGAAAGTATGTTCATACAAGATGCAACCAAACCTCACGACCAGCTGACTGGCTACATATCTAAAGCTAGTAAGGGACAACTAAAATCGAGGAGGGGATAGTCTGTGCAGTAAGCCCAAAGCGCTCACATCGTAGCTTCGCTATATTAACGTCTGGTAGCGATTTAGGTCTTCCATGGTAATATAAGCGTCGCGTAATCAAACAAACTAGGCTCACATCCTATTTTCGCCTCTATTAATGCGTAGTAGCGATTTAGGTCCTCTACATTACAGTTTACGCGCCTTCGAACCCAACTTGGTTCTCGAACTTTTCGAGACCAACGCAATGAAAAGTTCGCTTCTATTAACGTGTAGAAGCGATTCGGGTCTTCTACGTTCATACAGGTTACGGTCCTTTGTGTTCTTTAAACCTTTCAGGACCAAATTAAAAAATATTTGAGGTTCATATTTGTATTAATATGACTATATAAGGTTAACTGATATCAATTTCAAAGTCTTTGAAACATGGGATGCATTAACTGATAGGGTATATGGGGCGAAGTGAATGATGCGATCAAAAAAGTCAATAAAGTACAATTATATGATGACATCCCTACCTCAAAAGTCATTTCTCCTATTCAATTATGTCTTCACTTGGTTTGACTTTGCACCAATGATTCTTCTGTATCACCGAACTACTTTTGTTTCGACTAAGTCATTCACTTCGTAGTTTTATTGCTGTGCTCCCCAAAGCCGAATATTTCGCGTTATTTTTACTCTATTATGTCAAAGACCCAATTTTAAGTACCACTTTTCTCAAAAGCTTGGAGTGATGTGTAATTTATGTGCCCATATTTGTGCTTAGCGCAAAAAAAATGAAACCTTTTGGGAACACTATGTCACTTGCATGGCTATACTCATGCAGCGTTTCAAAAGCAATGCCTACCATAAATATTAAGAAACAAAACGGAGCAAATAAGAAGTACATTTTTTAATAGCCTGAACTTTTCTTAATACTTTAAATGGCAAAAACATAATATATTTTTGTGTTGGGCTAAAACTGCCTTAAGCAAATGTGAGCACAAATCAAAAATGAAAAATATTTTATAAAACGTAAGAAGCAGCCAAAAATTCAGCTAATATTTCATAAAACAATTTTGAGAAAATTTTAATAAAGTACCAAGTACATAACATAACATAATAGAAAATTAAAAAGTCAATAATGAATTTCTAAGTAACAAAAAAATTACTCTAAAAAATGTGGGCTTAAGGCGCTCATAGTTTATAATAGAAAATGTAATGTTCATCGAAAAATATATGTTATGTTGCAATAAATTTGATCATCTAAAGTTATAAAAATAGCTGCATATTTTAAGGCGCTCATAGCTTATAGTAGAAAATGTAATGTTCATCGAAAAATATATGTTATGTTGCAATAAATTTGATCATCTAAAGTTATAAAAATAGCTGCATATTTTAAGGCGCTCATAGCTTATAGTAGAAAATGTAATGTTCATCGAAAAATATATGTTATGTTGCAATAAATTTGATCATCTAAAGCTATCTTATATATAAAATGCTGAAAATATAATTGTTCCATACTTTCCGGCACTTCACAATATTAAAAAAATATGAATTGCCCGAGCCTGGGTTCGTTTTATAAGTTCTTTTTACAGCTTAACATCATTTACTGACTCAAATTGTAATAACAATAAGTGTAAACGCCTTAAACTATGCAATATTTTTGCCTGTCATGTTATTGCATGTTAAGGGGCACACCAAAAGAAATAAAAAAATAATGCTTTTTAATGTGTTTCTGATTTCTTTCACTGTTTTTATTTGAAATTAAAAAAAAAAAATTAAGGCATAATTTTACATAAATTCAAATAAAATTTATTTCACACACTTGTCGCTATCCTTCAATGATTTTATGTGTCCTTCACAGTAATTTATTTTTTCATTTCACTGCTAATAATTTATCGTTAATAAATATTGAATTTATGCTGCTTAAAGGCGTGGAGCTGAGCAAAAGCAACACTGAAATTTATCACACGCAAAGTGAATGCTACATTACAGTGCTGTTTGGTCAATGAGGCGTTTGAAATTGTTGGCTACCAAAAATAACGACATTGCAGTTTATTTGCTTCTTTTTTTTATCCTTAGTCACACCATTAGAGAACAAGTACGTTTACATGTCTGTACACTAGTAGTATTTGTAACAAGGTCGTTGTTGAACTTGAAGGATGTTCATTCATCATACAGGATACTCTTGTGTTGTCATAGAAAATTCACGGCACGCAAGCAATTTCCGTTAGCCTTAGTGTCAGCGTTGGCAAAAAAAAATAAAATCAGTCAGGCGAACTCAACTTGCGGTAGTTGTTGCATGGGTGGGTGGACATACTCAGCTGTGGCTATTTTCGGGTGTTAATGGTAACACCAGTGTTGCATGATTATTATGATTTATTTGCATTACATTGCACGCTCGTTATGATGTATTCGTTTTATGAATTTTATTTATTTTTATTATATGTTTCTATTTATTCTACCAAACTTTACATTTGATTTAATTTATGTGAAAATAATATTTTTCATTAAATAAAAATTTTAAATGTCCACTTTTAAAATTGCTTACGATAAAAAAATATTCTGCGCTTGTCATTCATCATTGTATAACCCCGAGCGACAGCAACTTTTTGTCCAACAAAAAGTTATTTAATTAAAATGGCAAAGGAGACGCCCAAATGTCGACCACAGCCGCTAAGATTACGAAACATGAATATTTTCTTGCTTTTTTTATGTACTTTTGCCCTAAAAGCACATTTTAATTAAGTTCAATAGCAATCATTTCCGTTTCCTTTTTTATTTTTGTTTTTTCAAATATAAACTACGGATATTTCAGCAATTGAGCCATAAAAATGAGAAAAGAAAATTTAAACGAAAATCGAAAACAAAATCCAAATGAAATTTAATTTGTAATTGAAAAAACGCAACAAAGTGGAAAAATTCATTTTGGTCATTTTCAGGGTACGTACGAAAAGGTACCATTTGAGTGTTCAATAAATAAAGTTAATCTTTGATTTATTCTTTTTTGTGCTGAGTGCAAAATTGTTGATCTGAACAAAAAGACTTGCAAAATTGAGTTTTTTTTTTTAATTAATTTTAATCGAATCAGAGTATGAATGAATAGCTCTCTCAGGGTTTTTTGGTTCCTGAACCTGAAATCCACATCACGTCAATTTTAAAAAAATGTTTTTTCAATGTAAATTTCGCTGCATTCATATATTTTCTACTTGTGATTCTGGATTTTAAAAAGTATTCGAAATCATTAAATAAAATGAAACAAAAGTATGTACTCATCAAAATTTATTATAATGCGCTCCAAGTAGTCCACATCATGTGCAATGTAACTACGCCAGCGCTTGATCTAATCCTCTATGCTTGTTCGCAAACTGATTGAGGAATAGCTTTTACCCAATTTGTTTTTATAGCTTCAAAAAGCTCTTTTTTGAGGTGCCATTCCGAAAACAGTTGGCTGGTTTGCATGTCTCTTCGCCAGTTATTTCTTATACGCTTCATGAAGGTAAAGTCCGTAGAAACTTGAGACGAACTGCTTTTGATGCTCCTTTTGAGTCAAAATCAGGCAATTACAACGAAGAAAATACGAAATGTGAAATTTTATTTTGACTGAAAGCGTAGACATTTGATTTTTAATATTGTGATTTTTATTTTAAAAATCAAAAATAATCATTATTTTGTATATATATTTTTTTTCGATCAAGGTAATGCTAATTGTGAAATATTATATTTTGAGATGAAACATATTCGTGACTTTTTATGTCTATCAGCGTCGGCTGATTTTCGAAATTTTTCGATATTACGGGTGATTTTTAAGCGTTTGGTTTTTCGAAAATTGAAAAAAGAACAGAAAGCTGGCAAAAGTGAATGAAATATTTCTTTGGAGCAATACATCAATTACCTCCATTTACTTTTTAAAGATTATTTCATGTAAATGTTGCCCGCGGCTACGCCTGAGGTGGTTCATCCGTAAGCTACAATTTTGGAATACTTTTTCCAGCATTTCAGCCGGAATGTTGTCTTCCTGCAATTGTAGTTGGCTTGTCACTGTACACAAGAGACTTCACGTTTCCTCACAAAAAATAGTCTAGAATAATCAAATCGCATCATCTTGGTGGCCTATGGACTGCTCTAAGATATCAAACTCGAAACCAATCCAAAACACACGAAGCAGAATGATTTAAAATGATTTTTTTGCATGAAGTTTTACGAAAACGCAGTAGGATCGAATATATATAGAAAACAAATGTTAACTATTGAACTTGCTGCATATTTGTGTTCGGAAACTCAAATTAATAAGATATCATTTGACTTACCCGTGTTTGAAAGGAAAAAACAATTTTATTTTAAGTCAATTTAACTGTAGAACTTTATCTATCTCAATAAGAAAAGGTATCCATTTGCTTTAATCAATATCTAACATAGAATATATAGCTCGATTTATAATATATATATATATATATACTTCATGATTAAAAATGTTTGCTGGGGCATATATTGCATACTTTTCTGCGCACTTCAACTTTTTTTATCCGTAATTACTTTCAAGAATAATTTAATTTAATTATTGTCTTGAGTTATCTGTTTAGTTTAAATGAAATAAAAATATTATTTTTATTTGCTTTCAAATTTTTTTCAAAATTAAATAGTTTTGTTTTGATTTAAGTTAAAAAAATTGAAAATTTAGAAAAACACATGAAAAATTGCATACCAGTTGAAAGTTGACATTATTAAGTGAAAATATGTTTTACCAGGGCTAAAAAGTGCAATAAAAACTTTAAATTTCTAAAGAGAAAATTGTTTTCTCGTCACATGAAGTAAAACGTCCTTACTGATTACATTGATTACTAAAATCACCGCTTGAAACTATACCATACTATAAAATTATGAGAAACAATTGCACTGCATAGTGAAAGATTCTTTATAAAAAGGTAAGATAACTCATTTTTCTAATTATTATTTCTGAGTTTCGCAATAGAACTCGCTTCAAATGTGAAGCTTTGATTTTGTGCAGAGTTTTTCAGGATGAATAGAGCTTTTCTCCCCTAAAGAACTGCTCGTTTTCTTTCAACAAAATCTTTTATATCACCAGTAACTAAGGCTCTTTTTTTAATTAGCTTTTTACTTGATTTAAAGCCTTAAGCCAACATAGCTAAGAAGTCTAATAGCTAACGTAGCTATACTCATTTATTAAGGCTGTGCAACGGGATGAAAATTTTCGGCCTTTTGCAATGAGCAAGAAGTCAAACTTGAACAACTCGATTCGTTGCACACAACACATGTTTAGTTTGTTCATTGTCCGACATATTTTCTGCAATTCAAAGATTCCTGTTTTTAATTATTCCTGAATAGTTTGAAGATGCCTTATTGGGTATAATGCATACTAACAAATGCCTATAATTATGCAACGCAAAATACCAAAGCTTACATTGTAATAAAAATTGAAAACAATAATCGTTTCCACAGCACACTTTTAGGCGCTCATTTTAATTAAATGAGCTCCGACTTAC
Organism: Meiosimyza decipiens; assembly: GCA_963680825.1. Classification (NCBI taxonomy): domain Eukaryota; kingdom Metazoa; phylum Arthropoda; class Insecta; order Diptera; family Lauxaniidae; genus Meiosimyza; species Meiosimyza decipiens. The sequence goes on along the minus strand of OY804261.1, from coordinate 11,142,750 downwards.
AAAAGACCCTTACTTGCTTCATCTATCGTACATGCGGAAGCCATTTGTATAAAACCTAAAAATAAAATGAAAATTTATTGATTTAACTTTGATGTGAAAATGTCAACTAAAATCTTTTTTATTGATGGTTACATTTTATTACGGTTACTTAATTACACCATGAAAAGCTCTATACATAAACGACTTTGTAACGCTAATGTTTCGAATTTTATGGCAACTTTATTATGGCGCATTAAAGTAATTAAGTGTAGCAGCATAAGGTTACCTAATTGCCTCGCGTGTAAGGCTTAAGGTTTTGCCTTTGTTTTCGATTGGCTTGGGGCTGAATTTTTTAAATACTTTGCCATAAACCAAACTAATCACAACAAAACCCTGGTGACCCGAAATCGATAATTTCACGCAACTTGGCTTCTCAATTAAAAGCTCTAAATTAACTATGTAACGTGTAGTTACAATGGAATCAAAACGTTTCATTATTTTACTGGCTGAGTGAGCGCATTTTCAAGGTGACAATACACAGACATACACACATAGTGGCTATACATAAGTATATGGTAAAGGTGTGCCAGCCAATAGCATAGTTGACGCTCCATTTAAAATAAACTTTCTTTGTCATTTAATTGACTGTTTCAATACAAAAGAGCTAAGAAAATTGCAATCTTTTCACACAAAATTCTAAGGTTTCCTTTTTTTTAGTGAATTTTTCTAAGTTTAATTTTCTAAATTTTATCTTTTCTTTCTCTACAGCCAAAGCCGCCACAAAAATTCAAGCAGTTTTTCGAGGTCATCAAGTTCGAACAACCATGAAAAAATCTGAAACTAAAACTACGCCAACAACAAATAAAAATGACGCTGCTTCCAACAATGGTGCTACGGCGGCGTCAGCGTCATCAATGGATCCGACTAAAGCGGAATTGGAAGCAGAATTTGATCCTAACGACAAAGGTAAGTCTGCTATTATTTTGGGGCTAACGGGTGTAAGCATGACTTCTGTCAGAAGAGAATGAAAGTGTGTGCTAAAAGGTGTACCATAAGTAAAAATTTCGATTTGGGCCACAAATTTAATGTCGACAAACTACTTATGTGGCTCGTTTCATCGTGTTTCATCTCAAATTTTCAACATAAAAAATACTGTAGCATATTTTTAAGCTTACGAGAAATTGACTTTTTGGCACTAAAGTTTCGGTCATAAAAGACGTTTGCCGAATGAGGTGGGTTGGGCTCGTAAAAATGGACAAAAGCAGACAATCAAGTGGGATCGAAACCATTACGAACGTTAATTTTTTAATTGTCACTCTAGAGTTTTTGTTGTTTTTTTGTTCATAAGAAACGAAATAAATTTTTTTTAAAATTAAACAAAGAGATGCAATAGTCCTTTGTAGACGTTCTTTAGGTAGATGGAAAGGAGGGAAGGGGTTTCTAGCGAAATCAGAAAAAGTGGACATCCAAAGAGATCCCCGGACGTCTTTTATGGACATTTTAATTTGACATTTAATTTTCAGCCTGAAAGTATGTCTTAAAATTATCAAAATGTTATCGTTTTTGATAATGGATGAGATTATTATGTTTCGTTTAAACTTCCGTTTTGATTGCCATTATGGTTTCCTTTTGGGAGCAAAAGAATCACAACTGTTAAATTTTCTGCAAACTCTTTGCATACGGAACATATTCATAAAAGTATTCCATTTTTGGGTATGTATTTCATATTTGGGATATTTATTCCATATTTGGGTATTTATTTCATATTTGGAACGTTTCTTTTCACACAGCTTTATTGGCTTCGAGTTGATATTTTAGTTTTGCAATTTTTATTCGAAAAATATTGTGATAATCGATATTTGGTGACCTTACTTTTAAAAGAACTGTCGTACTTCAATTATCCTAAATATCGTTTTTAAAACTTGAATTTTACTGAATGTACAAATAGACAGTTTTATTTAATGTAAAGTTTACAAGATGAGAAAATCTATAAAGGAAAACAAATCGTCGCCTAAATTCTGTCGCATGATGAAACGTATGCTTATGGAGCATAAGAGAATTCAGGCCACGAAATGCTTTTTTTTAACAAGTTCCTTCATCTCTAAAACTAAAGGCATAAAACTTAGTGTTCTATTAGGCAACGCTCGCAAAAATATCAAAAAAAAGTTCCACTCTACCGCTGAGATTGAGTGCAACACAAAACAGTAGGTGCAGCGACAAAAAAAAATATGAAAAATGACACCAGATAAATGCAAAAAGTAACAAAAGCTAAAATTCCGTAGCAATCGCAGACAATTGGATCGTTAAATTGGCGCACAAAATTGAAGGGGTGCTATATGACTACCAGAATGGGAAATATTTACTTTCTTCTCATTTTGTGACGCTCGTAGTAGTTGCCTTTTGTTACATGAAACACAAAGAGTTCATGATGACATTTTTCGAGTTTTTAAAGTGCGATAAGGTGAGGCTGGGGGAGTTAACAAAATAGACTGTTGAACATTTGAAAGACTTTTATTGATATGACAAGTAAAATGTCACAGTTTTTTTTACTTTGTTTCTTTTAACTGCAGTTATAGATAAATGTGGCCATTAAAGTAAGGTTGATATTTATTTTTATTGCTTGTTATGTTGTTAAATAATAAAATATTTTACCATTAACAAAATTAAATCGATAGAATCGATAAAAGATTTCTTAAAAAGCTTGAAGTCGTGCTATATAGTCATATCTACATATGAATCCAATTTTTAAGGCTGGAGCCCATTCAACAAAAAAAGTTGTATGCCATCAAATGATGCGTGCCACGGCTGAACTAATGAATCGCTTTTGTTGCGGGGATCGATTGAACCCTAAGAAAACGCATTACAACCTTGCGCTTTTTTAATGGGTGAGGCACGTTCCACCAACAAAAAAAAACTTGTCACGACTCAGCCGCTACACCGATTTTTATAAAGTTTGTTGCACAGATTCATTGCTGAGGAAAGATATTTATTTTTTAGTGGGTTGTGCCACGCCCCTAACAGGAAAATACTTTTTCACTGCTATACTAATAGACCGATTTTAATGAAATTTGGTATGGAGATCGATTGAAACCTAAGAAAGTGTGTGATATACAGATAGGGCAAAATGATATCATGATTTTTATTTTTGGGAGCGATTAGATAAAATGGTACTGAACTCTTTTCTACTTCGAATAATTATACAGTATGTAAAAATAATATCTAATTGCTGTAACAGCATTAACTGATATAAACCTAATGTAATATCACTGAGCTCAAATCTGCCTTCATGGCAAAGTTGCTCCCCATGTTTATACTGACCTTACAGCAATACTCTCTGATCCTTCTGTGGAACATTTTAGTCAAATTTTCTGAAAAAATGTACATACGGGTCAAATGACTGAGCCTTTGGCAAAGTTCTGACAAATAATGAGTGGAGCAAGAAAATTTATTCGAATTATCAATAATGCCCAACACCACCTTTCATTTTCTTACAATTATTGTTGCTCAACTCCTTGCAATGTTAAAATGTTTTGCGTTCTTAAGGTTGTGGTGATTATTTTTCGATTATATATCGATCAGCAAAACAATGAAGTGCTGCTATAGTGACGAAAGTTCAGGTGCCACAGATCAAAAGAAATCTATGCAGACTCAATTGCACTTTATTGGAATAAATATTTTACAGTGCCAAACTTGCTGGATTAATACTGACTATGTGCCTCCTTTCATATGAAATATTTTGTTGATAGTGACCAAAAAAACCATCAAAACAATAAAAAATATGTCCAATTTCCGTTGCCACTAAATATTGAGCTGTAGTCCCCGCTACCCTGACCTTAATATTTTTCCTCAATCTAAATTGTCAGCTCTTAAACGTCAACCGCAATGTTCTTTTAGTTTTTTTTATTTATTTCATTTTTATTTCAAACTTTATGGCGACAATTATGGAAATCGAAATGTTTTTTGTGTTCTTTTATTGGTCGTGTCGGTGATTTGAATTTTTCTGCAAATATTTATATGTAAATTTGTGTATAGGATTTTATGAGTTCATAGAACATTTGCAGTCTATTCACATATTTCATATTTTCATAGCTCATTTTTATATATTTTTTTATGAATTTTTGCTTAAAGTTCACGTTGACGTTGCAATGAAATTAAATAAACCATAGGATACTTTAAAAACATGCCATAAAAGGAAATAATTTTGCATTTTTCTGAACATTATAAAATGTAAGGACGTCTAAGGGTCAGACAGAAAATATCTGCAATAAGAATATAGCACATATGTGGTTCATTTCAAAAATGTAATGTATTTAACTCTTAAAATGTTGTAGCTAAAACTGGGCTTTCAACTAAAGCTCTTTAAACGCAGTAAAGAATTATCGTTTGGTATCACATGTCGTATACGTAATCCGATTTAATTATTTTGTAATAAATTATTAAGTCACTACGATAAGTCGGCAACAAATTTTGTATGCAAATTGTAGCAAAACAACAAAAACAATGAATCGGCTTAATTGCAATTAAATCCATGGAGAAGCTAAAGAAAAAAAATGTTAATCCCCAAAACGGCACAAAGGCGCATAAATTTTACAAAATACAGAAATTAACACAAAAACTGTCAACCCGCGGGGTAGTGAGGGATGGTTTTCCACAAAAGAACACTCATATAAAGCAGTAGGTAGGTAATAAAAAACCTTAAAATAAAAACCAACAAAATTTTGCAATTAAATATTAACGAATGTTTGTAACTTAGAACGCAAGCACAAAAACAACAACAACAGCGCAAACAAACCACAATACACTAACAACAAAAAGGTGCTAAATTACTAAAATATTTAAATGTAAAATGGGGGCAACACCTCAAGCCAGTAAATCCAACCAATGAACGAACCAAGCAACAACAGCAGTCAGAGCAAGAAATTGTGGCCTTACTTCAGCAAACGTAAAGCACAACATTTTCTATGGCATAGCTTAAGGCGCAAAAACCTTACATTTACGGTCATACGAAACATGTGCCAAACGCACTGTTTACGTTACGTTTATCTTGTTGTTAGTTCTGGTTTTTGTATGTGTGTCTGGTTTTTGTATGTGTGTCTCGTACATGTGTGTGTGTTTGTCTGAATACGAATGATATCTACATGAGTGTGCGTTTGTATTACAACGCAAGAAGCGATTAATTTATAATATTACGTAAAATACAACAACAATAACAATACGTCAAGTAACACAACAAAACCTGAATCCAATTAGTGCTACAAAACGCAAAACAAAACCAACGCTATAAAGCAAATGTCAGAAGAGATACAGAAAAATAAAAAATTTGTGAAACTAAAGGAAGGCAGTTGTTGGAGCGGAAGACGTTTTACTTAAAATCACGGGCATAAATATGAAGCTTTAAATTTTATACATACTATAGACATCAAATTCTATCAAACAGGGTGTTTCTATTTTTGGCACATAAATAATTGCCAAAAATAAAAATTGACAAAAAAGAAATAACGTCCAATTAATTCAGTAAGGGTTCAATATCGGAATGAAATATAAAAAGCTTTGTTTTGACATTCCATAATATTCAAGGACAAGACGCGCAAACCTGGTTTTTGTAAATGCCTCACCTCCTTTGCTTTACATAAGATTTAGAGTTAGTGGAAAAGTTGTAGACCAACGAATTCTCTACAAATTTGGTATTGGGCAATATTTTATGTACATGTATGACCGGCCTTGAGATAGAGTGATTTCGTGTAATATAGAATCAAATTTTTCGATTGTTGAAAAATGCCACGCTCACTGTTCAATTCCACCTACTTCTGTAAAAAAAGGTTCGGGTGAGCCCAAAATCAGCACCAGTGTTTTGCAACAAAGACGTGAAATGAAAACTTACCTACGTCATTGTGGCCACCTTTTGCTTCAAGAAATGTAGCACGGTTTATTGTTTTTGACCTTGAGTATCTTACCTTTATGGTAAGTGCCACTATTGAGAGAGACATCTAACGTAAGAATGCTGTATAAATAAAAAAACGACATGTCATTATGTAATCATTGGCATATGTATGGCTACGTTTCCATGCAATTGAACGGAAACCCGCTCTTGCTTCGTTTCATTTATTTCAAATGCACTTAAAGCCCATTTATTCTGGCGGCGTTTCGTTTAATTTGTTGAGCGATATTTGCGTGGGTGATATTTCCCTTAGCCCACAGTTCAATGAAGATAAACAGTCTTCCAATCGTTAAGTATTAGAAAAAATTCTCTTATTTGTCTAGAACCTTTTAGTCTCCTCTTGGTACACTACAGAAAACAATATTTTCAATAAAATTTGTTCAACGATTTTTTGACAGTACCTGTAATCACAATACCAAAACAAAATGCAAGTCAAAATTTGCTTCAAAACACCCTATTCTTATTTTATTAAACGCACAGTTGTTGCCAGCATGACACTGATGACACCTTCTTTATTCAATTGTAAGCTCTTATTAAAAAACAAAAACCTAAAAAAATTGTTGCTGTGGAGTATGGACACAGACAGCTTGAAAGATTATTTTAAATCATATTCTGACCTCCAGCTGGCATAAATGTATAAATATGAATATGTAGGTGTGGAGTGATTTCATTTGCTGAGGTATTGTTGCTGGTATTATTTAAAGTTGGTGCCAAATCTAGTGTCATTGAAAATCTTTATTGTATTTTCTTAAAATTTATTTGTTACGAAAACAGACTAGTATTTGAACTTTCATTGAAATAATTTGTTTTTTGTAACATTAAGAGTTAGCAATTAGTTTTAGGAATATATAATTTTAAAAATTGGCTGTTGCTTTAATATATTTTGTAGAGTATTAAATGCCCTAATTGTGAAGTTGCCACAGAACTAAATAAGAACAACTTCTTTGTATTGTAATGATATGTGTATCGTTTGAATGGTTGCTGCCAGTATTTCCTTATTAAAACTAAAATAGAAAGCGCTAAAGCTCGAACTGCTAAGAAGTATGATTTGGGTAGTTTGTTTAATTTGAGTTTAATTTTTCCAAAAACCAGACAGGTATGATTTTCTAACTCCTTTTCTCTAATCCTACAAAGGCTCGCTACAAGGGACTTATCCACATAGCATTCACGTTGTTTTGTTCACTCAGATTTTGAATTGGAAGTGACTGCGTAGTTTCAATAAAATCATACATCGAAATTTTTACTTCTGGAGGAGAGTTCTCGCCCGACTATACGATACAGCCCATTGTTTATATAGTGGAAGTTAAAAGCATTCCTTGCTTAATTATAAAATTCCATCCGAGTATGCGTGCATCCCTAATATTATGTATGAAACTTTGCGACTTGTTTGAAGACACATTTATTAGCGTTAGTTCCATGTCTGGAACATCAAAGAATATTAACAATTAAAATACTCCTGCAAAACTTTACAAAAAATGCTTGCGTTATTTCTGAGATGTGATCGACTATCAAACTACCATGCCCACTAAAAAATAACGACTTTTTAATACTTTTTTAGGATTCAATCTATCTCCATACCAAATTCAGCAAAATCAGTTCATTAGCTTAACCGCGGAAACTTATTTTGCTGTTAGAGGCGTGGCTATTGAAAAAAAAAACTCCATTTGGCACAATCTTTCGAACCAAAACAAATGTATCAAGCCAATATGTTGCCTAATGGCAGTTAAAAAACGATGGCACTATCTTGCCGTTGCCTACTATATACAATATATATACACTGAGAAAACGATTTGTTTGAATATAACAAATGCATATCTCATATAAGACATTTAAATAGCACTATTTGATCCAAATGAAATATGTTTGAGTCAAACAAATATTTGATTGCTATAAACGTTTGTTATATTCAAACAAATCGTTTTCTCAGTGTAATGATTTTACGTCCTTTACTTTTTTCCTTTAAAGTTTAGTTAAAACCTTTCGAGATTTCCTTCAAAACAGAAATTAACAATTTTGTTTTAAAATTAAAACCCCACACACTTCCACAGTTCAGCCCATTTTTTAACAAAATACTCATAATTCAATAACCTATTAAGGGTTTAGGAAAATAGCTCTGCCCTTAAATTTGATTACTTAAGATTTTTTCAATATGAAATTTTTCAATGATTTTTAATAATAATGTTTTAATTTCAAGTTTCTTTATTCTACAAATGCATTTCGTCTGCTGTTTGTAGTGTTTTGGAATGAAAAACAACATTTCAACTTAGGAATATTATCCCTAACAACGAACAAAAGGAATTCTCATTTTACCTTCTGGGTATCCAATTGAGTTTGAATTGCTTTCTGGTCACAAAAACGGTGAGTTGCTCAGCTGATTTTACGGAACCTGTAATTGAAGATGAGCTTGGATTTCACTTGAGTATTTGAAAGATTATGGAACAACTAACAAGGGAAATATGCAAATATCAGATATCATGCTATGTAGATTTCAAGCATTTCATCAATGCACTTTATTTGCATTGTTGATTCTTTTAAGTGCAATTTGAACTGCGCATGATATAACATCAGCTATGATGCTAATAAAGCAAAGAAATCTTAATCCTTCATTATTGCAAAGTTATAAGAAGATTATTCTTTGATTTTTGAATTCAACTGAAAGTTATAGAATTTTTTTCAATAGCCTGTGATTTCAGTAAATCCTTAACCCCAATCAATGCCAAACAATTTTTTTTAATTAATTTGTTATACAACATAACGTCCTTAATCCGATTACACTGCCCTCCCTGCAGTGTTTGTATTGAAAAGGATTTAATTACTTCACAACACTTAGGATAAAGGAAACATCATTTGCTGTTGAAAGAAATTAATCGCATAGTAACCGGAAATCGCTGTTAGTTCATTAACATGCGCTACGGCTTAATGACTTAACGACTTAATGACCATACAAAAACAATTCATCAACGCATAAAAAGCTTCACGCCTCTCAAGTGGAATGCAAAATAGGCGCATAAGACATGGTATTAAAAATAAAAACAAAAATCTAATGCAGAAAAGTGGAGAGTGAGGAAAATCAAAGGGCTCTAAACGATTCCAATAAAACTTGTTTAACTCTTGTTGTTGGTAGCATATGAATCCTAATAACAAGTAGGCTGATTAGTTTGAAGCAAAGCGTGTAGACACTGATTGCCATGGCACGCTATCAGAAATCATACAAATTCATTGAAATAAAGAAACCCAGTAGAAAAAACACCTAAAGCACATGTTATTGTGACAGATTTTATATAATGCAATGGAACATTTTTACAATATTTTATACAAATCGCAATAAGCCAAGTTCGCTCTTATGTTGAAGCGCAAAATACACTTTGTGAAACTTTATGAAACACCAGATTGCTTCTTGAACAAAAATTTTAAAATAAAATATTAAAAATTATTTTAAATAAGCATGAGCTATAAAAACAATCAATTTGGAATAGTTGCCCGATTATGGAATATCGTACTTAGATAAAAATATTTTAAGTTTTACAGAAAGTGTGGGGATCGTTGATTTCTTTAAGTTTGCTATGGACAATCATTTCGTGGAATTATTAGCTAAGGAATCACATAACAAACTATTTTTTAATATTAATAATAATAATAGAGCTTAGCTACTACAGCTATTAGCCTTTTTAGCTATGAAGCTTGAAGCTTTACTTTAAATCAAGTAACTGACGTGAAACAAATGCAGGCAAGTTCAAAAACTTATATTTTACACAAAGATTTCGACCTAAAGACTACATGTAAAAATCACCTGTGTTACACATTTTGTATGGCATAAACCGCTACTGACTGTGCTGAAAACAAAATTTCAGTTTAAAAAAAATTGCGCATAATTTTAGAAAACGGGAGAAATTTCTCAGAGAAATTTGGGCCGATTAGGTTCTCTTTTAAAATTTCGGAAAATAGAAATTTCTTACTATAATTGAAAAATTTAATTTTATCGCTCTCAGTTGCTTATACTTAGTCACTGATAACTAGTTTTCCAACTGGGTGTTCCTTGAATCTCAATGTGCACAAATTAACGGTATCATGCTAAGGATAGCACAAAAAACAAAGCACATAGGCAGAAAGCAAAAACAAGAAAAAAATTAAGCAGAAATGGAGAAGAAAAATCAAATTTGCATAAAATGAAATAAAGGATGAACCAAAAAAAATTAATGAAATCAGCTGACATGCCATGAAACAGCGGTAATACAACCACACACGCAAGCACCATTCCACGCATGCAAATATAATTTACGCTCTTCGCTGCAGGTGATTGAAGGTAAACAAACACACACGCATAGACATCCCAGTAGACAAAATCAATTGTAAGAAACGCTATTAGAATGTCTATCTTGGGAATAAGCAATTCTCACTGCTTTCAAACTGACTTTCTCTTATAATGAAATGAAGTGATAGCGCAGGCCTTCCAAATAAGGTCTATCATATGTGCTTCTAAAAGGTAGAGGTAAAAGTACGCCTTCTGTGGAAGTGGGCTATGCAACATTCACTTCCGAATAGTAAGGAGCATATAAAGTCTGTTTTCACAATTTTCGTAGGAAATATATCCTTATTAATTTTAAGAGGACTTTATGTGTATTGGCTTATGTTAGTAGACCTTCTCGTAAGACGTCTTCCTTAATTGTCTAATGGGCTATTACGGCATTATAAACACATTTATATATCATTGTTTCATACTCAAACAAACGTCGTAAGAATTTAATTAAGTCTAACACGCACGCAAGGACCCATGACGTTTTGAAGAGCACACATTAGATTGCTTTTAAGCAGAAAATTACATACACAGACGCACCAAGACAAATTTCACACATGCTAACCTCTAGTTATGTGTACATGCAATTAAGGTCTGAACAAATAATAAAGCATGAAATCGATGTTAAAGTAGGAAAAGTTTTCTTCGTTTTAATATAATTTTGTTCGGTCCTAAGCTGTATTTGATGTGGAATTTTTTCTTTGTTTTATTAAAAATATTAGAAGAAAAAGAAACCAAAAATTTTTGTCAATTCCTAAAGAGAGTAAAGAATCAGTCTTCTAGTATAAGTATTCTTTGACCCAGTTGATAAAACTAATCTTTTGGCATGCAACTATTAACCAAAATGTCACTAGTGCACTTCCAGATAACGGTTAACCATTGCCCTAAGCTGAGAGCAAACTCTCGACAATGCGACTATTCACTTAACTTTTAGACAAAAGCAGTGGAAAGAGTCCTTGAAAACCTGAACATAAAAAATGCCTCAGGATATGTGTAGAGAAAGTTTGCCTCAACACTGGCTCAATCTCAACTACATTTCTAACAGTTGGGTATCTTAGAAGATTAATATTTTCCAGCCATTTCAAAAAGTAAAAAGTCACAAACCCCAACAATTTCGATCTATCGCTGTATGCATACTGCTCTCCAATATTATGGACAGCATTATGAACTTCTATCATGTAAGTGTTCAACGAGACACTTAGTACTCTGCAGAGACCGCTCTACCGAAAATCTGATATCGTTTCTCTCCTTAGAGATATACGCCTTGGTAGTGAAAGTATAGCTGTCGCTCTAAATGTTTATATATAGCATCGTGCACTCGTGTCAAAACTAGTTGCTTGTGGTGTTGCTAATTTCTTTGTTCAATGAATGACGAGCTTCTATAGTGAACAACACTACATCAATGATTGACTTCTCCAGGGCGCTATAGTATCTTGAACCATATTCCTAGTATATATCGGTAATCTTACGTCAACCACCAATTCAATCCACCTAAAAAGTGCATTCAAGTTTTGTGGAGGTTGACAGAAACTGATGGCATATGAATGACGCTCTCAAATGGAATAAAACCCAATCTTTAGGCAGAGGCGTACCGTGTACATCGGGCGCCCGGGGCAAAAATCTTATTTACCGCCCCTAAAAAAAAAGTCCTCACCTTTCACATTCAAAAACTGTAGGAAAGTGAGATATATTTCAATATAACTTCGAAAATTTCCACCTCCATATTCAAATTTCTTACATCGATTTCACGACCATTCTTTGGAAAGCTGCTTTGGAGCTGCTATATCGAATTTAACGAGGTGAGATGAATTAAATAAAAATAATGAAATGCGTATATCGTCTCCGCACAAACGTAATGTTGGGTACTTAGTCCCTTAAGAAATATATATTAATTAGATGTTTTTGAGAAAAAGAAATTATTAATTAGTTTCCACAGTCCGAATTCTTTTTCGTAGCACTCGTGCATCCCATCATATCAATTCTTTTTGAGTTGTCCACAACATTGCCCAATAGAGCACCGCACTATCATATCAATTCTTTTTGAGTAGTCCACAACATAGCCCAATAGAACATCGCACTATCCTGACAATTATTTCATTAGTCTAACTTTCAAGTCTCTGCGAGTGTTCATCCCTATCGATTTGATATCGGTAGTTTCAAAAGAAAACTTCACCGAAAATACATAGTCTTTCTAATAAAAATCTGTCTTGTCTAATAAACGTAATGATTGTATTTGGAAGGGCCTAAACTGTGCGTTGGTTCAGTGATTAAAGAATAAAGTTTAAAATCATAATTTTGATAGTTAGCATTTGTAACGAATTGAAGATTTAAATCAGTTCGGTTCTTGTTCCACACAAACCAATGTTACCGTATACACTTAACATTGAAACATTAAGAAATTTACATATTCGTTTGATGAAAAATAATTCATTAAAAAAATTTGCATCTGCTTATGTAGGCTCACGTGCGAATACGTGCGTTTCTAATGTATTTCACTGTTTTCAGAAAGCAAGTGCTGCACTAAAATTGAGTTTAACTTTTAAATATCTTGTTTCGAAGTTAAGGGCGTAAACTTTTGATATTTATGTTTTTTAAATTATGAGAAACATAGCAATCGCATGAAAAGCAGATGTCTAATACAGCGACGCAAGAGACAGAACATTGTTGTTTTTCTACTAACGATTATGCTTACAATCATAGCAAATTGTTTATCAAAAGCCCATAGGACTGTAGTCACGTAGAAATACCTCACATATTCGGTAAATGCTGCCATGATTTTTAATTTTTTTCTTATTTTTTGAAGTGTCTTGTCCTTGTTCATAGTTAGAAAATGTTTTTTGCTACAAATTACTAGTACATGAATATGTACATATGGGACATAACACGTCAATTCGGACACCATTTTGTTTTTTCATCTCTGATTTGAAATTTATTTTCTTCAGCACTGGTAGAAAGTAATATTTTTTAAAGTTTTTTATTAAGAGAGATAAGTCTTTAAAAACTGACGTTTTTTAACTTTTTTTTTTGAAATGCTCATAGATAAAAAATTTAAAAATTTCAAATAGTACTGAAAAAAAACCATCGATGCACAATTCCGATTTGACGTGGAATGCACCATAAACATATGTATGCAAAAAAAAAAAAATATATGAAAAGAACTTTAAGAATCATTAAAAAATAAAAAAAAATTGACTTTTGACATATGTAGCGAATGGTATTCGTCAATTTTTGTTTCAATAAATAAGCATAAGCTACAAAAAAATACAGAAAATATCATGAGATAAAAACTAAAATCACCTGTGATAACAGTATAAGTGTGCTGTTTTGCCTTTTCATCAGTGACTAGCTTATTTTGTTTTGCCTGTAGACACAGAAAATAGCATGAGAGAAAAATGTCACGCAAAAAAACTGTCATGAGATGAAAATATCATGTGATATTTTTTTTGTAAATGAAATTCTATTTTATTGCATAAAATCTTAATCATTAATATGTCACTATACCCACAGTCATGATAAAGTCCTTACCACAGTAAATTAAGTTTTAATTGAATTTATGATTAAATTAATTTTGATATCACCAAATGCATTTCCGACTCCCCTAAGTGGGTATTTTGACTTTTTTTTAAACAAGTTGTTATTCCATATCATAAGCAATGAGAAAAAGTCGAAAAATAATTTTGATCAACAGCAGTGACTAATCCAAGCTCTAGATAGAAAAAAAAAACCCGAAAAGCATTTTTCAATCGATTTTTTTCAAAAAAAGTTTACGAAAAAGTGTTAAAAAGTATAAAATGTTGATGAAAAATGGAGTCTGATACCTCTCCGCTCTAAAACTGATGTTTATCATTTAGAAAAAAAAACCCGATAGGAACTAAAGATTATGCAGCATAAATTATGATAGTATTTACCACTAACCTTAACCTCTTAACGCAGATGATGCACATGTGGTGCACAAAGCCATTTTTCAGAATATGTTGTGTATGTTAGACGGTCAATTGAGGAGGCTTACACCACAAAAGATTATATTCTCATCTACACTTCTATGCAAGAAGAGCTTATATGCTGGTAATGAACTTCTCTATTAAAATATTGATTAATTTTCATTGCATAGTTTTTGACACATTTTTGGCATCGAAAGTCAAACGGTATACGTTTAAATATTTATAATACAAAGAAAACATTGTTAGATGAAGGCAACTTAAAGTGGTTTTCCGAAAGTGCTTTGAAACTCAAAATTCATAAGCAAGGAAGAGCTACATATCATAAAAATTTTGCTTATACACTAAAATATACAAAATTCTTTAATAATACCACTTGCTTTGAGCTTCTTAGCTTGAAAATGACAAAAGACAGCTAATTAAGGTTAACACACTTTAACATAATTGTCAACTAAATTCAAGTAAAACTGCAGGGGGACATAGAACTACAAAAATTCCGCATAGCCTTCATCTTGATGCTTCCATCAACTTCATTGTCATTATTTATTTTTAACACTTTAATGAGTGACATTAAAAAATATCTAACAATTAAAATGGAAGACAAAGCCAAGCAACGCTAAGAGAAACTGCTTGGTGGCAGTCATTATTTTCTTTGTCTGTCCACAAGACTATAGAGCGTTAGAACCCTTCATCCAACCCTTGAGGCGTCACTCTCATTTTGCTTACAGCGTTGACAGTGAGTTACTTAAAATTTATTACACAAAATATTTTACAAAACTTTGAATGTACACAAAAAAATAAAAGTTCTGAAATATGTAAGTAAATAAATTGGAAGTGTCACTGGAAAAAAAAAACCCAAAAATATTCCCTTAAAATCAAGGCAAAAATATTTGCTTATCAAAAAGTTTTGCCAAGTTGTATTAAGCAAATAAAAAAACTTTGAAAGATTGTGAAAATAACTTTGTTGGCTGCCACGTGCTGATAAAATTTATTTGAAGTTAAAATTTTAAGATCTCAAAGTCGTAGTCTTAAATCAATGATAAATTGTGCAGTTGAAGTAGGTGAAACGCAGAAATATTGAGGTATTTCAAACAGCAGCAGATTTGAAAAGGTTTCTGAGTTAAGTTAAAGATATTGTGTTTGAATACCTCGGGTTTTTTTTTGCGATTTAAATGTATCAAGCATTCAATGTACCAACCAGTGATAGTAATTTGAATTCAACCCTCGGCAGATAAACAACCCACTCGCAATTTACTTTGATAAAGTGAATAATAAATGATTTTTTCATAAGAAAGAAACAATTTTTGTATTAATGACTATTTTAAAGTGAAAGTAGTTTTAAAATTTTTGGCACGTGCAGAGATTTTTAAGAAACGGTAACACTACTCTTGAATCAAACATACTATTGGTTATTGGTGGTGATATAGTACAATAAATTAAACTTTGAACTATCATTGCGTGTTTCATTGATGTAGCTTCTGTCATAAGTATATAAGGAAATCTCATGAGATGGTAATGATTGTGTTAAGAAATATCGGTGTCACAGAAGGGCCACTGCATAGTACAGCCCACATTTGTCACTAACATATGCAATTACTGAATATGAGAAAACGAACGCAGAAGTTACTAATTTATTCGCTAAAGTCGAAAAATTGGGCTAGTTGCTAGTGAACATGTAGCCGCTTCTGACTTTGATTGATGGCATTCATTTAAAATTTGATCAATATCTTGTAAACTCAAATAATGATTTTCAATCAATATTTTTTTTCAATGAAAAATAATAATTGAAAACTTTTCACAACTCACTCCACATATAAAGCTAATTTCAATTCATCATATTAATTTGCTGATGATATGCAATATGTCACAGCATTTGTTATCAAACGGAAGCAGTCATCAGTATTTTGCATACATTCTAAAAAGCTCATTTATCTATTGAAAAATAACTAAGCCCAGCTTTAGAACAAAAGATGAATGCTTCATTTGTTAATAAATTGAATAAAATTATAATACGCATAAATATAGAAAATAAAACACACACATCGTTTATAACTCAAAACTGACGTTACAACTTTATGCTGTCAAATTCACTATATGACATATTTATTTTATATTAAAATGCTACATCAACAATATTCATGTAAATTATGGCACAGCGGCGCTAAATGAATTTTCGGATGTTTAAAAGCTTAAAAATTATAAAGTATTAAAATATATAGTACAGTAAGTTGAGAAAACTAAGAGAAGAAAAAAGTCTTTACACCACTACAGTAGGTTTTTTAACAAACATTTTTGTTCATTTTTAAAATGAATGTGAACTATCAGTTCACAAACATTTTCACCAATCTCGTCCCCCATTTTTAATTTTATTTTTTGTTACACAGCTCAACAGTGTTTTTGCAACAGAGCTATCACGGCAGTATAGTTCAAGTCAAATTTTATAACAAATGATTCATATAGGAAAAGGCGGGGCAAAACAGTATAAGGGGTATATTTGTCCTTGCATTACAACGCCATCTAATGTAACTATAAGGAATTTATGTTTGATTAGTGCTCATGTAACTGACAGGTTATAGTGACATCTCGGCCTTATGTTATCGAGAATCACGAGGTTCATCAAAATGAGTGCGATCGATTTAAATTCGAGGATTTTCGACTTAAGTAAATTCACTTCATACGGCTCATTTTAAAAAAGAAAAAAGTGTCACGTTGTAGTATTTTTGTGACATTCATTTCTGTTGACAATAATTTTTTTATGCTGATAAGTTTTTGTTTCACGCGTCTGTACGCTTACATAGGTCATGGGGGCAGAGTGATAGGGGCAAAGCGGGATTGTTCATCACTTGGTTTTGTCATTTTATCCAGTTTTTAGGAGTTTGGAAAACCAGGAAACTGCTGCTACTTTCGGACGGCAATTCAACACAGGCAAAAAACATGATTTTCATTCATCGAAAATTATTAAAAGAAATGTTTAAGTATATTTTTTATGTATTGCACTTCGTATACCGCTTTACCCCACCCGAGGGGCAAAGCGGTAGAAACGTACTTTTTTTTTGGATCGCAATTATAAACATCTTCATTTAAGAAAAAAATAGCCTGATAGCCCTAATTGATTCAACATAGATCAAACTAATGACCTACATGTTTCCTTGTGCGAACAAATTTTTGTGTTTTGGTGACAACTTGGTTAACCCCTTAGGTATACCACTTTGCCCCGCCTTCCCTTATGTATGTAGTACATTGTCACAAAAACACAAAATTTTTTTTGCATATCTGAGCTCATCAGAAACTCGAAATTACATCACAAGAAACCACTCAAATATATCACAGATTCCAAAAAGTTTTCTAAAATCGCCAAATTGTGCATTTCGCTCCACTGTTATTTTATTTGAGAAAAAAATGTTTCCTTCTGAAACACAAATTATTTGTTTGCTTGGCTTGTGTTTGTGTTTTTTTTTTTCAAAACCCAGTCGAGCTATGCAAACAGAACAGAAAAATAATATGGAAAAAAACATCACGACCGATTCTGGAAAAGCAAACATTTGTTGCATTTTACTGAACTGTCAAAAACACAAAGCTTCACCAGCACATACGAGCATAGGATAATGTAAATGCTACTCGTATATTGATTTTGGAAACATGCATATTTGCATTACAAATGAAAAAATAACATAAAGAGCGCACAAAACACAAAACTGTGGTAAAACAGACACAAACAAATCAGTGGCTGATTACAAAAGACTTATTCTATATTTCCAATATAATGCTTTAAAGAAAACAAACTGAAAAACTCCATCAAAATTAAAAAAATTGAAAGTTAAATCTATCATAGTTTGTTTTGTATTTTTTACCTGTGATGAAAATAAGCCTAAACATTTTACCTAACAAAAACATTTCAATCAAGCCTGTCGGTGTTGGATAAAAAAAACGGCCCTCACTAAAGGCAACAAAGCTCTAATGCTTTTCATAGTGGACAAACAGGAGGACGCGCAGGCTACAGGATGTGCAATTGCTGCTTTGTGACATCAATGAAAACAAAATGACAAAAACCAGCAAAAAAAAAACACCAAACATTGTAAAAGAAATTCATCATCAGCGTTGCTGTCATGTACTTTTTGTTGTCCCTGGTTGTTATACAAAAGAAATGTTGGAGAGAAATCCAATGGCACATTTTAACGTTGAAAACAAGTAAAATGTTACAGAAAATACAAATTTAAGAATTTCAATAAACATTTGATTTCTTTAGAAAATCAAAAAAATCATCATTAAAAGAGCAGCATATGAATCGATTATTTATGATAGGCCATACTTTTTACCAAGGAAATTTTATCAAAAAATCGAATGTTTGTTCATCATTTGCTTATGAAAGGACTCATTTCTGGTTCTATCTTTATCAGAATTCTGCCACCAGCTTACTTATGTTAATTTATCTAATGAAATCATTTTCCATGCTAAAAACCCTTTTGTTTATGAAAGGCCTTTTTGTCAGTCACTTTGAAAGTATTTTTCAAAATACAAAATAATAAACCATAACCATAACCATAGCCATAACCATAACCATAACCATAACCATTACAATAACCATAACCATAACCATAACCATAATCATAACCATAACCATAATTATAACCATTACCATTACAATAATTACACTATTACCATTACCATTGCCATTACCAAACCGCTTGCCATTATCATACCCAGCAGTTTTCGGGACCATGCATTACCATTAACCACTGATTTCATATATAATACTTAGATGGGAGGCAGAGAGCTTATAATTCATAATGCGTGAGTTCGATGCTCGGTATGCCAATTTTTTTTTTATTTTTTTATATCAATGAAAAGTTTAACAACTTGATAATGCAGAGAATCATGAACTTCTATTCCTATGACATCACCGTGTTAAGAATTATAAATGAAAGCTTAGATAACCATAGATGACCAACATCTGCTGGGTAGCCATTACTATAACAAATACCAACACTATTGTCACTCCCATTACCATAACCATTTTCGTTGCTTTACAATTAATCATGTTTCAAGATACTGCCATAATTGGTCACTACACTATCTCGGATCGGCTTAAAATATATTTAATGTCTCAGTTTCCACACCATTTCATTCGATGTTCCACCAACAAGCTAAAAAAGAAACCTTCTTTTTTTTTGGCCAAGAAGTCGAAATTGAAAAAAGCGAAGAGTAATACGCAATTTGTTAACGATAACCAACCAAAGCTTTCAACCCTTAAAGGTCTAATGAAACTTAAGCTTTTTTCCCAAATGAGTCGAAGATAAAGTCTAACTTCAGTACACCCACTACTTTTGAAACTAGTTATCTTGGTATTACGTACATATTGCCGAAAGTTACCAAATAATAGTATGTTACGACGACAAGTAGCACTAGTATTTGCCTAAGTCTTTCAGTACATTGCTTTTAATAATTCTCTCAGTCAAGCATATTAAATTTATACTCCTATAGCCACACATCCACTCATGCACATCCACTTCTAAAATCGAAGTATTTTATTTAAGTAAAATGTCCTTCAAAACTGATTTTACCTATAGTGGAAACTGTTTTAAAATTAACCTGCTGACTTATAAAGTTTCTTCAGACTATGTAGTGATAGTGATGTATCATAAATAATCGCTGCTAGTGTAAATGCATATATTACTCTTTCTCAGTTAAGTTCATCTTTACTTCCACCAATAAAACACTGTCGTTATACAAACATGTAAAAAATTTAGTAATGTCATAATATCAATAGCTTTCGTAGTGAATCGTTTTAAGTTATTTTCTTATAAAGGAGGTTCCAGGCATCTTTTACTGTATTGAATTTTATTACTTGCTATAACGTTTCTCGCAAATCGGTCGATCCCATGTTAGAAACCACATCCAAATCCATTTAATATTTTACGAAAATTTTCTGAGCATGCAGGAACCGATTATCACACTATGAATATAGTGCAATACAGTATTAAAAGCTAGCAATAACCCATACGTTACGTACTTAGCAAGTACACTTAAGGCTGATTAAAATTTTCAACAATTTTAAAAAAAAAAAAACAGTAAACATTTTTAACCAAATAATGGTTGCCTGCAAAAAGTATGGCAGATTGTTACAAAAAACTAAACAAAAATTCTACCACAACTACGCGTTTTATGGCGAAAATTCCTTTGTATAAAAAATGCACCACTTGGTTAGAAAGCACATACTAAAGCTGCAACGTAATAGCACAATAAAAACACACTGCAAAAACGAAAATGAGTTGCATACCACATTTAGCAACCAACACACGAAAACGCGCACAAATATTAATGCAAAAAGCAAATTTTCAAGTAAAAGCGCATTACCGAGAAATGGTGAGGAAGAAAATAACTAAATTGGGTTAATCAAAAGAAAAAAATTTTTATAAAATGCACAAAGCATTATAGACATAAAATACTTATAAAAACTTGACATTTCTTTGATAAATTGCTTTCCCTAAAAAAAAATCGTGAGTCACATAAAAACTAATTTGCATACTTTAAAAAAAAATCTTCAAAAAATTCGCTTTAAAAATCATATACATCATTCAAAAGAATTTTACGCCTTTTGAAAGCGCTAAAACGCATCAATATGCGCATCCGTTTCCGGTTTAACTGGTGCCGTTATGTCGACATGCACATGCAATCATAAAAATTGCACCACAAAGCGTGCGAATTTGTATGCGTACAAATGTGTGCATTTTTATCTGTGATTTATGTCGCATAAATGTGTGGAATTATTTGTGCACGAAACACAACGTGTTAGGGTGTTCCATATAATTGCAGTTTTTTATTATAGATTTTGTCAATTTTTTTATAAATTATTGATTTGCCTTTAACTTTTTGCAATCAAAGGAATTCAAAATAATTTTGAGTGCTTGAAATAAATCTAATGCAAACAACCCAAGCTGCCTAAATGTCTTTAGTGAAAATTACACTTATTGGTAAAAACAAACTGACAATTTTTCTTTCACAAATTAAAAATTAAGTTTATTATTTATTAAAAGCTACGAAATCCAAATACGAAGGTTTTAACTTTTGATCAAAAAAGTTAAATATTTGTTGTTAGTTTGTATTCAAATCTCATAAAGAGACTCTTCAATATACCAAAGCGTAGCACATAATTTAACACATCTGAAGAAATCTTTACGCAAATGCTTTTTCTTTTTTCAATTGAAAATGATTTTGAGCGATGACAACGCAAAGTTTAGCAACATCATGCCTAACATCATGGTTAGTTAATCCCCTAATATTTGTCGCACATTTTCTTCTATTTACACTAATGCATTCACATATTCATATGAAAGAGATTCTCCTTCAACGCTTATCCTTTGCCTGACTAATGTAACACTTAGCTTTTGGTAACTAATAGATTTTTCTCATACCAAAATTTGGTATTTGAATTACGGCTTTTTGTTTTTCTTCAAGTTTTGTAAATTAAATTCAGACATATGAGAAATTTTAATTTATTAAATGCATAACATATATTATATATGTTAACGTTCCCGCTATTATAGGAATGTAGTGAAATCAAATACACAATTTTTATGTTTTGAAATAATTGCCTTACTTATTAATCACAACTATTTACAAGTCTTATCGTATCTGTTCACACATTATAACTTCGATGCTCATTATTTTCAAAGACACTGCTCCGTAGTTAAAAATTCAAACAATCTAGCTTTGCGTTTAGCCGCTTATTTCAGCATCAGTTGATTACTCTCTGGAAAAATCCAGTAATCTTATTGTTATCCGCAATTTTCATTTAACTGTCTTTCTTCAAGAGCCAAAAATCTTCAAAAACAGTACTACTCATTTTTCCTTCTCATCACCCAAACAAAAGAATAAATTCTTTAACAAAATTGCTTCAAAAATAAAGAGGCAGCTAAATCAGATTTGTACATAAGCACTCGGGTGACCAGTAACGCCCTTGACGATAAGTTTGTGGGCTCTTCTGCATAATACGACTAACTAATATTAAACCAATTACTTTTTTAATTGATATCATCGTTCAAATGTCTCCTAACATATTTTCAGCAAACTGCAGTATTTATTTTGCCATTTTTTGATACCCATTAGAAGCGGTATAATCCATAGATTTATCTTAGAAAGGAAAGAATGATTGCTTACTTACAATTGATCTTAGTCGCCTCCAACATTATTAGGGTTCCATTTCTAAAGCTTTTTCTGAAGATTCTCACAGAGATTGTTTCGCTGTGCACACTAGTTCACTATACAACGGATGTTGAGTTAGCTATCCAGAATCGTCACGGAGAAGCTGTGTGTCAACTTGTGGAGATCAGAGGTTTTGCTTTGTTTGCTCTCACCCAGATCCACCAAAGAAATCAAAGAGTGATTACTGGCAAATATAGTTTAAACTTAATAATCTATTTCAAAGACAATGCATTGCTGTACTCGTGAAGTATTGCTGCTAGGGTGTGGTAGAGACCCCGGGCGCAATGGCTCGGATCGGCAAAACGTTCTTCGGAATTCCTTTGAAACATGCGTTTAGAAAAATCAATAGCCTTTTTTTAAAACCTATGTAGAATGTTCCTTCTTTCTCCCGATATTGCTTTGTCCGAAAACTCTGCATGATTTGTTATTGTGGCCTTAGTGCTCTAAAAAAATCGATATCACATTTGCTTTAACTACATGATATCGAATATACTAACAGGCTCTTTGGAAGCTAACTGAAATGGTGATTTTTCACGGGGATATATTTTCTATTGAGCTAACCAAAACTTTGACTGAAAAGATACTACAATTTTTGAGTAGCGTCAGGTAAGCTCCTGCAAACCCGTGAAATCGATATAGTCACAGCAAACATAACCCGATAATTAAATGAAAAAATGCAAAATTGTTGGTAATCATTGCCTAGCATGCTTTTATAAAATGTTTCCAAACATTGTTTACAAACAATATTTCTGATCATTATATACGAACATTGTGCATTTTGAAAAAATTATTTTTATAAAACATTCTAAGCATTTTTCTTAAAACTATATGTCTAAACTTTGTGACTGAATAAATTTTATAAATATTTTTATAAATAATGTTTTTTTTTAAAAATATTGTTTCTTAAACAAAAGAGTTTTAATAATTTTTTCAAACATTATTGCAAGCCATTTTTTTTAATATTGTTTCCATACATTTATCAACAAATTTCGAATTCTCCTTGAAGCTTAAATAGGTCAAGAGCAATGTATGTAAAGCCTTCTCCTTTGGCATTCACATTGCGGTAGTGATAAATGTAAAAATGACATCTGTGTGTCGGTGATGTGTTTCTTTTATCATACCACACACACTTGGCATACTTTATTTTTCCTTTACACTTTTGTAAAAACTTTGTTCCATCATAGGGAGAGAGAAAAAGTGAAATCATAAAAAAAACCACTTGTCAAGTCAGTCTGTCTCGGTCTCAAGGCGAATCATTGCAACGCCTCGCTACATATTACTCACTTTTGTAAACATCCTTTCATTTCTCACGCCCAGGTTTAGTTTTTCCATCGTAATCAGCCTGTGCCTGTGACATCTCTTACCGCTACTATGTGTGTGGGCGATATATTTTTCGCCTCTCACATATACAATTTTACCATATGAGTGCACTCGCCTATTCATCACTTGTTTACTTCTATTCGTTATATGAGCGCTCTGGTGCAAGTGTCAAAACTCTAGTGTTATCTCTCATATCTAACGTTACGTGTTGTGTTGCGTTACGTTAAGAACGTATGTATATGTTATACCATAATGCTCATCTACGTTGTACTATGTACTCATTTGCGAACTTCTACATTGCACTAAGCAACCGACCTACATACTTATGTATGTATGTGTGCCTTTAACAAGTACGACATCAAGAGGTAAACTTTTAGTGGTTGTTGCTGTTGGAAGAATCTTTGTGATGTGGGAATTATCGATATCGATATTTTTAATTTATAGCTTTTTTGGCTAAGCAAACATTATTTTCGCCTGATTTTTTTATCAAAAATAACCGCTAGTATTTTTTATTTTTTGTTGTTTCAATAGATAGTAATCTTCTGCAAGTTCTAACGAGAGCGCAATTGAGAGTAAGGAGAGGGCAGTTGTGTATGCGTATACAAATGTGAGCGGTTGTTGGTTGTTGCACCACTTTATGGAAACGAAGTTTTGTGTGCATGTTGATGCACATCATTGCTCAGGGTACATTATCTGTGTCATTCTGTTTGTAAAACATAGAAGTGGGCATGGCAGGCATATAGCAGAAATATTCTTGATAAGCGTCACCATTTGATTCGAATTAGCTATGCCCGTCGTTTATAAAAACTTGATAACTTTCAGAAACTATTTATCGCAACAACATTGTTAAGTCTTTACATAACATCGATACTTTTCCTCTAATCTTTCTCTACTCAAATGGTTCAAAAAGGTCGTGGTCTCTACCGTGTGATAGATGCCTCACATTTATCACTTGTATTCGCTTAAGTTTGCTTCATTTATGTCTGTTTATCACATCATAGTTTGTATAAGCAACGTATGTACTTTGTGCTGTAGATTCTTCTTCTAGCATCTTAATTTTATATAACTGTAGGTGTATTCCTTTGAAGGCATTTCATATATTTCTTCTTTACCTCAACCCCATGGGGAAAAATTGCAATTGTACGTAATGATACGAAACATATTATACTTTATGGTATGTTCTCTATACCCAGATGTACTTTTGCTGTCAGGTTGTTTTTGACTCTGCTTTATTACTTTGAGTTTTCATCTCATTTTCCATCAAGTGTCTCATGGTTTTCAGTTTACATTATTTTTGGTAGTCTTTGTCATTTATCCCAGCAAACATGGGGAGGTCTTTAAAGCTTATGCAGTTATGGTGATTATCTTAAAATTTTTACAAAAGAGTATTGCGCGTTCAATCCACTCTCCGCGATATTAATAAGTGAACCTTTTGAAAAGCTTTTTATGTTTCATATGCGTATTGCTTTGGCAGGTCGCTAATCTTAGATAATTTCTCTCAAGAAAAAATCGCTTGGCATCATGTGAGCTCGCGCTAGATTGAAACCTCTGACTATGCTATTGAAATATGAATTTTCCACGAATTAAAATGTTTGCTGGGTTGCTTCTTCGTGTAGCTTTCTTTTTACATTTTCAAATGTGTGTGTTTTTGGTTATGTTAAGAGCAGTGGTTGCCAAGATTTTGTATTCGTACAATACAATTCAGTTTGTTATTACTTAGTCGATATTTTCATCTTATGTTAATAGTTACTTCATAATTAAAGCACTTATTTTGACTAATCTAACACAAATATTTTTGGCCGTTTGTGCCTTCATGCGAATTTTCTGTAAATAGGAGACTTAATCAAATCTGGATCATATGTCCTTCTTAATACGTAGGCTAGTTTTTCTTGGCTAGAATCATCTATAGTCCGAATTTTTTTTCAAAATGGTCAAATTCAAACAGAAAAGTTGCCAAATACCGGAAGTAAGATTTCTTGCGGAACAAAAAGAATAACATACTATGAGAAATTTATGATAAACCTTATATAATACAGATATATTCATTCTTGATAAAAACATCTTAATTGTCCGAAAAAAATCACTGGGGAACAAAATGTCAAAGTGCCTTTAACTTAAGTGCTCTGATAACTACTGCATGGTTTTTAAAATGTCCCTCACATCGGAGAATGTTGGTGGATTCCATTTGGAATTAAAATATCATATCTTTTCACTTGCAAACTTAGAATAGAAACTCTGAACACTGAACTTGCATTTAGCATTCAAAAACTCATTAGAAATAATATCCGTAATGAATGAGGACATCAAAATAAAGGATTCTATAAAAATGCAACTTGTTGCTAACTTTCTCTTTGTTTTGTTTATCTTAATTTTACTGAACTAAAATAGAAATGAGTTTTTAATTGTAGTCTTACTATGTATTCTTATGAAAATTATCGCAAAGTTTGGCAACCACTGCTGCATGCATACATTTGCATATTACAACCTAGCCATTCGTTTCAATGAGTTTTCATTCTTCTTACTGATGCAAAAAACAAAAACATTTTAATAAAAACAAAAATTATGCAAACGAATACAAAATGCAGCAAAATCAGCATAAAATAAGCAGTAAACTGATAAAAATTCTGCTAGAAAAAAAAGTTCAGCTAAACATAAAAGAATAACTTTTGCTATATCTATTATGGGGAGTACAACAAAACAAAGTCTGATGATAAAAGTTGAGAAAAGAAATTAAAGTCGGTCATATTCGATATATGACTGTATTAACTTCAACTTAAATATACATAGAGCATGAACAAAATTCGCTAAAATTTTACACTACAACTCTGCTAATAAAACTTTATTTGAAAGCTAATAGACTACTTTCGCTAATTTCTTGACATAACTTTCAGTGAAATATCGATCACTGTCGGTATAACCTTTCCTTAATAAATTGTTGTTGATGGGTGAACAATATCTTTACAGGCAGGATACTGGTGATTACGAAAGAAAATCTATACTGGGGTGAATTTGATGAAAACATTACGCTCATGTGTGTTTCTTTGAATTGAAGTTTTCAATTATTTTCGACTCTATTTTGAATTTTTCTACATAGTTCCACTTCTGCAATTTATATCAAATTTTCAACAATTCTTGTGAATTCAAAATTTTCTGATTTTTTTCAATATTTTTGGATTTTTTCAGCTTTTGCACTTTGTCAACGATTCTTTGACTTTCGCAACATTTTTTGTTTTTCCAACATTTTTGAATTTTTGTTCAAAGTACCACTTTTTCAATTTATTTGAAGCTTTCCCACATGTTGCGAGTATTCAAAACTATTCGATTTTTTCAATATCTTTCGACCTTTTCAACATTTTTCGTATTTTGTTAACGATTCTTCAACTTTCAAATTGTCTTTTAACAATTTTCTAGTTTTTATTCATTTCACCACTTCTTCAATTTATTAAAAATGTTCCAACATTTTTTCAATATTTTTCAGGTTTTTCAAAATTTTTCGCAATATTTTCCAACTTCTTCAAAAAATTTATTTATTTTAATTTATAAGCATTTAACCACTTTTACAACATTTTTCGAGTATTGTAACTTTTTCAATTATTTCAATATTTTTGAACATTTTTCGTGTTTTGTCATCATTTGTATTTTGACTTCTTCAGCATTTCCAGACTTCCGCAAAATTTTTCAACATTTCTTCGAATTTTCTGTATATCACCACTTTTTGAATTTATTTAAAACTAGCTATCCCGGCAGACCCTTTCCAGCAGGTAGAGTAATGAGTTTTATTTGGTAAAAGTCCCTGTATAAAAAAGTTTTGCTCATATTAGAGGCGCAGAACAGCCCATTTTCATTGAAAGATACAACTTGTGCCTGCACCTTTGCTATATATACCAAGCTCATTCATCTGTTCCCCTTAATGGGGAACGTGTCATCGCCAATTTTTCGTAAACCAAACTATACTTAGAACCTTCCGCAGAAGGTTGCTATCCAGCTGTGACAAATAGTTGCTGACACATAAGCAATATCATATGGAAGGCGTGGCACCACCATTTTTCAATTGGTGCCAAATTTCATTCATTTGCAATAAACAGTTGATGAGACATGATGGTTTCTAAATATCTCTAATATGATAAGATTATATACAAACCAAACTATGCTTAAAGCGTTCCCCACACTAAAGGAATCATTTGTACCAAATCTTATCCACCAATGTTGCATAGTTGCTAACAAAAATTATTTAAATTTTTCACATATGAGAGGCGTTGCGCCGCCCATTTGTCCATTGGAATTTACTTTCGAACGTACTTTTAACATATGTGCCAGATCTCATCTGCGTCAAATAGTGTATGTGATATGATAAACTGGATTTTTTCATGAAAATTATATTTAAAAATAAATAATGAGGGCCAACCTAAGTATGTACACTAAATAACATTTTTATATTCCAAGCTGCGCCTCTTAATATAAAAGCCACTTGGCGTAACTTCCATGAGAATCTATATAGCGGTCTTCGTGAAAATGATATTTAAAAAATTTTTGTAAGAGGGCACCTTCAATAAAAGTTTTGAAGCCTATGACCCTTTGCTTGATCGATACTAACATACTTTAAAAACTTTACTAAAATCGGCCTGATACTTTCCGCGACCATAAATCACAAGAAGTCAGACTAAAACTGATTTTTATGTTATATATTCCAACACTTTTCAATTTTTACAAAATTATTTTATATTTTTAACATTTTTCGTTATATTTCGACTTTTTGGATTTTTCAATACTTCCCGATATTTATCAACTTATATCGATTTGTACAACATTTTTCAACTTTTTCGATAGTCTTCGACCGTATTAGACATTTTGCGACTGTTCGACACCAATATCTTAACGCCCACACATTCAGACGTTAGTGTCAAACAATTTTTGCAACAGCCAATGCCAAGCTTTTTCGCTTTCCGCAAACTCAAAATCGGTAAATAATAACATTTTGGTCAACAGTGCGTATGAGTGACATTTAATCTTCTACGCTCAATTTAATGGGAAATTTTCCCTAAAACTTAAAAACAAACAAAAAGGCTTAAAAGCTATGTATGTACATCAAAACCCATCAATAGCTTTTGGGTTTTAAGTGGATCAAACAGATGTCAATGCTTTATAGAATCAAAGTTGCCAGATTACATAAGCTCTATTCAGAACGTGTACAAAATATTTCATAAAACTCACAATTTGTGCAAAAAGAAAAAAAAAATCTATTGAAAGCTAAAAACTACCGGTTTTTGTGGCTAGCAATAAAGCAAGAAAAAGTGAACACTCTAAAATAATTAAGTTACATAAAAAATTTGTAGATAGTTTTTATGGTACTCGTATTACACTAAAACTCTGCATTGCAAAAAATGTAATCTTCTACAAAAATGTCACGTAACGTTGTTATGCATTAAATGCACGTGACGGTTGACTTAAATCCTTGTTGTTTTTAGTTTTTTATTTTTTACATACTATTAAGTTTATGTTGCAATTTCTATAAGCAAAAAAATTAAGTTTTAAAAAAAAATATAAAATATTTATTGCAAACAATTTCTATAAGCGCATCAGCAGCTGCAAATGTCCTGCGGGAAAATTTCACTTCCTTCCGTTAGCGCTCGCTATGTTTATGGGATGACATTTTTGGTATGCCCGCGCAAAGTAGCGTAAATAAATTTTTACCTTTGATGTTGTGCATCATGTTGAAAATTCTATACATAAAAATTTTTTATTATTGGGTTGAAATTTTTAACCTTTTTGTTAATGGAATAGCAAGCGTTTAATGTAAAAGTTAATGGCAAATAAGATTTTTCTTTCTATTTTTAATACTTTTATGTGATATTAATGCTCATATTGTCAATTTTATAACAAAAGGCCGAGGTTTTCTGCAATGGTCTTCTGAGTTTCTGAGCGTTGACTTATTGCAAAAATCGAAGTAAGACATTCTTTGAACTCTTTTGCAAAATAGCAATTCGTCTATTTGTTATTAGCAAAATGTTTATACCCTTGGAAACCTTTTGGGAACGCAATCAAACAATGTCAAAACAACAAACTTCTTTGTTGAAGTGAACATCAAAAAAACCAACTTCAATATAAATCGCACACATTAACCACTTAGGTGTTAAGCTGTGACAGAAACCACAAGAGTACGGCTTCCAGCTGTAGCAAGCAACATTCGATAAACGTAGCTACTTATTCACCAACTTTAGCTGTGTTAATGGCAACCAATAGAGTACATTTTGGTTTTTCGCAATAAATTTTCGTTTTAGTTACTAAGCTTAATATTCGTTAAAATATCATTGCAATTATTTTTATTTGGTTTGGTGTTAAGATAAATTGTGCCAACTTATGAAAGAAGTTGGCTAACTTTTTTGTATTGCACTAAAATGTGGGTGCTGGCTAAGGACATATAAGTGGGTTGGTATTTCACTAATGAAATCGTTGCAGTAATGAGCACAGATTTATCAAATAATTGGAAAGGCAGAGGAGTGTGCAAGGATACGCTTCCATTTCGAAATTGCAGCGTTAGAGACAAATTAAATAGATTAAGCAAAGAAATAGTTTTGTGATTTATTGCTTAGCGAAGTGGAATTTGTCATGAGAAACTTTCTACTAATGATAATATAAGTGGTAAATTAATTCATTGAAATAATTTATACAATATAGATTTACTTTTTATAAAAGAGTATTTAGTAGAATTCGTAGAGGATTGTTTGAAAAAGTATGCTTCTTTTGAATAGATACAACTAATACTATGTTCTCCTTTTGTGTTTATTTACTACACAAAATTCTCTTCTTCAATTTAAACATTTTGGGTTTTGCCGCCATGTCATAAGTTTGAATTAAACAAGAAATCTTTGATTTTTTTCCCTGAGTGTACACTAAGAAAACAATTTGCTTGAATATAATTTGAATGTATATTTGATATAGAGCAATCAAATATTTGTTTGGCTCAAACATCATGTAGTTGAATTAAATAGTGGTGTATATTGGTTAAGCCATATTATGTTTGACTCAATCAAATATTTAATCGCTCTATATCAAATATAATTTTTTATATTCAAACATATCATTTTGTCAGTGTAGGACTGAAAAATTGGAGTATGCTGAATAAGAATACATTATTAGTACAGTGTTCTAAAGAGCGTTCAAATTTGATGTATCTTTTTAAACTTTAAATAAAAGACATGAGCTGTGTGTAATCTTAATTGGAAATTAAAGTTCATTGGTTCTGGCTATTAATGAAAAAGAATGTCGTTCAAGTGACCTCCTTTGCTAGCTCGTTAGGCTGTAAATTTGTTACCAAAATTTTCAATAACTTTTTCGCATAATTATGGTTCAGTTAGTGATATTTGCTCGATGATGTTATTTTCATGGTGTTGAATATTTTGATATTTTGAAATATATTTTTAGTTACTCAGTACTTCTGAAAAATTTCATTTTGTGGCTTTTTTAGGTATTTCGCACATAAGCGAAGCAAAGCCACCTCTTTCATCTTTCTTTCAAAGATATCGCAAATAAAACAAAGTCTAGCGTTACCCTTCGTCTCCAGATTTTGTTTTTTCAAATTTTTTTATCAGTCAATTTCATTCAGAGATATCGAAAATAAAACGAAGCATGGCGACCTCTTTTGTCAGTTATTTTCTTTCAGATATCTTACAAAAAAACAAAGCCTAATGTTAATTCACCACTTTCAGACTTTATTCTTTGAATTATTCATCGGTTTCAGTTTCCTTTCAGATTATAGCGGATTACATTAGGACCTTTTTTAATCTGCTGTTTCTTTTCAGTGACAATGCAGATAAAAGATATCCATTTAAGTTTTACTTATTTATGGTAGAGCCAAAAGTTATTTTTGTAATTAAAGAAAGTCACACTTCAATTCTTGTCGAAGAAACATCCATTAGCGCCAAATCGATAGAAGACGATCGTAGATCAAGGCGAGGCTTGCCGATGTGTTAGAACACCTTTCATCCAAGAGCTTGCGGGCTTATGCCTCAATTCGAATCATTAAAAATATTCACAATTCACAATCGCAAGGTAGTCAAATGCGCTGTTCACTTGTGTAAGAGATTTCTTGGTGATTACATTACAAAGATAAACTTCGCATTGGAAGGTTTAAAACTAAGGTTGATTACCGAAGATGTGTTGCCTTAGAGAGCATTAAACGCGTATTTTTCTACATAATATGCACTTGAGTGCACACGATTTTTGCAAATTTTCCACCTTCAAAATCTGAATATACCTAAAGAGACTGAAGACCCTTAAAAGTATAGCATTTACATGAATAATTCCATTTTTTAGTAAGCGACTAGTGTCCCGACCTTATAAAATTACATTTATTTTATTGCATACTCTTAGGAACAATTTTCGTTTTATTTTATTATTTTGGCCACAAAAGCTTGGAAATAATTTTTTTTTTTTAATTTACCATGATGATAGTAATATCAATAAGCGGTTAAAAATGTGCGTTATATTTTTGAGCTGAAATTTCAAAAAATTTTTCTTCAAATATTTTTAGGAGCTCTCTGTCACCGTAATAACAATTGTTGCGAGTGTCAGAATAAACGTGTTTATTTCAAGTGGCAGTAATATCTTTTATTCTCAATTTAATTTTAACTTTTACAAAAAAAAAATTTGTTGGAAAACTTACAGTCAAATTAAAAGCAAAAAAGAGATAAAATTGAAATAAAGTTTTTTGGTCAAATCCGTATGCGAATCGATAAAAAAAAAGCTTTCGTGAGACTTTTTCAAGTACTTAAGCAGCTGTAAAAAGTTTTTAACTATAGCTGGTATAAAATTATACCAAAAGTGTGTAAATCCAGCAAAAGAAACTACTGGACATTTAAAGAATAATTGGTTGCTATTGACCGTAATGACTCATTTGACTTGAAAGATAATGTGTAGCAGTTCACTTAAGATATGCTATAAAAAAACAGAATTTTAAATGTCTTTTTTAAGAGTACTGCTACAAAAACTTTTAAGCTCATAAGCACTGGCACATATATATTTTGACTGTACATAATTGTCATATATTTAGACTGAAGTTAATTTTAAAACAAAAATGTGTTGGCTCAAATAGTTTTGAAAAATTCTTTATTAATTTTTGCTCTTTAATTTGGAGAGTGCTTGTATCAGAATTAATTGATTAGCTTAAGAGTAATGCATCAGCCAAATACACAACTGGTTGAATTCAAAACATCGAAAGATAAAGTAATTTTTTCTTTGAACCAATCTTTTGGAGCCACTTCTTAGCTTGGAAAGTCGAAAAAGTGAACTTTGCAATTTCAACACTGCTTTTATGCGTTAAACAGAATAGAAGTGGAATCGGGAAAATTGGCAACGTTGGAGTAAATACAATTGCGTTGGACGACGATTGACGGAAAATTGAGTTACCATTTTGTTTTCATTGGCATATCAAGCGTAAATTAAGAAATAGACCAAAGCTGATTCGAAATGCCACACTGATCTTTGTACGCCGATGATGAAAATAGATTTAAATCTAAATCGACGCGTATCCACCGGCAGGTTACTAGTCGTACGCCGCAATTCTGTTCCATTTCATACGATGAAGTGTGTTATAATTTTTGACAGCGACGATTCCTCGACACCCCTTCGTATTCTGTTGAACGCATTAAACTTAAATCCCTTGATGACTACTACATATCTCTTCGAACTCAAGTTCGTTCCATTCGACATGTGTCAAAACTCGTTGTATCCATAACAGTAACAGAGTGCAGTAGCAATCACTTCTTTGTGAATAGAATTCTTCCTAAGCTCTAAGCTCGAATTTTTACGAATTGGAAAATTAGACTTTTTTCAATTCTAAAAGAATTGTTGATTCTTTTGTTAATTTCATTTCACAAATCAAAATTAGAAATTGAAAAATATTGATATCCTTACAAGAAATTGGAATTTGGTATTGACTTTTTTCTATTCAAAGGAATTGCTTTTCTTTTTTGCCATTGTATGAAACTTTTCAATTCCATATTTTGATTCCTTAAATGGAATCGACAAGGGTCAATGTATTGGAATTAAATGGCATTAATTTATAACATTCTAGTACTAAGTGCACTTGGCATGGCTACAACGCTAGTTCGCGCTCTTTCCTCTCCGGTTCATTTTCATACAATCAAACCTTACACGAAAGTGACATATACTGATGCATGCCCATACTGAACACACCAACAAACATTTAGAAGGTTGTGGAATGCTCTATGTTTCAATGTATAATGAATTTATATCTCTTCTAGAAGAGGTAAATTTAAATTAATATTTTTGTTGCATATTTTCAACCACAAATATCGCCGGATAGAATAAAAACTGTTACATTTCAAAATCGTTGTGAATATTTTACGAATCAACTTAGTTTCTATTTGCTTTGTAGAATATTTCTATGTGAAACACATGACTACTTTTTGTAACATCAGCCTTTCAGGGTCGACTCATTTTTGTGGCATTTGCGGTTTATATGCGATTTTGCAACTGGCCTTTACGCAGCGTAGCAGTTCAAACAACAATGTGTTTCAATTTATAGCGAAAGATTTGTAATTATTTTTTCTGATATTTGCATTGTACAAATACAAAATGAAACGGATGTATATGTGTGCATACCAGTACAAGTTTATAAATTTATAATTAGAAGCGTAAGCACAATCCAGGTTGGTCCTTTGTGTTCATGTTAATGAAAGTAATATAAAATAGTGTTATCATTTTCAATTATAACTAAAAATATGACAAAAATAAGCAACTCAAAATATACACGTAATTTTCTTGAATTCGAATCGACAACGTAATAAATATTTACATTTATTTTTTCGTCAAAAATCGTTTTTTGAAGTCGCTACAAGGGCATTTTTCCCCCGACTAATACCGCTGTACGAATTGATAAAACCTTTTAACAACAGAAAAACTCAGTGGACCCAAAAACTTTGTTGAAAAACGCTAAAACTACACCAAATTTAAGAAAATTCCTATTGAAATCAGATTCATTGATATTTTGAAAATTTGATTGAAGAAAACAATTTTTCGATCAAGAACTGTGGGCAATTTTTCAGAAGTCAGCTTAAAAATCTAACTCCACTGATTTTTTTTTTACATATTCTATATTTTAAATCAACTGCAAAAAACAACATGACAAAAGCATTAAATTGGATTGGGTAGAAATCTGCCACTGCGACCCAAAATTTTATTTTGGTGACGAAAAAAAGTCCTTAAACTTTTTTTATTCCTTATACCCTAACTAAAAATTAGTATAATTTTATTATTAAACATTATTTTTTTTATAAAAAGCTTTCGTGTTACAGCATGAGTAAGTAACATTAATTATATGAACATGTTTCGATTATTTTTACATCTGCGTGTTACAAGTCATCAATGCTATAAGAAGTTATTTAAAAAAGTTTTTTTTTTTGTTTAATATTTATTCCTTTTTTTCACTTAATAGCTGATTGAATGACTTACACATAAAACTGTTAGCACGATGCAAGAAAAATGCTAATCATTAACTTTCTCTAATGCATAATAAAAGAGCACCACATATACAAAAAGCACAATTTCAATAGAAAAAACCCCAAACCAACGACAACTCAATTATCTAATATCATGCGAAATATCCTATATGCATTCTTCGATGAAAAGACATGACAGCCTAAAATCAAGCACAATGGATTCCTTTTCTTTGTCGGTAGCAAAAAAGACAACAAATGTTTCAAAAATGACACATTGCCAATAAATGAAATTCATTCTATACGAAAGTCTTTTTAATATTCTGATACCCTAATAGCTTGCTGCGTTGCTCAATTTCTTAAGAATTTTCTTATTTCTTTTTTTTTCGTGAATTTCTGCAACAAATGATTCCTATCATCTGCACTCGATTTAACTTAATTTTATACATAAGAAATGTCTCACATCACATCATCTTTTGCAAGAAACATGTGCATAGCGTATATTGCTCCTTGTAGAAAAAAAAAATTTAGTTCATTAAAAATGCAAAACAGGAGCACTTGGACTCATAGATCCATTGCATTACTGTCAGTGTTTGCTCACATCCTTGAATGTCTGCCGTTTATCTCTCAATACATTTACTTAACACTATGCGCCTACCAACCCAGGTAGGGTAATGTTTGGAACTATAGAATATCTTGCTCTATTCCAGAATTTCCGATTTCGCGGGTTGAATCATTTTGCATAGGCGATCACCCAACCTTTGAAACAAACTTTCAGTCTGTTTTTTTTTCTCGAATCTGGCGCTGTCTTGCAATCGCTTGTGATCATCGGATTTTTACCTTTCGAAAAATATTCATATCATTATATAGCTCATAGATTTCTCGGTTGCATCTTCTGCTCTATAGATTGTTCTCGCACATATGACTAAATACACGACCGACTCATCGCGGACACTTAACTTATCGGTAACATTTGTTTGCCATCGCTGCGTCGGACAAAAATTTACCTTTTCCACACAAAAGCCATGGAGTTCGATTCCACAATCCAAAAGAATCTTCTGGTGTACTCTTATCAGCAGCATCTATGCATTTCAGCCCTACCTAGTTAGTCCAAGTACAAGTATTTAAACTGCCACATTAAGAAATGTTCGCTTGCTTTTAAACTTTTGATAGTTATAATTAAACTCTCCACTGGGGTAGACCTTAGGTTAGGTTAGGTTAGGTAGGAGTGGCAGTCAGTTACGAAAGACTGACTCACTTAGACCAAACATGATCCGTTGTGATACCACAGGGTGTTTTACTATACCCTCTCGTTGAACCAGCCAGAATTCGTTATGAAACTAAATAGCTGACCTATACTGTCTAAGGTCATCCAGGTCATCAAATAAAAACGACCCAAGTGCTTTGTGCCGTTTTCTAGCAAGTGCGGGACAGGAGCAGAGAAGATGTTTAATATTTTCCTCTTCCTCCACATCTAAACAACTTCTACAGAAGTCAAAGGACCTAACACCTAGTCTCTCCGCATGTCTGCCGATGAGGCAGTGGCCAGTTATGACTGCGACAACTGACGAGACACTATGTCTAGTGCGAGAAATTAGTTCTGACGAACGCTTCGCATCCCATTTCGGCCAGATTTGCCTTGTTATATTACAAGTTGACCCTTCAGTCCATCTTTTATTCGCATTTTTAACCATTTCTTCTTTAAGCAGAAACTTGCAGGTAGCAAGTGGCATGCCAACACCTTCCTTGTCCTGAGGAATTTGTGCAGTAGTCCACTGCCTAGCAAGTTCATCCGCTTTGCAATTGCCGTCAATGTTCCTATGCCCAGGCACCCAGATGAGGTGAATATGAAAATGTTGAGCCATCTCGTTTAGAGACGAGCGACATTGTTGGGCCACTAGTGAGTTTAGGAAGACTGATTCTAGAGATTTGATAGCTGCCTGACTATCTGAGAAAATATTTATGTCCTTTTTGGATACAACATTCCTCCTTAGCCAGGATGTTACTCCCATAACCATACCATAACCCACTTGGTTATTTAGCTTGGAGCCATCAGTATAGAAATTAATATGACCCCTTCTCCCCGGGAATCCTCCCTTCCAGACATCCCTAGATGGAATATGAGTTACGTAATCCCTGTTAAATGAGATTCCTGGAACAACATAGTCCAACTTGGAGGGTACAGACCTCAAGCTATGAAGAATAGTTGAGTGCCCTATTCTACCCTCGGACCAGCAAATAGTTTCCCTGAGTCTAATGGCAGAACAAGCTGCCATCTGTTTACCTAACAGGTCAAGAGGAACGAGATGAAAGAGGACCTCTAAAGCGTCAGTTGGTGTAGTCCGCAGAGCACCGCTGATACACATGGAAGCCGCCCTTTGTGGGGTAGACCTTAAATTCACAAATATTTCAAGAATCTGCAGTTTTCCATTTTAAACACAATTCGAGACAATCCTAAAATTACGCAAAGTGCTAATGTGTTCCAAATTGTGGCGGTTGCGGGCGGTTGGAGGACGGTGTAGAGGACCGCAAAGTTGCCGCGCCAATGATCAAGTGCGGAAGAAGGCCAATCATTTGAATGAAGAAAAATTAACTGCTTGATGTTGTCAATTCAATTCCGTAATCCTGGATTTTAATATAAAAAGATAGAAAAATTTCGATTTTTTTTTCTCGTATAGCAGGTATGGCACCGCCCATTTTTTCATTTATACTTACTTATGCCTATATACCAAGGCGCATTCATCTATAAGAAACATGTTCCAAATCCTATCCATCTTTGTCAAATAGCTGCTGAGATATAAAAAATGTTGGTTCTCTCTCATATGGGAGGCGTGGTACCGCCCATTTTTCCCTTTGAAACTTACTTTTCACATATCTTTTATACACTCATGTGCTATGTACGAAGTCGAGGTCTTAATCCACTGCTACCTTCTGATGACTATCAAGTCTAACTTGCTTTCCGACTGGGCACATTTGCTAAAATATTTTGTGGCTTAAGCATCATATGTGGTGTATGCCACTGCTGCTGTTACTATCCAACATGTTTTAACTTTGGCAGCTATTTTTACTCAATTGAATCTTCTTTTTTTTGGTGCCTTCATTGTGTTACTTTGTCATCATCGTTGTCAGCATCGCTGTATTGGTTTTGTCTCTATGGCACTCGTGAATGCTTGCATGTATGCTATTTTGCTCTGAAAATAAGGACCTTCGTTAAATCGACTACTGTATGGGCAATGTGCTTTCATGCAACCAATTATTATTAAATGAAATCGATATTCATTTATTTATAAATACGAGTATGTATAGTAACATATTTACATACTCAAAGCATGTAGATGTGTACATTTTTGTAATTAAAAAAGTAAAAATTAAAAAGATGCATGAAATATTTCATTTATACAAAATTTACATTTTTCTTAATTTACTAAAGGATCCTTTCGGCGAACACAATAAAAGCTTAAAATGATTTATATGTAAAGTAATAAAAAAGAGTTATGTTTCTGTTAAAGTGCACGGTGTGCAGATGAGAGGCATAGTAAATCAATTTCCCAACGGGAAATAGAAGTCATGCTTCAAAAATTGTAAAAATTGGTATTTAATTTTTATGCGCATATTTTAATTGGTAACTAGTTTTACAAGAAAAAATGGTAAAGTAAAACTTGATTTTTAATAAAAAATTATTGCATATTTTTAGGCTATCAAACGATATGTAGTTAAAATGTTGTTCACTTACAAAATTCTATTCCTTGGGGTAAAACTAATTCGAATATAGAATGAATACCAGAGTTGCAAAACGAGAACATATTGGTAACGTTACGAGAATATATTGGTAACATTACGTATTTCATTATGTAACGATAACGATATAAGGACTGTCCCAGAAAAAACTTACGTTTTGCTTTTTAGTTATAAAAAAATACCCAGTAATTTTTTTGGTCTTTTTTCGTTTTTTATCAATAATGGCTAGTGTTCAGAATATAAACAACTAAAAACTAAGTAACAATTTTTTTTTTTTATAAAAATTTCTTACTTTTTTCGTAAGGCCCTTCATTAAATTTTGTCCAGTCGCTTTATCGACAGTATGGTACGATTTTTTCCACTTAAGTCTGAAGTCTTGTGAATGTTTTTGCATTCTTACCAATCCTTCGAAAATCTCTTTTCATTAGAGCCCGATATCTGTCAATTGGGCGAAGCTCTGGTCAGTTGGGCGAATTAGCTATTTTTGGTACGAAATTGATCTTTTTACCACAAGTGCATATGGCCTGCCAAACCATATATTGCTTCGGAAATTTCGAAATTTTTTTTTCTTTGCATTTACTAGACACATGCCCCTTCTTCGGTGATGTATGATATTCGTGCCCAGGTAGCTGCTTAAAATCTGCTTTGACGTAAGTTTCGTCGTCCACAACACAGCAATCAAATTTAGTCAGGTACCTTTCATACAATTTTCGGGCTCACATCTGAGCCATCAACTGCTTTTCTGCTTGAACCTTTTTCATGAAACAGGTCGACCCTTCTTATAATTAAAAATAACCGCAAAGACAGATTTTTCTGATGTACCAACTATTTTTGCTATAGCTGAATATTTTAATTTTGGATTTTGCAGGTATGTGGACAAAATCAGTTTGCGGACTTTTTGTTGCTTGCTAGACATCTTTGTCGTCAAAAGTGCTATCTTCAAGTGTTATATATCATATTAAACGTCAGTTTATATAGAACAAATATTATGTCTTTTTAGACCTATAAGATTATCAGGTAGAGCATAAAAAAAAATTTAAAAAACGTAAGTTTTTTTCTGGGACAGTCCTTATAAATTTTTCCATCGTTATGTTCTTACATTTCGATACGTTATAAAGTTATAATTACGTTACTACGTGCCGTTTTCTAGGAACTAAAATTATACCAGTTCAAAATCGATGATTTACAGCTGAACTATTAAAAAAACCACAAGTCTTCGAAGCCAAATACAGCGGCACAAATGGGAAAAGAAAAAATCAGCAATAATAACACAGAATTAAGGAAACAAAATAAGCGTAAGCAACAAAAAAGCAAAAAAACAATTTTTGTGTGAGGTTTTGCAAAAACTTAATCCTAAAAAAAGGACATTTATCTTTTTAAAAAATTGTAAAATAAGTATGCAATAATCTTTTTTTGCACAAATGTGTTGTTTTAAAAAATAAAATATTAAAATCATATATTTTGCGCCAAAGCGTTACAAACCATTTTCATTTGAGCATTTTTCTATAAATATCATGATAAAATTTAAAAATAGAAATAAAATTTTTCAAAATGCTTTTAATGATAATATAAGCACAGAAAAAAAAAGTTTTGGTCAGAGCGCGTAGATCAGACTATATAGATTCTAAAGATTTATGATAGCTAAATGCAATTCTGCTATCAGTTTTTCCCTATTAAAGCAGTATCTTAAGATATCCTTTCTTTAAAGTGCAAGAAATGATTTTTCTGAATATCGCACCATATTCTCAAAAAAAAATAAAATAATTAAGTAATTCAGGCCTGTCCGGATTCCGATTTGCTTAGTTCGAAAATGCAATCAAAGTTTAAAGTTGAATGTCAATAGCTCTTTGAAATCTAATGTTCGGGATTTGCTATGGAACTTTTTTCGAACTTCGAACTTGTGCGCTTTTTTTTCTGGAAAGATCTTAAGAAATAAAAATATTCTCTAGCTAATTAATCAACCAAAAATTTTGTGCTAACAGGCTTGAAGTTAGTGAAAATTTTTTTTCATTAAATATGAAATTTAAGTCAAAAATGTAGTTTACGTAAAAAATTAACTTCATATTTTTTTTTTTTTTTTACAGAACTATGCGAAGCTGCACTGAAAATTCAGGCAACCTTCCGTGGACATTTATCACGAAAATTGGTCAACAAAGATGAACCGGAAGACGTTGACATACAAGAAATCACCAAGAAAGTCGCGGAGGAATTAGATATTGATCTTACAGATCCGGAGTTAAATAAAGCAGCATCCAAAATACAGGCATCCTTCCGGGGACACAAAACTCGCAAGGAGACGGGAACTGATTAAAAGTACTAAAAATTAAAAGTAACGAGCAAAGAAAAAAACAATTTCAAGTACTTACATAAAAATTTTTGAAAATGCAAAACCAAAAAAAAAAAATAAAAACTAATTTTGACTTATTGTGTGTGCAAATTTTATTGCAACAATTTCAAAATATTTCATTAAAATAAAACTAAAAATTAGAGAAAAAATGCAAACAAAAACAAAATATAAAAAATAAAAATCATACAACAACTATATATATTGTGAAAAATCATAAGGTATACAATATAAATATTTTGAAATTGCAGAAACATGATAAAAATTTAAAAGACAAAATCAGTCCATATTATTAACCTTTTAATAAACCAAAACTATATATATAACATGAAAACATTAAGCAGTAAAAAACTGGAAAATAAAAATACAATATTAATAACTAAAAGTGCATAAAAAATTCAATATTTATTAAAATAAGTCTAAAACTTGCAAAAGCTTTAACAGTAAACGTAATATTACGTGAAAAAAAATATATAAAAAGAAAAATACAAAATAATTGAAAAAAATCCAAAATTAGACAGCTTTTTGCATTTTTAAAATTTTATTGCAGTTATTGTATTATATGTAAAACAAATTTTTAGGCCCTATGGCTTG
Organism: Meiosimyza decipiens; assembly: GCA_963680825.1. Taxonomy (NCBI): domain Eukaryota; kingdom Metazoa; phylum Arthropoda; class Insecta; order Diptera; family Lauxaniidae; genus Meiosimyza; species Meiosimyza decipiens. Next base: position 11,100,947 of record OY804261.1, on the reverse strand, counting down.
AAAATCATATTAAGTAGCAAAGTTTTCAGAGCTCAGTTAAATTCAAGAAAACAGATAAATCAATGAAAAATATATTCAAAATTTAATTGAGCAATGAATGATGCCAACAACAAACATAAATGGAAAGCTTTTTTAGTATAACTCCTTTATTAAAAACTATAAAATTTATAAAAGTTTTTACATATATATATAATTGTTTTTATGTTAATTAGCAAAACTAAATTTTTAAATATAAATTTTTTTTTTGTAATTTCCAATTCAAAAAATCTCACATATATCGCGACAACTTATCAAATTTAAATTTTTAAATAAATTGCTTCCTGTAACACAAAGTTCCAATATAAGACAATGAGTGTTTAAAAAATCTAAAACTTGAGGCAATTTTAGTTCAATGTATCCAATTTCAAATTTATAAAAAACACAATTACTGTTTATTACAAGAGATAACTTTATGCTCTCTGAAAACATAAATTAATACCAAATGGAATAAAATTCAAACTCGATGACACTTTCATTTTTAAAAATGTGATTTTAAAGCTCTTTGTGCGAGGTCACACGGTGGGCATTTGACTGCGCTCAAGCAAAATTTGTTGTTGCTTCGTAAAGGAAATTTAAAAAAAATATAGCGGAAGAGAATGAACTGTTTGTACGACGGTTAAAATAATTAATTTTTGAATAGTGAACATGATTACGGTTACCGCTCACAATATGTAGTGTTGCGAAGTAGTGAACAAAAATGTATTGTATTTTTAAAATCGCATTGAAAATCGAAGTTGAAAAGTTTAAAAAATTATTAAGGAAAACGTCAGAAGTTGGCCTCTACTCAAAAAGTGAGAGAGAGTAAAAAATTATTGTTTGAGCGCTGTCAAATTGCCCACCGCACTTGAAAGATAAACTGATAGCACAGTGAATTATTTAAAAATCAGAACGAAAAAGTTACAGTGAAAGGATTCTTTTAAAAATTCGCTCTTTATAAAGTAATAAAAACTAAAAGAACAAAAAACCTTAAGAATACTTAAAAGTTTCTGAAGTAAGAAGTCGAATCTGATGTATCTAAAAAAAAAGTCCCTTGGAAAATGCTGCTAAAACTTTGAAATTTCAATTTTATATAGATAATTTTTGATCGATTATGTGGCCACTTTCTGATTAAATGCTTAGTAACTCATCAAAAACTTAACACACAGTCATAAAAATTATCTTAAATAAAAACTTTTGGATATCAGTAATAATTGTCTGCAATTGTTATAAAAACAATTGATGGTTTTCTAAAAATCTATGTGTCAGTTCTATTTGTTGACTAAAATTCATTTAATGTTCAGATATTTGATGTTTGCAAAAAACTTTTTAATCAAAGATTTCAATTTAATGGCTGATTTCACAATATTAAGTTGAAATTTAAGAAAAGCTTTAACTGGCAAACTGTCATCCCAATGCTTAGTTATTTGATAATAAGCAAAAAGTTTCAGTTTAATTTAACAAAATACCACAGTTAAAAATTAATTTGTGATTGTTCGAAACTTTTTCAAGAGAATTCAATTCTACAAAATATGACGTTAACAAACTGAACCCTATGGAGATTCAAATATTTTAACTTTAACTCGTCAAGCCTCTAACCGGCAAATCTCTAAAAATTAAAAAAAAATAGTCGGTTAACTCTGTCTATCTGATACTGCATAGATGTCATGACTTTCAAGTTATGGTAACAAAAGTGCTTAAAACTATGCAAGATAAAGAATCAATAGATTTTTTTTCAAGATATACTTTATATAAAATATGGTAGCATATCTTCTATGAAAATTCAAAAACCAATTTTGTTTAGACTACTCTCCTACTTAGTAAAAATTTAAAGAAAAAATTAAAATTTTTCTATTCAAGAAAAACGTATTTGCTTATAATTAGTTCGATACAAAGAAGGATATGGACATATTTACATTCGACAAGCTAAATATTTGTACAACCTATAATGCGAGATTTCAAAATAATACGAAGTCAATTAATTTTTACTGTAAAAAAGTGAAAAATAGTTCCATTTTTCTGGCAAAATTTTAGATGCAGTCTTGCCATCTGGATTTTAAAAAGCCTTCCAAAGCAAAACCTCATTATGTTCTAATAATTCTGACAAAGTAGGGAAGACGTATGAATAAAATCTTAACTAATTCAAAATATCCTAGTATGCTTTCGTGCAAAAGGAATATATTACACCGCCAAGAATGTAGAACGCTGGTTGAAAGATGTAAGAAACTATGTTACAATGCAAAACTTTTAAAAATTTATATGTAAGACAATGTTTATGATTGCTATATTAAAAATTGTTGTCTTAGCAAAATAGCACGAATACACAAACTAAACCAAATTATAATAACAAACGTTTTAACAGGCTTTTTTTTCTCTCTTTAAACTTCAAATATAAGGCATTATTTGATTTGTAAATATTTTATTTTGATGCTTAAAAATTCGATTTGCCAAATTCATGTCAAAGCAATTGCAATTAAATAAACGTAAAATTAAATTTTAACATAAAAAAAACATTAAATATTCTATACAAAATCTTAGCAAAACTTAAGAATGTTTCGAAAACGTCAAAATATATGATTTTTTTGCAAAAATTATTAAATTAATTTTTTTCGTGAGCTTAAAACTTTTCAATCTATAACTAAATTTAGCAATACAAAAAAATACCGAAAAATATTTATAAGAATTGAAAAAGTTATAACAAAAACTTTGACGAACAATTTGAAATTCGTGTTCTGTAAGGTTTTTCAACTATTTTCTATACAAATAAAAAATTAAATTAATAAAGTCAAAATCAAATCAATAGTAAACCATTCCTAATGCATACAAAAACAGAATAAGCTAACAGCAAAAAACAGTAATTCCAAACTTAATGCGAAAAAATTAACACTTAACAAAAACATATTACCAAACTGCACTTTTAATAATGCAATTAAAAATTATAACTTTAAAAAAAAAATAAAAAACATGAACCTTCAAATAACGTAAATTTATACAAATTTACATGCATTAAAATTGTGTCATTACAAATTTTGTTTACAGAAAATATAAAACTCAATTAGCTTTTGTTTAATTTAAATTTAACATAACATAAATAATAAAAATTCAATTGATTAAAAATCAAAACAAACAAAGAGAATTTGCAAAACTTGTTGGAATAGCACATCACTTTATGAAATGGTAAAAAAAGGTAAATTTAATTTATATAATAGAAACATAAATACAAAAATACATGTTATATTCATACATATTATAATTTATATAAATATAAGTTACAAAGTTATGATACATGTAACAATTATTTACTGCTACAGCGTGACACAAAATGAACTTTATGGTTTGAGTTCGTTAAAATTTTTTTCTGTTTCAGCGTAAAATATATCTATATTTTATAAGTACAGAGGAAATTTTATCGACCTATATACAAAAGCTTATGTCAAATATAGAGCATTTTCTAATTCACATATTTGTGCTTTCTTCATCACATTTTCCATGAATTTCTGCAAAATTTCAGATGTTATCACTCGAAGATTTCATGGCAAATATTTATTTTCATTTGGGTGCTGGTCGCTGACTTAATGCCATACACTGTTTCTTACAAATAGGTCGTAGGTAACAATCGGTACCGGTTAATACCATAATTAGAGTGGCTTCCAAACAATACACTCAAGAGGGTGTAACTGGTGAACTGATGAGCTTGAAGTTTTGCTTGTCAATGAAACCATTTAATTTGAAATGTGCGTTATCGCTTATCGACTTAAATGTTTGTTTTTTAAAATAAAGTTCATTGATTTTTGTACGTTTATTTGTAATGCATTGCACCATATTAAATGCTCCAAAGGTTATTTTTGCAAAATTTAAAAAAAGAAGTTTCAAATAAAATAGTCAAATTGAACTCAAACCATAAGGTGTTTTTACGCCATGCTGTACATAAATATTAGTAAGAACAAAAATAGTTCTCATATGTGTACCTTTTATTTACAGTATGTTACCTTAAACCAAAAATAGTATAATTTTTTTTTTATTTTTTAATTAACTATATACATACATATACTATTCAGCAAGGTAAAACGTTCAATGATGTATTACCCTCACTAAATGTTTGCATAATCGTTTATTATTACATCAACAAATGCTGCTTGTAATTTAATTATAAAATGCAAATGAAATACATACCTACAATACATAGCTAATATAAAACTAGGTATTTCTTAGCTTGAGACATTTAATATCTAAACCTGAAGCAGAATTTAATGTAACACAAAAATTTCAAAAACCAAATAACATTTGATTAAAACAAAAATGAATATTGAACAAGACACAATTTGTTTTAATATTAAGATTAATTGAAACTATATAAACAAAAACCATTTAAACTAATAAAGAAAACCCAAACATTTAGAGACAAACTAAAAATTTCAAGTGTTTCTATTTAAAAAAAAAAATATGTTTATGTTAGAACGTGAAATTGAAATATCTATGAGGTCGTATTGGAGTTAAAAAGATAAATTTATTTTCGTTTATATATTTTTGATTCGTGATAATTTCAGAGTCCTGTTAGCTCACATACATATAATATACATATATCAGTGATAGAACAGATCACCAACAAAAATTTTCTACAAAAAAAAAAATAATAATTTTTCTCTCAAATGGTAGAAAATGTAATATTTTTTGGTTCGCAGTATTAAAAAATTAATTCATAAACCTATTTTTATTCCTCGTCAAAAAAAAAACTGGACCTTTCAAGTCCACGTCACAAAAATTATCCATTTTCAGCTATTTCAGATTTTTTTCATTCATTCCTGGACAATATCGGTCACTTGGCAACCCTGCCTGAACATCTGACGCGTCATGTTTACAGTTATGCTTAATTTTTTGTTTTAACACGTGAAACTTTTGTAGTTGTTAAGTGTTTTAGGTTTTTTGGCCTATATTTTGCCAAATTGTAATTTATTTCTTATTTTAAAGGTGCGTATATGTGTCTGTTTACATAAAAAACGAACTGATTTATCAAAAAGCGTCCTCAAAATACTGGGAGTATGTAGTTTTAAAAAGTCAATAAGTGAAATTTCTTAATAACAGTACAGGTAAAACTAAGTACTTACATATGTATGTATGTACGTATAGTTGAATGTAAAAATGAAAAAAGTTTCAGTGCATGGCAGATCAGACCTCTTTTTATAATTTTAGATGTGCTTTATCTAATTCCGATATAGCCCAAGAGGCCACTGTAGAAAAGTCGAGATGAAACATACGGGAAAGATTTTGAGGCATTTTTGTGAAATCAACGAATGAGTGTTGCCTTGCTAAAGCCCGTCCCGATGCCCGAAAATTACCGAATTTTGCCCAGTTTCGTTGTTTTAATTGAAACTGTATCATATAGCTCGAAACGTATACCAAATGACAGAACTCAAAGAGACCTAAATAAAATATACAGGGTTGCATTGTTGAAACCTGTCCCAAAATTAGGTTTCCACCGGATTTTTGGGTAATTTTTTATTAATATATGTTAATGCTTGAAATGTGTGCCAAACGAAAAGAAGATACAGGGTTAATTTGTGGATGTGGATGAATGTTTTTAGATCCAATTTTTTTTAAATGAGCGGCAACCCACGTTTGGGATAGGATTCGATAAGGTAACCCAATATATTCTTTTTATGCTCATCGAGTTCTATGTTTTGGCACACATTTCAAGCTGATATCATCTTTATAGAAAATTGACCCAAAAAACCTGTGGAAACCCATGTTTGGGACAGGATTTAGCATTACCATCTTGTATTTTATGGTTAGACCTCTTCGAGTTCTATTATTTGGCAAGCATTTCGAGGTATAATATTATATAGTTTTAATTAAAACAACAAAATTGGCAGAGATTCGGGCATTTTCGGGCATCGGGACGGTCTTTGGCAAGGGAACCCTCGTTAATTTCACCAAAATGCATTACTATCTTTCCCACATATCTTATCCTGTAATCTTATACATACAGAATTACACAATCATCTCTGTACTTCAGAAATTTTATTCATTTAATTTCCGGGCTATTCTTGATGATCTGTAATCCTTAAACTATTCGCACTCCGTCCTTATCTTACCCAAACAAAATTTGGTTTTTTTTATTGGAAAGTTTGTGATAGAATATATTGAAAATCTGACATGCTAGAGAAAATTCTTCCAAATAATTTAGACACAAGTGACAAGTTTATGATAGTATGTTTAGGAATCATGATACGCAGTCTGATCAATCACTCAAGTAATATTTTTTCCAGAGAAAGCTCTAAATTTTCATTGCCATATGTGCACAATGAGTTTTACCCATCGAACTTTCAAGAAAAAATGTCACTTAGTGACTTAAAATAGCTACGTGTTTTGAGCACATTTTTTAGAAAATGAGTTATTGCCCCAAAAACCGTATTGAGTTTTACTTGTCAACCGACGATACAATATCCTGGGAATAAAGGTGAGATAAAATTCACCTTTATATTTAACTTTTTTGAATCAGTGGCGCCAATTCAGGGTATTGCCCTCCCCCCCAAGGATCTGATACTAGTTATTAATTCAATAAACCCATCTAATAGTGTTGGAATTATAATTTTTGCCTCCCCCCAGATTTCGTGAAGTGACGCCACTGTTCTGAATAGTCCTCCTTGGCATATACAAGGCGTTTCAAAAATTGCTCTTTTTTATGAAAAGCACTGAGCTTTCACACGAAGCCAAATCTTTTGATGTGTTCCAAAGCAGTTGTCTGATGAATTCCAAATAGAAGACCACATAATCTGGAGGTTTGTGCTGAATTTGTTTAAATCGTACTACGTGTCACTTCATCGTTGACGCATGGCACTTTCAACCTTGTCTTACATTGTAAAAAAATTTCAAATGATTCAAAATTTGCTGTTACTGCCTTCCCAAACACATTTGCTTACCTACAATTCAATACGTGTTTGAATTTTATAGAATATATAATGTGGAACATTCAGATATTTTTAGCTAGCCCTACTGAATTGACGCCACTGATTCTGAAAGTCATATTAAACGACAAACATTAAGTGTTCAAACCAATTTTTATTGATGTCAAACAGTCTTTCCACACACAGCCAATACTAATAACAGGTATAAAATAACAAATCATTGGAATTTTTCACTTTTCTAAGTTTTCCTTAAAGAATTCTACAATATTTTAATTGCTTCCATAGTACCTAGTTTGTAATTTATGTACATAACTATAGAACCTTAAGTTTTTTCGCTAATACTCTACTAACGATTAAAAAACTAATTTCTCTAATAATAAAAAAACTTATAATATCGCATTACAAGCTAACTTTGCTCAAATCTAATTGCTTCCCCAAACTCCAAGCTACGCCCCAACGCGTTGTATTACCTTGGTTAAATTCGGTTGTTGTAAAGTTTGAAATCTCTCGAGCACGCAAAAAGTCACATATTTTTACTAAGCTGGATTTGTGTCCTAACATCGAAGTGAAAATGCTGCAAAACAAAGTTAGGTTAAACATAAAAGACTAAAATAAATACCATACTATATGCAAAATAACAACAAACCAAATTCTGTTGGGATATATCAAACTTTCCTCAACTATGCGTTGCACGAAACTCACTTCTCCGCCATCGCATGACAGCTCTTCAGCGTGTCCCGTGTGGCAATTGCGCGGTGCAGGACGCTTTTCTGGATTGCGTGTAGTGGCAGCAAAAGGTTGAGGTAGTGTTGAATCATAAAAGGGTGGATTGCATAAACAGAATTGAAAAGTAATAGTAGTAGCAGCAGCGGGCGGTGATAACGTTACTGAAGGCGTTGATGTTGGTGTTTCAAAATAATTACCAAAGATTACATTTTTATTTTTTTGTTCAAAAACTTCAATGAATTGCTGTAACTCGTTTCGTTGCACATTTTCGCGTGCATAATGCAAATTTTCTGCATTGGATTCTAGCGCTAACATATGCCATTGATTTTTGCGTGCTGCTAGGAGTGAGTAAATGCAGGTAGAGCCACAACCTGTTGGCAATAGAACAAATGAAAAATGCTTATAGAACGCTTCAGAAGTTAAGAAAAAACCAAAAGAAAAAATAAGCCAAACTGGGAAACAAAGTCGGTGGCTTCATCTTACCAACATCAATGCCACGCACTTGCTCCGCATCCAACAGCTTCATCAAATCTTCTACCCAGAGTACATAGTTAAGTCGCAGCGGTAGTGTTGGTATTAGGCTCCCAGGCGCGAACTCTACGTGCAGTTGGAAGTACTCCTGAAGTAATGTTTGTGTTAGTGCTCGCAATGCACTTTCGTTTTTATAATCAATGCATACTTTGCCAGTGAGTTCCTAAAATTATTTATTTTACTAACCAAATTTAACATTTACTTTGATTGCTCACCAATTTGCAAACCTTGCGAAACTCCTTATATTTAATAGCCAACTCCGTGTAGTCTGGTGGTGTACGAAATATATTACGCGGATGCATTTGTCTTTTATTTTTCGCGAACATTTTGCTATTGTTTATTAAATTTATTGAAATCACAACGATTTTAAACGTTTACCATGCAAATAATAAGTAAATTGTAAACATTGAATGGTACTACCTTTATGCCGGTTGTCAAAATTAATTAGTACAGTACGGACTGAAGCAAACCAGAAAAGGCGAGACCATGATTTAACTGTATAAGGTTACTGCCAAAAAAAATGCTGCTTCTTCTAAAAGTAGGTCTGGTGTCAAATTGTATTACATTTTTTTTTTTCGATTTTTGCTTTGAATATCAGCTCACAAAGGAAAAATCTGGTACACTTTGACAATAAATTTTTGGTGTTCTGTTCGATCAACTGATTCGTTTTGACTTTAAACCTACTTTTTGGAAGAAGTAGTATTTTTTTTTAACAGAAAAACTACTTTTATATTTTAAATCCTAAGTCGTTAAGCAACTATATAATATATTTTTTTTGGAATGCCACACACTATGCTGTAAGGTTAGATCAGTGAAATAATATGAACTACTTAATGCATATAAATTTTACTGATTTACCTACTGGTGCTCGATATATTTGTCAGATCGCTGGCAATTGCGCAGTTTTTCTTTTGCAGTTTCTAATGTAATAGCTGCCCTGGAATATACCACATTTGACAAATCAAGCTTTTGTAGCGTAATGAACAAACCACTTAAACAGAGCTACCATAACTGTCAAACAAATTCTTGTAAGTGCATGTTTTGCGGCATCACATTTCTTGAAATTCAGTAGAAGAAATTGAGTGATAATATAAATTTAAAATTTTTTAAAATAAATACCGAAAATGTCTGAATCCAGCTCTAAAGACACTGTGCTCAAGACAGCAATGACTTATATTTGTGGCGGTAAGTGAGAAAAGATTGAGAGTCGTCCGCTTTACGGGATGTATGCCAATTTTTCATCCAACATTTTGATTCATCAATTTTGCTTTAGTATAATTCAAAAATTGAAATCTTTCCAATTGAATTTTTCAGAGTGTCACCACGAAAATGAAATGCGCCCTCGTGATCCAATTCGTTGCCGTGAATGTGGTTACCGTATTATGTACAAAAAGCGCACCAAGAGATGTAAGTTATAATAGAATATAGAACTGGAAATATTCATAAGTTCATTTCCACAAAGTTAAAATATAACAAACATAATTTGTAAACTCCTGCTACATGGCTTACTCGTTGAGGGCAATCTGTTATCAAATTACTCTTGTCCCGTGTAATCTGTAATTTTGCCTTCAATGCTTCCTCAATATATTATGAAATAATCAGATTAAACTATAAATAAATTTTCACTCTTGCAAGTGAGTGCTGTTGACGAAGTTCACGTTTTGAAAATTGCTTAGACTTCCGTTTGAAAACTCATAGTGTTGGTAGGATTGACACATCCTTCAGGTCAATGTTTTCACTGAGAAATTGTGTTTCGACTTAATTTATCAACAAAAAAAACTAACTAACCTAGCGAAATTTTACTCCAAATAAAAGAAATTTCAAGAATGAGAAAAGGAAGTTGTTTGTTACGAAATGGTCTACAGAAAAGTCTCGAGAATTTTTTCAATAAAATCAATAGAGTAAAAGTTATCGCCCTTAAAAGATATTTTTCTCGAAAATTTTAGTCTATTTGTCATATCATTTTCAATTAACTATTAAAACCCAAGTTTCAAGATCGTGGAAATATGAGAGGACTTCCAACCCCAAAAACCGAGTTTTATACTCAAATTGACGCCCCTTTTACCACAAAGAAAAAATCTTGAGTGCAGCAGGTGGTGATCTAACCGTACCTGTTGCAGCCATTCAAGCCCAACCTTACACCTAGAACTAACTTCTTGGACGACACAGAATAACATATCACTAATATAATTTAAATATATACTTAATTAATAATTGTATCAATATCGCATTTAAAATTTTGAAATGTGCTCAAGGTCCTAATTAACCTTGCTATATATTGAACTAAAGATATCCGCTGAACAAAACATCATCGTAGATCTATGCAGAAGCTGTAGAGCTCTAGATTTTGATGAAACTGTTTTCCTTTAGCTTTGCGAATATCCGTGTTGACACTGGGATTTTTTAAAATATCCAATTGGCTCAATTAGAAAAATCCGTGCTTAAGTTATGATAACACGTCATCTCCTAGAAGTAATCTTATCAAAAGATCTTAGCCAGTTTGTGAAAATAAATTTTTTTTTTAATTTATAATACACGTGAACTTAATCACCCCTATCATGAATATCCGAAGGAAAACGATTTTTTCGGATTTCTTTTTTGCTGAGGGCTAAATTTTGCAATCATAAATAATTGAGGAATGGAATACTTCATATCCAGTCAGTGTTCCAAAATATTTCCAATCAGCCAGTAATGTTAAATTTTCCCTCTAAAACTATTGCCGATAGCTCATTTTTCAGTGAAAGGATAGGGGTATATACTATTGGACTTTGAAGATAATCAATATCTGAACATATTTTATGGAGGTTGCCACTTGTTTTCCTATCCTTTATTGAAGAATGGGTTAGAAGCTTCTAAGCCTAAGGTTGCGTTACCTGAACCGACTGCTGTATAAAGAAGCTGGCTCCCTTACATATGTATATACTTATAAACAACATAAAGCCATCCAACAATGTGTATTTACTTGTTGTTGGTCGCGGGTATCAGTTTCATTGCCTTTCATTCAGTTTCTTTAAAAATTAATAGTAACCATAAACCTAAAAGAAAAACAATTGTTGTCTTTGCAGTGGTTGTCTTCGACGCTCGTTAAACTGGACGCATATTTACAATTACTTACCCTTAATTAAGTAACTATAGATTTCTATAAATGTAAAAAATGACATTTTACTACATCAATACACAACTTCGAAACGTAATAAACCAAACCATTTCCAAAAATAAAACAAATGATTTTTGTATTAATTTTCTTTAAACTAATTTTATTTTTATACTCGGAAATATAATTTAAACTAAAACATTTTTGTTTACTTTTTTTCCACAAATGTTCATATAATTTATAATAATGAGTGTCTTTTGTGTCTTGCAACGAATGAATGTTTTAATTTCTTTAATTTTTAATGATACTGTCTTTTCTAAATGTCTTATAATAATTTTCTTATGACGCTTTCCAAAAATTTGTCTTATTGTATGAATAATTCTTTTGTTTTTAATTTTTTAACACTCAATTTACACTAGAATTTTGTTTTGCCAATATAATAATAATTAAAATATTAATTATTATTATATGCTTACACAATTTTTTTTTTCTTTCGTCTTTTATTTTTTTGTTTGTTGTCTTTTCAGTCAATTTAGTTCATTGTTTTCTTTTTTTTCTTTACATTATTAATTAGAATGAGTATATTTGTTTATGTTAGTATGTATGTCTTTTAATTATTTTTTTTTAAGTAATACATTTAAATGTTTAGCTTATTTATAACTACTGCGTTTAAATAGTTTTGTATTATTTATTTTTAATTTAATATAAAAACTAAATTTTAACATAGGTAAATTAAAGCTGAGACTTAAGTGAGAATTGGAAAAAGTAATGAATTTAATTATAATTTTTAATGGCATGTATGTATTTTTTTCTTAAATAGTTAATTAACTTATCAAGTGAAATGTACAAATAAGTCATAATGCTAGAAAAAATAATGGCAACTTAAAAGTATTTGTAACTGCTGCAACACTTTTATTGTTTTGTTTTTAATGGCAAATTAAAGCTTAAGTAATTTAAAATATATCTATAATATATAAAATAAATTTGATAAATGCTCATTTAAGTTTTAAAATATTTCAAAGTAAATGCGCAAAAATGCTTAAAATTAAGTTTTTGGGAGCATTTTTGCATTGTTTTGGAAAATATTTTTTATTCATATTTATTTTAATTAATTTTTTGTTTTCAATTCAACAAAACAAGTAGTTAATTTATATATTTATTATGGAAATTATATTTCAGGTACATCACAACTTAAAATTTTAACTCAATGAGTAAAAAGTGTTGAAAGAAAGTACATACAGCGCTACTGTAATGAAGCCGACTGTTGCATTCTTAAAGAAATATCAATAAGAGTTTGACACAAAAACTAAGTTTATTTTAAACGATTTTTGTATTAAACAATTCAATGTTTGAGTGAGGAGTTACCAACATATGACGGATGTCAAAAGTCCTAAGCCAAAAATCAAACAACCAATTGACCTCAAACTTGGGCAAAGTTTTGTTCTATTGGATGGACTGTTAAAATCTTAGGACAACACTTTGCCCAAGTTTGAGGTCAATCGGTTATGTTCGATTTTTCGCTTGGAACATTTGACATGAAATGCGTCATATATGTACATACATATCTGTGGAGATTTGACAAAACAACCTCTTTCGATTTAAGGTAATAATTCAATAAATTCTTTGCCTCAACGCAAGACTTACGTTATATTGAATTATTATCGTAGCTCGAAAAAGGTTGTTTTTTCAAATGTCTACAGATATGCATTTATAATGTTCATAATTATTTAAAAATAAAAACTCAGAGATAACTTAAAATTTTTAACGATAGTCAGGAATGTAAATTTACAATTAAAAGAAAGCTTTGAAAAATAAGCCAATTTTGATATTATTCGTTGACAATTGGCTCACTAACAACCAAACCGAGTGTCATTTGATACAGCAGCGGTAGACTAGCATGAAACTTAACAAAAAATTATCGATTCAATTTTTTTTTTGTGAAAAATGCATGAAAATATAAAAGAATTAATTTTTTAACTTTCCAGAGCCAAAATGCACCATAGTAAGGTCAGCTGACATCAACATTAATTAAAGTAAAATTTAAATTTTTAAAAAAAATAGCAATTTTAATTGTGTACCCCCCAGACTATCAGTTAAAAATGTTGATTACAAAAATAAATATGTAAATAATTAAGTTGAGTAAATATACAGTATGTTAAATTATAACTTAATAAATTGAATAATCATATTTGACACAAATTATTAAAGTTTATGAACTCAAGAAAATAAATTAACGAATGCGTAATAAAAAATTTTGTACACAATTCATAAAAAAACTTAATTAGTCATAAAATTTTTTTAATGTTTAAAAAATATAAGATGAAATTTAAATTCGAACTTTAACAGTCGTATTAGTAAAAAACATTACTAATCACTTGTTGAGCTAGAATAATGAATAAGAAGTTAGCACCGCCAACTTCTCTAACAAAAAGATGCCACACAGGATCTGTCGGTAATTAACACCAGTTTTTAAAGTTCGAGTACTTTTGGTTCATCAATTTGTTACAAATACAGAATGTATATAAATAACACAGAAATTATATTAAAAAATGTTAAACTTTACATTTTTCGACAGAACATTTGACATAGCACGCTAGTCACTCGTTAAAGAGCCTTTCAGCTTTTGCTAGATATTTGGACGCTAGTCAGTTGTTAAAGCACTGATCAAAGTTAGGCGTTTGCTAGTCATCGTGTATTAATACGACCGTATGAGTTTTAAATTCATATTTATCTTAGAAATAAAAATAATGCAATACTTCACGTAACTTTAAAATAAATATTTTGTAAAAATTGCGTTTACAGTCATGTTTAATCCAAAGTGAATTCTCAAGCTAGATCTAAATATTTGACAAATCAATCGATATCAAATCTTATTTATTTCAGTTGAAATATGGGATAGTCAAATAAAATTAATCAAATTGTTATTTTAATTGAATTTTAGATAGTATATTAACAATCTGTAAAAAAAGAGATAATGGTATTGGCACAACCTAAATGTTAATTAGTTTGTTCAAGGACTGTGTGTAAAGTATTCGATCATGAGCTGTGTGCAGCAAGATGCGTAAAGAAGCTGTGTATTTTCAAAAGTAACCATGACGGCGCACCTACTTATGCAGCTTTGCTATACATCATTTTGGAAAACCAGGTAACGCAACGAATATTATTATTTCAAATATAAAACAACAGTATAATATTGTAGCTCTAGATAGAAACCGTAATTTTTGATTTATTTTTTTTATATAATTTTTATTATTTTCAATCCAAAAGAATCGAACCGTAAATTTTAACTTTTTTTTACCAAAAATAATTGTCTAAAAAAAAGCAATCATATTATTTTTCGATCAAAAAATAATTATTATTTTCTGATCAAAAAATAATGATAATTTTTCAATCCTTACCAGGTCTGTTTCTAAGCTCAAATCTATGATAATATGTTTTCCAAATTCAGAACAAGAAGCGGAGCTATTATTTCGATTTGAAAATGATAAAATGTGGTGCCCTAACAATTATATTCCGTCCGTATATATTGTTGTGCAGAAGTGATCAGTTCATTTACACAATGCCAAGCTGACACATTTTAATAATTTTTACCTATTTATATTCAATTAAAGTAAATTTAGAGAAAAAAATTTTGCTATTTGGACAATCGCTGCAGCAAATTGAAATAAGCTCAAAGTTAATCTAAATTAAACAGATCTATAAACGCACTTTAACATAAGCTGCTTTCCGATATTTTGATAAATATCTTTGAAGTTGGAAAAAATAACACAATAAAATAACAGTGAGATTTCAGAATTGTTGTCAATTAACTTTGCTTAAGTCTGGCAACACAATTTCAAAAAAATTACTGCTGTTTTTGTTCTGCTCATTATTTGCTTTGTGATTTTGCAACACCACTTCGATGCATACGCAAGCAATGAACGCGCAAACTATAAGCGCGCTTAAATTTCATACCACATTCATTACATTTCCGGCGAAATTCACGATGTTTCCAATAACGATGCAGCGTCAGCGAACCTTTTGTATGATAATTAAATACCAACATTACGCTACTATGACTAGTCGAACATATGGAGCAGCTAAGCTTACGATCAACCATACGATTTAAATATTTATCACGTAACATTGCGATCACCACCTCAGGAGGAGTGCGTATTTTTTTTGGTTGCGCCTGCTTGCGTGAGGAGCGTTTATCAGCTGCAATATTGGAGGAGGTGAGGAAGCAATTGTTGCTGCTTGTCTCTTGCTGCTCTTGAACAATATTTTGCTGTTTTTTGCTAAAATCTAATGGAGTTGTCAAATATTGCTGCTGACAAGCAGCATCAGCGAGTAGTGGCAATAATGTGGCCAATTGTGACAGTGATTTACGTGATTTTTGATTAGCAGCAGCTGGCTGTGTTGCTGCTGCCACTGTCTTCTTTGGACTATGTCTACGTGCTGCTGTTGCTGTTACTGTTACAGGTGCTTTTATTGGCATATCAAGTTGACGCTTTAACAGAGACTGTTGTGGTTTTTGTGTTTCGGCTGCTGCTGCTGCTGCTGGTACTTTGGGTGTTATCGTAAGCGTGATATCTTCTTTATTTTTTAAATACTCAATATATTCCTCTGTTTCGCTGAGCAAGCGTCTACGTTTTGATGGTGATTGTTGCTGTTGTACAGTGTTGCTTGCTGTTGGCATTGCTGCGGCATGGTGTAGCAAATGTGGTGTTTCAGCAGCATAATATTTATTGATGATATCCTTAACATAATTTTGAAATTGTGTACCAAATTTATTTAAATTTTGATACTCCATTGCAGCAATTAAAGCTGCATTGGAGTTTTCTTTGTTGTCTCTGATCAGATCAAGGCGATGTTGTTGTTCTTTATTGCTGGCATTTAAATTATTGTTGATTCTTTGTTGTTGTTGAGGTGTTAATCTCTTTTGTTGTTGTAGTTGTTGATTGAAGTTAATTTTATACGCGGGAGGCGACTTAATAATCTGCTTATTTTCTTGGTCTTCCACAGCATCTTGATCGCTATACTGATCATGCTGTTGATATTTACGCTTATTGCTGCACGCTGTTGTTATTGAAATTTCGCCTGCAATTTCTTGCAAACCAAAATTTTTCGTTAAAAATGCCGACATCGCCTTTCTCTGATCGGGCTTATTTGGTGTTGTTGCTATTGTTGGTGTTGTTGTTGCATTAGCCATTTGTTGACGATCATTACGATTTTGTTGCATTTTTATTGGTGATACATCATCACTGGATGTTGTCGATGATGCCGATGAGGGTGTGTTTTCATCATCTTCACCAGTTGAATGTTGTCGTTGGCGTATACCATTTTGTTGTTGCATCAGCTGTTGTTGCTGTTGATAAACGTTCGCATATTTTGATCGTTGTTGCTGTTGTTGATAAGCCACACTATTATTGTTGTTGTTGTTGGTACTGTTGGTGTGATGACTTCTACTTAGGCTATGCAGTAGCGCAGCAGCTTCTTTGGTCGTCCATTGTGAAGGCAGTTTATTATTGAACAGGAGTTGATGATTAGCTGGTATTTTCAACTCGTGCACGCCTCCCGCCTTATGAAAATCCTGAGCGACTGAAGCTGTATTACGACTGATGGCATCCATTTTTAGTAGACTGGAATAGAGGAAGAAGTTTGCAAGTCAATAAAACGACTTTATATTTTCAATCGAGAGCTACGTGGAACATTTTACAAAATAACCTCTTTCGATCTACGGTAATAATTCAATGTAGCGTAAGTCTTGCGTTGAAGCAAAGAGCTTATGCTGGATTGCATTATTACCGTAGATCGAAAGAGGTTGTTTTATCAAATGTCCACAGATATTAAACTTTTTTTGAAAAATTCAAATACCATTTTTCGTGTGTCCATAGGATCATCTAACTCATTTCGAATTTAGTTTGAAGTGCTTCAGCTTTTATATAAAAAAAAAATGCTTCCTTTTATTTTGAGAACTTACCTCAAGAATGTTTCAACGCCATTAAGCATTTTTCTCTAGCCAAAATCCATTTTTTTCATAACTTTATTTTTGATGCCCGATCGTCATATACTTCAATTTCATTGATCTCTAATGTCACAATATGTAGTATTCATCGGGACATTTGTTTCCAACGATATATTTTATTTGACGATCGGTCATTGCAAACGAAGTTATGTTGAACAATTGATTTTGTCGGTTTTTAGAGAGTGCTTCAGTAAGTTTAAGTTCTTCAAATGTATGGTGATACTTTAAAAGTTTTTATGGGATATACCCTACTAAAGCATCTTTCACATACTTACTAAAATTCTTTCAAAACTTCAATCATTAGAGCTTTAATTTTGACTTTTGAGTATAGCAGATTCTGACAGTAGCATAGTAAAATGGCATTTGAATTTTTTCAAAATTTTGCTTAGACCAGAGACTGAAAGATATAACACGACGCTGCAATTTTATGGAAAATGTTTATTTTATTTACTCAGCAGATGTTTGAGATTTGACTGAGAAGTCTATGTCTATGAAATAAATTTTCCAGTTAATAGAGCTTGCAGGGTCATTGTATTCTACAGTCTCTGTTTAAACTTTTTAAATTAAATTGAAATAAAAACTACTAAGGAGTTCTATGTTTAAAAAAAATATATGATACGTAAAAAATGGTAAAAATAACAAAAATAATAAGGTATTCAGTTAACCCTCATCATGTATTTTAAATTAACTTTAACATCGAAAAACAATGTACAAATTTGACCAAAAAATATAAGACTATTAGCAAAAGATGTCATGGTTGCAGCAAAAACATCAATGTATATTTGTGCATGTGTTCACATGCAAAAACATTTGTCGTCGATTTTCGACAGTCTATTCAATCAATACAGCCAAATATTTAATAAAAATGTGGTTTCATTAAATTTTTATTCATATAACGCTCAAGTCTTAGTTGGTCGTCCTCAAAATTGTGCTAAAGGACTTTCTGGTAGAAATGTTGCGAGTGACAACTTTTTACTTCGTACATGCGGTCACATATGCACACAATACGATTCGTTCTATATTTGGAATTAAGCGATGAAGGTTAACTAACGAAAAATAATTCGAATATATAATTGATGAAAGAAATAAACCAAATGAACACTTAATAATTGGAAACGATTGCAACATAAAAATTTAAAAGTAAACTAAAGAAGCTTCATAAGAAACAAAAATTAAACATCGGGTTGTAAACAGAATTATGTATGTATATGCAAACTACCGCGCATAGTCTTCCGTATCGCTTCCGTCTGCCTCAAGATATTGAAATAAACGCTCAGAGCCACGTTTCTGAGCGGCTGCATTTGGCAAACTACCCGTGAGTAATTCATGCGGTGGTATCAGTGAACCATTGGCGCTTAAGCGCCAACCAACCATCGAAGTTGGATTTACAATGATCTCCTGTAGTGGTCCACCAGCAAGGGTGCCATTATCGTTAGTTGTGGTTGTAGTGTAAATTGTTACTGAACCGCCAGCATTATTAATGGCATTGGTGGTTGTTGTAGAGGTGGTGCTGATAATATTAATGGAAAAAAGAATTTAGATTTTTTTCTTATATATTTTGGAAAAATTCACATAGAAAAAATAAAAACTAGAAATTCGCAAATGTTAAAAAAAAATTGCGAGAAAATAATGACCCATGAAAATAAACCTTTTTTAACTTAAAACAAGTCCGGAAAGCAGTTAATCTTTTTCAGAAAGTGCGTGTTTTTATAACGAAAACATCACAGCTGATACACCCGAGCTTACAATTAAATTCGCTGATATAAATCTTCTCAAAAAATGTTAAAATCAAGTGATTTTAAAAGATCTAAAGTTTAATTTTTTCAAATAACTGACATAACGAAGTTGCAAAAATAGTCAACGGTGTCTAAGAGCAGTGCCCTAGTAGCAAACGGGAAGTTATCAAAGCAAAAATTCAGGTAACAAAACAGTGATCTCTTTGAAATAGCTTGGTATCGTAATTAGAAATTTTCTCTGACTTTGTAGCGAAATTTTGGTTTTATAATATTTTATTAGAACAAAGTATAAAACCATAGTGAAGAGAGACGTAAAAATTTCTTTAAAATGCATTTTTAAAGCTCATAATAATATGCTGATTATAAAGACATAAGAAGGCATGTCTTGTATGACTTTTGAAACTGTAGACATATAAGTCACTTGGAAGACATACCTCCTCATGTCTTTATACTGTCCATTTTTTTGTCTTTTTAAGGTGCTTAACCAAGAAAAATGCGAGAAAAATATTATTCGTCTTTAACGTATAATATAATATATCACAGATAGCCAAGTGGATAGCGTGGACTATGAATCGTTGGAACATGGATTCGAAACCGGCATACAAAACGTAAGTAAAAATGACATTCAATAATAAAAAAAAAATAAATATCCTTTATCCTTGCAAAAAATACATCTTTAAGTCTCTAACTCTTTGAAATAACTCTACAAAAGGCACTTTTCTGGGTACGCACTCTTTTAAAAGTGTTTGTAAGGTGTCTTTTAAAGACCTAAGAAATATATTTTAGCGAATCTCTTTAAAGATACCACAGAGGGGAACATGTTCAAATACTTCATTCGCCAAATTGTTCTCATGAGCCCCTTTAAAGATTTTATAAATATATTATGTTGGCTCTCTACTTGTCCTTAAAAGGCCTTTAAAAGCAGCTATAAAACCTTTTTTCGCTACTAGGATGCTTATGCGTCAAATGCTCTTGAATACTTGTGATTTCAGATGATCTAAAAATTAACGAATTGATTTTAACAGGCTAAAGCGGGGGCAAGTCAACAACCAGCTAATCCATTAAAGATTATATGAGCCTAAATACCTTAATACTACTTTCCGAACTATAAAATAATACAAAAAACACTAATTTTAAGACGTTCATTAAACTCCCTTTTATTACCCAAATGATGTGTTTGCGTTCTGAAAAGTATTCAGTTGATTGTTCGTTACCAAAGTATTTCCAATTGTACGCAAAACATTAATATTGTTTGTCGTATTATTGGTATTAATATTGGAGTTATTGTTGCTATTACGAGATTGCCTATTATCGTGCGGACTATTTCATAATAAAGGGGCGGCATGATTTAAAATAGAAAAAAGTTTTATAAAATTAGTAATTAGTATGTAGCTTGATTTTTAAAAGTTAAGTTTAGTAAATTGTCGAACAAGTTGACTTTCTAAATAAAGAAAGGCAGCGCTAAAATTATCAAATGCGAGATGCTACTGAAATAACTTATATTGAGACGGCTTCGTTTCGAATTTTAAATAAAACGGAATTGATTTCGAAATTTAATTTCATATTTCTAAAATTTGCGTATTGAAAAAATTTATATCTCTATCAGAAATAATTAGGTTCTAAAATAATCGTCTAAGGTTGAAAAATAATTTTCGCCCAAAAAAGAACATTTTTTTTCCGTATCGCAGGACCTTAACTCATTTATAGCACTTAAATTCTTCAATTCAGAATTCTATATCAATTTACAAAAGTATTTTGGCCAGCGCCAAATATCGATTCGCATTTGATAATTGCAACTCTTTTACTTAATTTACGTCATATTGTTTAAATATTTTTTATACTCACTGTACTTCGTTGACATGGGTCTGAAATTCTTCCTGTGTATCAGCAAGAAATGAACATTTGTTGCACGCCTTCTTATTGTGCACCTTTAGAACATGAGTCGAAAGACGTTCCGCACGGGCTGCCTTATAATCGCATAGCAGACAAACGTAAGGTTTTGTATGAGTATTTAAATGGCGTTTAAGTCCCCATTTATCAGCACCAGACCAAGGACAATAGCAGCAAGTGAAACGTTTTTCACGCTTTGGCTTAACGCTACCAACCGTTGTACCGTCCTCTAGTTTCTCCTGCTTAAGCTGCGGCAATGGAGCATCTGTTGCTGAGGCAACTGCCTCAATTGTTTCTGCAATACTAAGACTTGATGAGGTGGGTTGACGTTGACCCTCCAGAAATGCATTGTCTAGCTGTACATTTGCCGCATGGAAGATATTTGGTTTCTGTTCGGGTGAACCACTAGAATTGCTGGTGTTGACAGACGAAATGGTGATATTGCTACGGCCACCCGTATTATTTGATGTTGGTAAATGACGCCGGGTTTTATTGATATCATATTGCAGTTCACGATGCATGCGCAAGAAATGCTTTTTCACATGATCGGCCCGGTTGAACTGCTTGAGGCAGGCATAACATTGGAATGGTTTCTCGTCTTTATGTATATTTTCATGACGTGTATAGAGATCACGTCGATCGGTGGAGTATGGACAATGTGTGCAAGCATAACGTTTCTGTACTTGTACACCGACATTGGCGTTGGCATTTTGTTGATTAGCATTGTTGGAATTTTGTGACTTTTTACGACTATTACCACCGCCACCACCACCGGTAGATGCTGCCACTATGCCAACAGCGTTGACAACGACTGTGTTGTTGGTTGTAGTTGGTGTTATTATTTGTTGAACTTGATTTGGACCGGAATTTGCATTACTATTGGCTGATGTTGAAGGACTAGTATAGATGACATCGGTTGCTGTAACAACTGTTGGGTTGTCATGGCGATTCTTCGATCTGGAAAACAGAAATGAAGACAGTTCAGTACATATTGATCAGTAAAAAATTGATGTCGAATTTGTTTCCCAATGATATTCTCAATTCTACATTTGATAAGAAACTAAGCTGAAATTACGGATTCTCAGGTAACTTGAAATTTTATAAGTTTCTTTATTTTTTACTTAGCACTAAACTAATGGGAAAACCTAAAAATAAAAGATAAAAATTTCGCAAAAACATATTCTGTAAAAGAAACATTAGTTTTTTGGGCTTTATTTCCTAAAAAAAAATCTCAACCAAGATTTGGTATATTTTTTGTATGATCTTTGTTTAGAGCCATAACTATTTTGAAAATTCAACTCAAAATCGAAACTGAAAATTGAGTTAAAAGAGCAAGAACAATTGTACAAAATTTCGTAAACATAAACAAAATAGTACCTATGCATTTAAAGAGCACATTAAATACACAATGAATCGTACATCTAATACACATTAAAAAGTTAATCAATTTAGTGTCATGAGCACAAAACCAATATTAATTTGTTTCTATTAAAAATAAAGAATTATACAACAAATAAAAAAATACTAAAATCTTCAAAAAATTAGGTTTTTATATACATATTTAATGGGAAAAGATTTTTTTGGACATGTTTTAACATAAATAGAGTTGCTATTATTTTCAAGATGTACACTGAATAAATGAATAGTGGGAAGATAAATTTAAATGCAAGATAACGCACGCTTTTGTTACTGTTCAATTATAATAACTAGAGTTCGCCCACTGATTGAATTTCAATAATTTTTCATCAAAATCAGTCCATTATTTTAGCTTTATGAACATGTTTTTCTGTTAAGAGCATGACACCGTCTTTTTAAAGCAAATACTTTTCCTCAGGCTTCAATCTATGTCCGTACCAAATTTCATCCAAATCCGTCCATTAATATTACTGTGAAAACATATTTTCTGATTAATGGGGCGTGGTATTACCTAATAAAAACAAATATCTTTTCTCAGTGTTTGATCTATCTCTACAGGATTCCATCAAAATCGATCCATTATCTTAGCACTAAAAAAAAATCTTTACTCAGCAATCAATCAAATTTCATCACAATCAGTTAAGCGACTCAGCCGTGACAGCGTTTTTCCCATTAAGAGCGGTACCACGTCCCCTTAAAGAACTTTTTAATAACTTTTTTAGGCTATATTCTATCTCCAAACCAAGTTTCATCAAAACCAGTTCATTAACGTAGTCCTTGAAACGAATTTTACTATTAGAAAAAAAATTACATTGTGCACTAACCCCTCTTCACAGCCTTTCTAACAAAAAGAAGTAATTAAGCCATCGTTTTGCAACTGCAACTGTATAAATATGTGTATTAACAATATTATTTTAAATAGCAAACAAAAAACAAACATTTATAATTATAAAATTCAATTTGAGCCAATATATGCACTTAACACTGTAATAAATTATGCCCAACAAGCGAATATGAATTATATATTCATTCACATTATGAAGGCGAAAAATGAGAGCAGCTAAATCAAATTTTAGAAGAATGACTTGTGAAAAAAGGTTGGCCTGATGATGACAGGCAATAATGCAACAAATGCTGATTTTAAAAATAATATAAAAGTATTGCTAATTTGAATTTAACAAAGTATTTATTTTTGTGCTTGAAAAATTAAAATATATGGTATTAATGAAAATTATGATTATTATTATGTATTACAATCTAAGTAATTATTTATTTATTTAGTAAACATTGTGTTTGCAACTAAAATTTAAAATCATTACAATCCTGAATATTATATAAAATAAATACAACCATTTTTTTAATTTAACAAATAAACCATTGGACGCGGATCATGAAATAAATTGCAACGTTCTTCAGATTGAAAATTGACGAAATACGGTTCACAAACACGCCTACCGCCATAGAAATAAAACATCTAAAATAATATCTTTGAAGACTCAAAAATATTGTACATAACCCCTTGGTATGAATATCATATGTAAAGTGATAGCAAAAATATGGTATTTAACTGCCAAGTGATGAGAAACTGAAAACAAAAACATTGCACGTTAATTCTCTCCCCCGTCCACACCTCCCCGTAAATGACCGATGTTGGCTTGAATCTTTTCAGCATTACCTACGCTAAATCGACCTGTTTTTGAAATTAAGAAAATTTTTTAAATATAAACACAATTTTTTCATAAATTTTTAGTTGTTATTTTAATTTTGAAAAAATATATTTTTACAGTTCAACAATGCGATAAAATGGATATAAAAGAGGTAAGAATTTTAATTTTGCGTGTAGCACTATCCAGAGGCGATTTTAAGAAATCAAGACGGAGCGAAATAATGAGATCAAGTATATCGTGCACGTAGGTATATTGTATAAATATAATTGTTTAACCCACAGCGCCTTCTACGAACAAGTTTTGGAAAGTTTAATACCCCAGTTATCTTCTTCTTAGTCATACAAATAGAATGAAACCTCATTCGTTGAAATTAGTTCAGTAGTTTGAGAGACATGATTTATTTCCGACTGGGGCGCTCGCCACGTAGCAATAACGAGTACTGCGTGTGCGTGTGTGTGTGTGTGTGTGTGTGCATCGGTCGCATTGACCACGCTACAATAACGAGTGCAAATACTGCGCTTGTGTGGGTGTATGCATTGGGCGAATTTACCACCTTACAGTAACGAGTACTGCGCGTGCATGTGTGTGCGTGCGTGCGTGTGTCTGCCGCATGATTGATTGAATTTGCATTTTGCAAAACACGGCGAAACACCAGGCGAACAGGATCGTATAGCAAGCAATATTTTTCCTTTAAATCGCTTTTTCTCGGCTTCTACTGCACTGATTTAAATAAATGATATACCAATCGATTCGTATTTTTGTCTAGATTTATATTATGACTCGAGTAGTTTAAAATTGTACTCACAAACGGTGCTGTGAGCAACTTTAATTTTTTTTTGTAAATTAATTGATTTTATGAAAAGTTTGCAGCAATATTACACATTCATATGTGTGTATGTATGCATGTAGGCTAAATGTAATTCGTGAGCTCGAAGCTTAAGTATACTCATATTAAAACCGAACGAGGCTTTGCTTTATCAGGTTTCTTGGCTTCTAACGAATCGATTACAGCAAAAAAGTACCATTAGATTAGTCGTTTAATATCTCAAAATATGCATTTCAAACATTTTTCAGGGATAGCGCTGCATTAAAAACTTCGTGTGAATAATTCGATCGTATCTAATAAAATTATAGCTTTCATGTGTTGTTACAGAGCAATTTGTAAAATTTCGATCTTAACAAAATGATTCCTAAAATATATTTCTGGATGGCGTTGCTTGAAATTTATATTTTTTGTCCTATAACTTGGATATTATTTGATTTTGATGGAACTTAGAATTATATTAGATTGAGTTCAGCTCATGGATTGCATTAAAATTGCACATAAACAGGGTGTACCATTTTGCTGTTATCACACAGAAGTGTATTTACGAAGCTGGTTGGTGGTATCTTCAATTTGATTAATAATTACGACAAAGTAAACTTCAAATCAAACTTTGAAAGGGTTTTCTTCAATGTAATGGTAACCAATACGCCATATTTTTGGAACTACTGGCGATCATTTAAACTTCTTATAGCTAATACATACCAAGGTTTCTTACTTCATCGACTGTATTTCTCAAGTTTCACGGTGTCGATCTGGAGAACGTTCTATGTCAGCAGTCACCTCATACCCTTTCCAAAATTTTGGTTATACAAACTATATTTTCCATTGTTTTTTCTACAGATCTATTCCTGTGGTCACAAGAAATATGTAATGAAGCAACATTAGTTCTGTGTATACTAAAAGTATATGATTTATTCTGTTTCATCTTATCATCATAGATCGAGCTTCACTGTTATTCTTTGTGGCCACAGATTTATTCAAATATTTTTTTACAAGTGGTAAAATAATTTGAAGCTTTATATTTATTTTTTTTATAAGCATCATTTATACAACTGTAACTTATAAATTTAAAGTAGAATACTATAAAAATTTATGTTTTCCAAAAGTTAATAATCAATTGTTCCACACAAATAAATCACTGTACTTCGTTGCAACGCTTTGATAATGGGACTTCTAGAAATGCTGTGTAATTTGACTTATTTCGCTAAAAGAAAATTCGATTGTCAAGATTCTTTTTTTGTTGAAAAGGATACTTTTTAATTTTTTGATGATGTACGACTTTCTTTGCTGTATTATTTGAGACTTTTCCAATAATTTTCGGTGTATTTGGGTACGAATCGACATTTTTATTTGTTGATACTCTACAACTTTTTGAATGGTTTCAGAAATTACGGCAATATTCGTCGCTTTTTTGACTTTTTCTATGCTAATCATCGACTTAGTCGATACTTTTCGAACGATCCGATATTTAATGCGCTCCAACTACGCCACTTTTTGCAATCAAAGGCAAAGATTTAAACTTCTTATAGCTAATACATACCAAGGTTCATATTTCATCGACTGTTTCCTAGCATCGATCTGGAGAACGTTCGTTGTCAGCTACAGCATGCCACCCCATACCCCATTCGGGAATTTTTAGTATACCAACTTTATTTACCATTGTTTCTCCGTAAATATAAAAAGAAAACAATTATGCCAGTGTCTTAAAAGTGAATTTTATTTTTTTCTCGCCATAATTGTGGTGGGTCTAGTAGTGAGAGGCCGGCAAAAAAAGTTTCGCTCATTAATTCCGAATCGCATGGTGATTTTTCTGAGTTTTTCGTCGGCCTCTAACAACCAAGCCCACCACGATTATAGCGACTGACGCTTATCAGCTATAGTTAAACTATCAATTGCATAAAAAATTAAGCGGGAGGAAGTGACTTTGGCAAATGCAACGATTCCTACCGTACTATTATGCAAACAACAGTCGGAGTAGTCAAGTACCAGATTAGAGTTTTGTCCTATCCAGCTGGCGGCGACAACACACTTTAAAATTGGCTTCCACGTAGTATTGTTTTTTTTCAACCAATAAAAGACGTGGTTGTCACAATTTCTGTTTTGTTTTGTTTATTATTTACTGCAATGCAGCAAGTCCACGGTTGCATTTGAGTTTGACAAAATATTTCTACTACGTTTCGATATCGATAAAAAAAGAAGCAAATCGTATTTGAAGTGTCACTTCAAATTGAATACGCATTTAAAAAAAAAATTTGTTAAATTTATATTTATAACTTAAATTACATATTTTAAAAATTTTAAAACCTTTTTTCTTCATTCTCCACAATGATACGCATACACACAGATAATTATGTACCAAAATATCAGGCTGGCAAATGGCTATGGAATGAAAACGACGAAAAGCTCACTTTCGATTCGCAAGCTGAAGAGATGAAGGAGGAGATTATCAAGACAGGTGGTTTTATATTTATGAAGAACATGAATCAATTGGAAGAGATAATATTTCGCCAGGAATTCCAACGTTCCGAGACGACTTTTGATGCCGATGTTATACTCATACAAGATATCAAAAATCTGGTACTCTATTTATCGCCCAGTGAAATTGTTACGAAAGATTTCGTCAACTTTCTACATACACGTTCAGTTGATAGGTTTCTGCATGCGTTGATCATCTATTTCGAATATTTTTTAAAAATGGTCGAATTCATATTGATACGACGCGATGAAATCTCAGGAGAATTAGCGCAAGTACAAAGTGTCGAGAGCAATGAGATTAAACGCATTTTTTCTGGTTATCTTACACAATATCGGCTGATATTGGCACGTGAATATAGCACCATTATATTGGGCGAGGGCGAACAGAAGCCATTCTATCATATTACGCCGATTGTCAACATATCACAGTCGATAAAGGATAAACGTTTTCATGAGGCTTTTCTTGCCTTTAGCACTCAAGTTGTCTGGATAACGATGCATCGCCGTGCATATGATATTATAGAGACAGAAATGAGTAGACTTTTTCGTTCGGAACATTTCAAACTGACGCGTAATGAAAAGGTACAATTTAGTAAAGTGGAGGCAGCAATGATGTTTGGCAAGAATTACAGGCGTGTTAATTATCGTGCTCAAAACTCGCCACTCATACAGGAACTGGCAAATGTTGCACCAGAAAATCAGCCTATATTGTGGATAGGCGCTCGAAAATATCGTGGTACCGATTATCGCATACATCAGCTAGAATTGGAATTTATTGTGCCTGGTTCTCAGTTGTCATTCATTGACACAAGTCATGGTATACTTGGACACCCGAAAAAGCTATACAACACTATGTTAATGATAGATTGGCAGGCTGTACGTTTTCAGAGCTATTCGGAAGTATATGATCCATATCATATTATAAGACAACCATATTTGGAGATGCCCAATTTAGATGAAGAGAAGATACGTAAAGCGGCTAAGAAATATGAATCGTATTATCATATAGTAGATCGCCATGACGAAAATATGAAGGATGTACTGCGAATATGGAAAAAACGTGACGCCATAATTGATTACTTCAAAAACGAGGGCGTTATAACATCCACTTGGACAAAGTGTGAGCATGAAGTGAGTCGTCAGTCATATGGTCCAAGTGTTAAAGAAATCACGAAAAAGTTTATTGAAAATAAAGCAAAACTACGAAAAAAACAAACAGTAAATATAAAAGACAGTGATTCTGAACTCGATTTAGATTGAAATTTCGCTCGATTAAGGATAATTTGTATAGAACTTTAAGAGAAAATACGTGAATGGTTCAGAGCTTAAGTGAGAATTTTCAAGTTTGAGTCACTTAAACTCTGAGGTATACAATCATTGATTTTTATAGTGATGGTTTTAAATTTTTGAGACAAGCTCTATATGGCGATATTAGGTTAATATATAACTTGATCTAAATTGCTAAATCGCCCATCACAACTGTTTTCGACAAATTTTGTAATAAACATTCTGTCTATAAATAAATATATCTTCGGTAGATTTGAAAAAAATTTTGGTATCATTTTCACTTACAAGTTTTTTATATTCTAAAGACAATTAATATATTATTAATATTAAAAACAATTAGTAGACGTTTTTAGCTTCAAATTTTGCAAGTATAAATAATCGTAGTTTTTCATTTGTATGCGCTTTTGTTCGATTAAAAATATCCGGCACTTTGATTGTTATTCACACTTTTTAAATTAATACAACGATCATATTCGATTTTTTTTAATATGTTTGGGATCAATTAAAACTGAATTATAACTAACGACAATTTTTTCCAAAATTATCTGTCGTTTTCGATTAAAAATATCCCTCATTTTCAATGTTGTTTTTAATTTTTTCGATAAAATATAATTTAAATCATCGATTTTAAATTTTTTCGATTACAAATAAAGGTTATTTTTTTGTATTTAAGATTAAAATAAATATCTCGGTTGAAAAGTAGTACGATTAATGAAATGTCAATATTATAATAATAAAGTTTAGCTACTACAGCTTTTTAGTCTTCTTAGCTATTTAGCTTGAAGTTTCAAACCAGATCACGTAAACATAAACATATATGCATGTATATTAGGATGTGTCATTTTTGAGCAACTTTTTTTTCAACTAAAAAACAGGCTAAAAACTTTCAGAAAGGTGAAAAAAGAAGCCTCTTAAAATTTGAGTTCTTAGTATTTACTTTTAATAAAATAAAAATGAGTTTTTACACTCATTAACATTATTTTCTGATTTTATTAGCTCTGACTCAACCACATCACCGAATTTTAATATAAATTGTTCAAATTTTCTACCCACACCCAGCGCTAAATCTACTGCAAAGTCCCCGAACTCTCTAACTACCCTGAAACTACTTATCTTACATGGTATATTCTTATACTCACTTTGACTTTGGTGCTGTAATTTGTTGTTGTTGCTGTTGTTGTTGCTGCTGCTGCTGCTGCTGTTGTTGTTGTTGTTGTTGCTGCTGCTGTTGTTGCTGTGTTGCAGTTGTATAACTCTGTAACTTTCCACCAGTTGTCCATTGTACAATTTGCGGTTGCTGCTGCTGCTGTTGTTGCTGATCTGCAGTACCATCCACTGAGCCACCAGCACTACTCCAACGTTGTTGTTGCTGATCTGTACCACCGGCTGTATTTTGTTGTACAACCGCAGCATTAGTAACCACTTTATTTAACGCTTGCGTACTTAAAATAGTACCCGTTGTGGTGAAACCATTCTGCATGAGTGCTGCTAAACCAAATGCGGTACTAAGATGATCTTCAGATTTAAAATTTCCACCCGTTGTGGCGACAACAACAGAACCTTCCGGTTGTTGTTGTATTACAACACTGGTATTTTGACCAGCTACGGCGGCGGCAGCTGCTGCAGCAGCGGCACTATTATGCTCATATTCGATGGTGGGTGCTGCTGAGCGATCAATTTGCTAAAAAGAGGCGTTAAAACAAAAATTTAAAGTTATTCAAGTTTAAAACAAACAATAGCGCTTTAATTTTTTCCAAAAGAGACGATTAATCGATTCCAGAGAATAAATCGAAACAATTGGGTGCAATTTGTTTGATCATCTTTTATGTTTCGGTAGTGGGTAAAACCCGCTCACACTTACCAAATTCGTAAACGAACGTTCGCCTTCAGGTGCTGTCGGCCCTGTGGTTGCCACCTGCGCAACCGGTGTGCCCAACGTATGCAAACCATTTCCGGTCTCTTCCCCATATAATTTTCGTGTGATTTCTTTGAACATATCTTCATAGGCGGCCTCAACATTTGAGGACGGTATTAATGTTGCCATGGCTTATAAAATGCGCTTGCAATGCTACAACTGCGGGTCGGTAATATAAACTGTATAAGAGAAGAGAAGAAAGAACATAATGATCAAAGAGATTGTGAAATAGTTTAAAAAAAATAACAAAAACAAAAAATTGCATGCGTCCGCTGTTGCATATATTATATATGTACGTATGTACCTATATGTAGTACATAGTGCTCTGCAAAATAAGGTCGTTCGATAAGTAGGCGGACGAGAGTTGTCAATGGCAATCTGTCTGTCTGGTGAATTGCTCACACAACTTCCAGGAATTCTTGATATGCAACTCATGCAAGAAATGTGTAAACACATTGCAAACAGCAAAATTTCCACTGATGTTGGTAGGTGTTGGGAGTTAGCATTGATTTAAGTTAAAAGAAACTTTCCGTATGGTGTGAGTGAGTTGATATTGTAATGGGCGCAAAAGGGTTAATTTATGTAACAAATGAATTTGCTAAATACATGTTTTCATATAACAAATGAAGCACTTTAGAAAAAATCCATTTAGCTGAGTGTTGGAACGGCAAAAGCTTTCGGATGGATCATAAAATACTGTAACACTATTACTATTTCAGCTGATATTCTGACTTTCATGCGGTTTGAGATGCTTTTAATTTCTCAATTTTCTTTATGGAGCCACATGTCTTCAAGATGCAAATCAATCATATTTCGGCCAAAAAAAAAAAAATCAGTTATCATTGTTCTGTAACGCAAACCATTTACTGTAACCGCATATCCAGCTGCACTTTCAAAGAAGTACAGCTCAATCACATACCCAATCCGAAAACCGCACGAAACCGTCGTGCGTGGAGGATTCATTTGGTTCTCGTAATTCACTTTCATATTTGATAGTTTTTGCTAATTTACATACCCATTGAGTTGAAAATATGCCTCATCACTAAAGATGGTTGTCTTAGCATAACTACCATTCACAATTAAAATTGTGTCTCAGATTTGTTAACTATTCTTGATAGATCGAAAAAATATTTCAACGTTTAGTTTTAAGGTGAATTTCAGGAGTTATATACTGAAGAATGAAAAATTTCAATTAAACATTTTCGAATGATGACGTGAAATGATTGAAAACTGTACTGAAAACCATCTAAACGAACGAGTGCAAAGTGCTGTCGATGAGAAATGAGCCTTATTCAAAATTGGTATCAAGAACTCGAATGTGGACCCAGCACTATGCGATTCGTGCACCCTTGGGCATTGGCGATAATAAAGTACAAAAAATTCTTAACAGTTACCTTGGTTTTACTCTCCACGAATTGCTATTAATTTGTTACTGACTGCAAAAGGTGCATTTAGATCGATAAATGTTTTACTGACTGATTTCACCGAATACAAATTGTTAAGATTTTTAAATTGCTCAAAAAATAGAAAATGCTTTCTTTTTGTCTGGGCGGGGAACTTTCAGTGTGGCTCTTATATTAATCCTCTATAAACACGCAGGAATTCAAAAACACTGATTATCATGTAAGGATATACGAATAATTTGTTATTCTGATCACATATTCTTCGAGATTTATTTGGTGGTCCTCTTTTCGTTTCTCCAAGACTTCTTTAAGTTTTTCACTATAGTTTTTAATCGAGCGAATCGTTTTCGGGCAAGGCATTTGAAATCAGACTTAACCAGAGTCAAAAATAGTGACTTCGTTCAATTGACGGAATGCATGTCTTAATATAAAGTTAATTAAAATTAAATTACCTTCATATATTTACATTAAAAGCTTCATTTTTTCGGGTGATCTTGACTTTTACCAGCGCACACCCAAAGTCAAGATGCAAAAAAAAAACACATAAGGGCAAGACAGTAACATAAAACAAGATCACAAATACTTTTAACACAGAAATTTGTTTTTATACACATGGGAGTTGGGGTACAAAGCGAGTATATAAAATTGTATATGATCAAATGAACTAAAATACACTAACAACTCCCATAACGCGCCAAACGCCCCCATGAATTCAACAGAAAAACAACAAAGAAGCAAAAATATAAAAACCAAAAGCAAAACCAGCAAAAACTAAATCTAAAAGGGGCCACCACTCAAGAACGGGCAAAACAGCAGTTTTTTAAGCGAGGGAGAACACGTTTTGATGCGGACGTTGCTGATGATGATGAAGTCGACACGATGGAGACGATTGTAACGACAAATGGGTGGGTGACAGTCGTCACAACATACAACATACGAAATAACGTACACAAACCAAATGAACAATAAAAACAAATCATCTGTTTTTATTGCATGCAACGATGAAAACAAAATAAAAACATTAAGAAGCAGAAAACCACGCGCAAATTGGAGACCAAGTGTGGTTTTAGTCACTTCAGTTGCTTAACCCTTGCATACTCGATTGAAGCTTCATTAAAAAAAAATAATTTCGCTTGCTGTTATCAGAGCAGGAATGATTCCAATTTCAGGAAACCCCATTGGAACTTCGCAGTATTATAAACAACGAATTGGTTCTCCTGTCGATTTACTCAGAAATCAAAATTTAGAGTTAAAAAAAAGTTTTAAACTCATTTCAAGAACCTAAGTTTTTAAATTAAAAAATGCATCCTATGAATGATGAAAGATCGAAAATTGGAACTAAACCTCACACGAGGCAGTTTGGAAGAATCGGTTTAAAAAATGTAAAATTGAACATCAACAGTAGGAGGGCATGTTTTGGTAACACTTTTCGGAAAGTTTTTACACCAAAGGAAATGCGCCAAAAATGGGCTTCTCATGGTACAAAAAATCAAAATCATTTCATCATCGGATAATGCAAAAACGCTTCTTGTGATGTCATGAATTCATTTTTGATCCTTCAGCATAAAGAAATTAGAAATTTATTACAGGCCTACATACAGACCTTCATAAGTTCCAGTGTGGAATTAAATTTACGATATTTCAAAGAATAAAAAAAATATCGACATAATTAAAAGTGGGGTTTAAAGGGGAAAAGCAGCACTTTCAAATGCGTGACAAATTTGGAAGAAAAAAAATCAAAT
Source organism: Meiosimyza decipiens (assembly GCA_963680825.1). NCBI lineage: Eukaryota > Metazoa > Arthropoda > Insecta > Diptera > Lauxaniidae > Meiosimyza > Meiosimyza decipiens. The sequence continues at coordinate 11,067,312 of OY804261.1, read as the reverse complement.
CGCGGTGTGATATATTTCCGAATATGAGAAGTGTTGCTTTTTAATAAAAAAAAGCGCACGAGTGATTTTTTTTTTTTTGGCAGGAAAATAAATTTTGAGGTACCTCGAATTTTTCGACGGATGGAACTTTAGGGTTAAAACTTTTCCAGACAACCGTGAATAGTTCAGGGAGAAAATAATGTTACATTTTTAAGCGATTTTTCAGTTCTTTTGGAATTAATAATCATCAAAAAACAGACAGCAAATTGCACAAAAACTAAAGTAAAATAAGCCTTAAGTATACTGAGAAAATAAAGTGTATTTGGTTGATTGATTTTTAAAATGTTTATAGATGTTATAATGCCCTTAATTGCAAGTTAAATTGCTTTTATTGGACCAAACATGATATTTGAGTGCATTTAATTTGGATCAAATATATATTTTGTAATCCTATTTTTATTTAATTTAAGTTCATATTAAAAGGAATATTTTATGATTCACAACTTATTTAAGTAAAACACTACTTAACTACCTACCATCGGTTGACAGTTTAGGTATTTAAGATATTGTAAATGTGAACAGCATTCAATAAGGGCACTACGGACACGTGCCCCTGGGCCTCCACCAATGAGGGCCCCCACCAATATAAAAATAACAAGCGAGCGAGGTATGACGCTAGTAAAAATTTATTTAACTTTGATGATCAGTAATTGTACCGGAGAGCGATCATTTTCACGATTAAAGTTGATAAAAAATCCTCTAAGAACTTCAATGACTCAAGATCGCTTGAATTATTTAACGATTTTAAGCGCAAATATTGATATTGTGGAAAAATCAAATATAGACAATATCATCAAACAATTTGCTGAGAAGACAGCAAGAAAAGTGTTTTTATAATTATATTTTTATGTAAATGTTTTTAATTTTAAATATATATTTAAACTTTTAAGTTTCAGCTTTTTTAATAACCTAATTTTTTATTAATAAAAATTTCTATAATTATTGAAAAGTTAAAGCTCATAAACGAGTCTTTGATAGGGCCGATTCGGATACTTCGGTTTCGTTTTTTCAGTCCGGATAGGCCCCCACCACTCTTGTGCCCATGGGCTCCTTGATTTGTAAATCCGGCAGTGTGTAACGATATTCAAAAGTATCGATATTTTGATAAGTCAATATTTTTAGCATAGAGCGCAGCTTACTTTAATTAAGCGTATTGTACATATATACGCTACAGTCTCCTATAAGAACGAAATCAATTCATATTAAGGTGCCTTAAAAATCTTATAACTTCACCGAATGGGTTAAGCGTAGTATATTCTGCCACCCACTTTAGTCCGAATGTATGCATGTATGTTTTTTGATCGTTCCGTCTTTTGTTACGTACCCGTTGAACAAAAAAAAATACTTAAAAATAAACAAAGCTCCCAACCAAGCTACCAAGAATGTTATGAGTATGTGACTGTATCCACGTTCGAAACTTAAGACGTTATTCAAAACAACGAAGATATTTTGACAAAAAAAAAGCGCAGAAGTGGGAAAATAAAAGATCAAGCCAGTGAATTGTCAAAAGACTTGGCGGTAAAATAACAAAGATATTCCAATGGCAGAAAGTAACAAGAAGGTTTTTATTTTTATGGAACGAAAATAGGTTCGTTTGTATCAGCGTTGTTGCCGATCATGACAATTTGTCTGCGTAATTTATGTTGGTACTCATCAGTAAAATGGGTGCGCAGCAAACTTAACAATGACTTCTGCGAAATGAATGAGTTGAGAAAGCTGTAAGTCGTTTTTATTTTGCAACACTAAAAATATTTTCATACGATCCTTCAGCACTTATTAATGAAAGAAGTACATGCTCCACGGTTGACAATGATCTTGTAGAGTAGATAAAGTAGATTATAGATTAAAGGATATAAGGGTAGTATTTTACCACATCTTTATCGATATTCTTTAGGATCGCATATTTTTATCATTAGTATCAAAATCATTTAAAAATGGGATATTAATCACTATAATAGCTCACAAAATAACATTTTTTTTCTTAATATAGTTCTCTTTGGACCGCCACATTATATCCTTGAAACTTTTTTTAATCACATTTTATCTGAAGGAACTATTTTCAACGAGTAAAATGACCTCCTCCTATCTATCCACGTAGATTCAAATTTTGGACAGAGCACTGATTCGTAAAACGTCCCATATGCCTATGCAAGCTGAGCTTAAAATGAATATACCCTGTGCCTAAGGTATAATAACATTACTAATAAAAGTGTTCCATGATGGGATTTTCAACAGGATGCGCACAACAATAACATAAATCATTAGAGTTAAAAGGGAATAGAATTGTGACTCACTTTTTGAAACGAAAGACGACCTCAACAAAAACCGAAATGCAAATTTTGTAGTTTAACTTACCAGGGGAAAACCCCCTTAGAGCAAAAGAAGTCAAATTAAATCAAAGAGAGAGAACAAGAGCACAGAAACGTGGTCAAAGAACATAACATCTTCCACACGAAAAAAAATACCAAACGATCGAGAAAGCATGAAAAAGAATCAGAAAGAGAAAACAACAACACAAACAAGAAATATCATCCAAAACAACAACAAGCAACATCCGCCAAGTAAATCGCGAGTGGGTTGCAAATGGGCGCGTAAACTTAATGCGATCGCTCGTTTGTTCGCTTGTTCGTTCCAACAGCCACCACCGCCAACGCCAGAGCTGGAAAAAAAAAATCAAAATAAACCGGTTGATGGACTCAATGATGGCTGCGAGTTAGGTTAGCAAGAAGTAGCCACTGCTCAGCCTAATAACTGCGTATACTTGTCGCGTACACCATTATGATAATCAACGAGAAGAGTTGCTGCGGCGCCGCGCTGTTAGGGTGTCTGCAGCCGCTGGGTGATCGTGTTGATTGCGGACGAAGATTTGCGGTTTTTATTTGTTATTGGTAATCGCTAGCGACAACTAATATGACACCCAGTAAGAAGTCGACGACGACGCGACGTTGACGACAACAAAAGATGCTTACAAATTACGGTTGGTGATAGTCCGATTGCTTAACAACAACAAGCACAAAATGCTTGCTAATTTGTATGACTGATTTCTTTCAATACCCTACAATTTTTGGAGAATCTTTCTTAATACACTTTCACTTCTGTCATGGCTGAACGTTTCCTCGGGTTTTTTCTGCAATTGCCTGCTTGAAATCCTAAATTTTTAGGGAGGGAAAATATATTCAATGATTTGGGAACAGACCGATTTCTTTTTTCAATTGCCACTGCTCTAATTCAGTGTAATGTGTGCACTGAACGTAATCAAGTATGCCGAAACGTATTTCGTAGCAAACACTTTTTTTCTGTCGTCACTTGAAAAAAGTTTAAGTCCAGCGCTGTTCAGGTTGTGAAGAAGCTTAAGATTTATAAGTTATGATCAAAAATGTTCTTTCACATGTCGGCACTCAAAGGCTAATTATCTTTAAACTTTTACGTAATCGAGTTGTTCTGATGGCAGATTTAGATTCAACTAAACCAAAACCCTAAGAAAAATTTTGACTGAGCTACCGCTTACCAATCTCTCTTTTTTTTCAGTAATGATTCTAAGCCACCAGCCTACTTTCAAGTGTAGCGCACAATATGAGTGCACTTGGTCAACTAAAAAATCTAGACCTGTTTGCTTTTGATTGTTTTTTTTCTGCATTTGCCTATGTGTGCTCCGCTGTAAATGATCATCTGCTCAGCGATGACAATAACAGTAGAGCCTATGAAAGTAGTAGACTTGTAGAAAGAGGCCTAAAAACCAAACCTGCGAAAAAACAGAATCCAACCCAAACTGCCCGTAAAATAAACGAACTTTAAAGTTAATTCAACACCCCACCGCATTTTCAGTCCAGCGGACAGCCATAGTGCCCCGACAGCCACAACCAGCGCAATTATCAACCCAACCAGTAAGTCAGCTAGCCAGACAGCCAGACAGTTAGTCAGTCCGTCTGCCGTACTAGCCTGTCAGTCAGGGTGAGCTGGTGCTGTTGGGTGCTCAGATGCTGCTGGTACCACCACTTTGAATTGAAATTGTGCGTGGTGAAAGGCCAACCAATGCTATCGCGCACCCAGATAAAAAATTATTTACTACTATGCTGATACTGTTGGCCGCATTTATTTGATTACAATATACGCGTAGCGGAGCTGTGCGTTATTGGTAGGGTATTTGCGGGAGTGAGCGCAGCTGTAGCAAAGAGACGGACAGATGTCGTCGTCATTGACCACCAACAACTGCACGCAACACTTTTTTTTGTGTTGCTGTATCACAAGGTTCAATTTTGCGTATTAATATTTTGCAACACTATATGATCTCAGTAATTTTTGAAGTCAGGCTCACTTCGGTTTTGAAAATTTTAAGGGTCAAAGCTTGATGGGTGAAGACTGTAAAGGTCATTTTTTATTGATTTGCAGAAATACAAAAGAAGCAACCAAACTATGGAAGATATTTGTCATACAGGTAGTCCCCGACTTACGACCGTTCGACTTACGACTATTCGCACTTACGACCAATTTTTTTTTCAATTTTTTTCATAGAAAATGCTTAAAATAGTTTCGGGGAATCCCTAAAATATGCATATGAGAAAAAATTTAAAAAAAAAACAGTAGTATGTACAAGGATTCGATTTATTTCAATACAAATAATACGTTTGTTTAAGTGAATAATTTTATATCATCCCAAAAATGGCTGGAACTAGTAGTACAGTATGTATGTAATATTTTTCTTTAGTTATTTTTTATGAAACTCGACTTACGACTTAATCGACTTACGACCGATGACTAGGAACCTATCTCGGTCGTAAGTCGGGGACTACCTGTATATTTGAAGTTCAAATTACGTTCTTCATAAGATTTAATAGTGTTAACATAAATGTAATTAGGTTTTTGGCCCATTTTTTCGAAAGACTGACGACTCGATTGCCTCGAATTTTTATTGAAGGCTAACAATTTAGGCTATAATCCTTTAACATGCGGTGTTGGAAAATTGGGCGAAATTTAAAGTGTGTAACCGGGATAGAACCTGGAAACCTTTGTCAAAGTATGTATTTCAAAAAATAAAGATAAAGTTAGTAGCTTTGTGCTTTAGCGACTACCAAGCGAATATACATATGTAAAGGGTGTTTTTTTTAGAGGTTTGTTTTTCGAATAGAGATAAAACTGGCATTTTATGATCAAATCTGGCAATTCTAATGTCATTTATGTTCAGTTTGGTTTGCCATTTCATCATGAACAGGTTGACAAAAGAACAACGCTTGCAAATCGTGCAAATTTATTTCGAAAATAATGGTTCAGTTCGCGAAATTTACCGCAAGCTCCGTCCATTTTATGGTCGACATAATCGTCCATCAGAGCAATTAATTCGGTTAACCATGGATCGTTTTCGCACTACGTTTACTCTATGTGATAATACGCATCCGCAGAGACGTCGAACAGTGCGCACCGAAGAAACAATTGCCGCTGTAGAGCAAAATGTTGAAGAGGACCCGAATGAATCGATTCGCCACCGTGCACAGCAATTGGAGCTTTGTCCATCAACTTTATGGAACATTTTGCGCAAAGATCTTGGCTTGCGACCTTACAAGATCCAGCTTGTGCAAGAATTAAAGCCGCGAGACCCATGCAATGCGTCGTGATTTTGGTGTATGGGCCGAAAATGAGATTGATCTCGATGCTGATTTTCATCGCAAAATTTTGTTCAGTGATGAGGCTCATTTTTGGTTGAATGGCTACGTCAACAAGCAAAATTGCCGCATTTGGAGTGAAGAGAATCCACATGAGACCCTTGAGACGCCATTACATCCACAAAAACTGACTGTTTGGTGTGCTCTATGGGCTGGTGGAGTCATTGGGCCATACTTCTTCCGAAATAATGCTGGAGAGTCAGTTACCGTTAATGGAGACCGGTATAGAGCCATGATAACCGACTATTTTGTTCCCGAATTGGATGGCATGAATGTGGATGAGTTGTGGTTCCAACAAGACGGCGCTACATGCCACACAGCGCACGTCACAATCGATTTATTGAAGGAAACATTCGATGAGCGCATAATTTCGCGGAATGGACCTGTCAATTTGCCACCAAGATCGTGTGATTTGACACCATTCGATTATTTTCTTTGGGGATATGTGAAGTCGCTCGTCTACGCCAACAAACCAGAAACGTTAGGGGACTTGGAAGCCAACATTCGTGGCGTTATTGCCGACATACGGCCCCATATGCTCGAAAAAGTGGTTCAAAATTGGACCTGTAGAATTGGCTTTATTCGAGCCAGCCGCGGCAGCCACATGCCCGAAATCATATTTAAACATTAATGGCATAAAATTATCCTTCCAATAAAGCCAAATTGATGGACATTAAAACGATTTTCTTGTGTTTTATTTCAATTTGAAGCTCTATACCTCTAAAAAAACACCCTTTATATAAGTACGTACTATATGAACTATACATGCACCATTTAGTAAACCATGTTCTAAAATACATAAGCAAAACTTGAAAAAATTGGGTGGGTGGTCGGTCACTCCACACTCGAACGGTTTCACAATTTTGCTGTCGCATATACCATAAAAAAAATTCAATTTATTTGCCAATATGGGTGTTGTTGCTGGTCGTCGTAGTGGTGTCAATGGTGGTGGGTTATTGCTATGTATATATATGTATGTATTGTATATATCTAGTAATAGTTAAACTAAGGCTCGGACAAACTAAGTTAACATTAACTAAGTAACCAACAACCAAGCGATATTGTGACGCTCGTAGAGTGTCAGCGCTCGCAATATTCAAATAAATATTAAATGTAGAGACGCGTTGATCATGAACAAAGTTTGATTAGTTAGATCTGTTTGTATACAGTCAAATGAGTTGTATGTGGGCAGATTGGGTTCAGTAAATTATGAGGTTCGCAACATTAATAAAACCATGTTAATAATCAACACACTGTGCCACAAACACTAAGTCTCACTGGGGTATCACATAGCGATGTAGATAAAAAAAATTGATGTATCGTTAAAATATAAAATTGTCCTTGAGGCCTTTTACAGTCTACAAGCGTCATGGCTGGATTAACACATTTTGAAGTGTAAGTCCGAAATTATTTGCTGCCTTCTTGAGAAGAAATTTTAAATGTATTCGGCAAGCTCGATGAGCAGAAAAAATCTCTTATGTTTGTAAAATTATATATTTCCGTACATAGCCAATTAGGGGGTTTAGCCCTTAGATTCGAATCATATAGTTAGGTTATTTTTCTCGATTTGGCTTTCATTGAAAAATCATGCCCATTGCGGTCAAGGGTTAGGGGAGCTTGTCTGTAGTTTGTACGAGATTAGATGTCTGCGGGCAATAGCTCATGTAATGTTTGCACTTTATCCGGTAGCATCTTCCAATTGTTGACAGTCCTAATCGACATCTGCAGCCACAACAGCGATAAACTAAGCGACTGTTTCGGGACCAGTCAAATCTGTATCTGTTGCGTGTTGAACCAGTTCTCCTCGAGTCGAGAAAGTTTACCCAGTTGTCCAGGAAACCGAAAACGAAATTAACATTGAGTTCGCCTACGTGTACTCCGCTTCTGTTTACTTTCCAAAGGTCAAAGTCACAATTACATTAAACGCCATTTGCAAAATGAGAGCATTTTCTAATAGGGTGATAAATTTTTCTACTCCTGTGCTTGACAGCAGTATGAACAAGCTAAAGTTAGTCAAACTAGTTTCATCCATTGCTAAAAAGAATCATCACCTTTGAGCCGATGAGTGTGATTCATACACATATATTGTACATCATAAACAAAGACACACAACAGAAAAAAGAGTTTTTGCTTTGTTTCACATTTTTTCTATGGTTCTCAACAAATCCATGCAAAAAACTAATCATATCAAGTTAAGAAATTCTTACTGATCCGCTCAAGTGTCACTGATGATTCCATTTAGCAATGAATGAAATTAGTATTGTTTTATGTAATTTTTTGGTGTTATCACACACTTTACTGAAAAGTCAGCTCAGTCAAATAATTACGAACTATTTTCTGTTCTGAGACAGCAAAAAAATTGTTTCCTAAAATATTTTCAAATATAAAAGTTGAGGTGAAATAGCAAGCATCTCATAGAAATTATTCTCGAATTTAAGTATTTTTGAGTAAATATCTTCGCAAAATCATATCGATGTATTGCAATATTGCCACATCACTAGCGACTAACCCTGTATTAAAAAGAAAAATTCATTGAAAAGCCATAAATAAATAGCATTTTTTGGGTGTCTAAAATTGTAAAAAAAAAATCAGGTTTTCAGGTTTTGCGCATAACAATGAGACTTGCGAAGAAACTGCGTCTGTTGTTATAGAAGCTAAGAAAATAAAAAAAAGCTGAAGCTGAAGATGAAGAGGTAGACAGAATATCGCAGTATGGCATACGCATATTGACGATCAGCAATGCTGAATTGTTTGTCTTTATTGTTACTGTTGTATGGGCGGCAGGTGGTGCCAGTGGTCAACGTTGTGGTTTCAAAAAGCCACAACCGAAGATGAGCAAAGTTTATAAAGTTTAAATACAAATACATACGAGTGTTTTTTCTTTTCTTGGAATTTATTTTTTGTTCACAGAAGATTTTTGGGTGGGTAGGTTACTTTTTTGTAAATTTTTTTTTTTTTTCTTGCTTATTTTGGTAGGAGTTTTTTATTTCAAGTTGTTTTTCGACTTATTTCATTCAGGTATGATTATGGTATTTTTACTGTTCACATATGTTTCTTTTTAAACATTTTTGTGGTAGATTGAAAAAGTTGAGACTCTAGGAAATTGGTATTATATGTATAATTAAGCATAGGAATCATCTGTATAGTTTTTAAATTGCCAGAAAGATTGTTAAAGGACCAGCAAACCGAGTATTTTGCGTTTCTTCGTTATAATCACATTATTAAGATTGCAATTTCAATAAAAAAAATACTGTAATACAAATTTGTGATCTACCGAATTCGGTTTTCAAACTTGGCCATCACACGAATTCTACAATTGCTTACGTTATTTCCCTAATACCCACTACCGCAAATCGGCACAATCTTGCTCTAAAGAGAACGACAGAAAGCAGCAAGTATGAGTAGACCCCTGAACTCATCTTGCAATCCACATTTTTGTATATTTTTCAGAATGGTGGAAAGGGACGCCTTACGAGTTGTTTCCCACCATACTAGGGTTCCGTATTTAAGTAAACGCCGAAAAGCCACCATATACAGTGTGTCAGGCACAGGCCAAAATCTCGAAATATTGGCCTGGTGAAATTAAAATGAGGCACACTGTACATATACTGATAATATAGTTCCTCTTTAAGGAATCTCTGATTTCTTGACTGACGTGATCCCTAGCTTTTGGTTACTGTACAGCTCCATATGTTTTCAATCTATTGGCTTATTAGGTGCCATCTTCTTTTTAAAGGGTTCTTCTTCATCTAGGAAGGCAATTGATATAAAATCGTTGTTTGGGAGCTTTTTCTATTAAGCTGAACATCTCGCAATACTGTGTCAACGGATATAGACAGGAAATTTTACACATCAAGTAAGCCATTAGCATGAATCAGTCTGCCTAAAGATGATAAGCTTATGAGTCTGTAGTTCATCGAAGTTATATGGCTCGACTTTCTTTCCCTAGGGAACTACTCTTACCAATTTAACGCAGACTGATATTTCGCTGGCGAATTTAAAAAATATCATTCCACGTGAAATAAATGAGCGCATTTTCCTGTTAACTTCTTGTATAAGTAAAATCCAAAGCTCTATAATCTGGTCACCTTAAATTAATGATCATGACTCGAATGATAAAAATAGAAAATAAAATAAAAATGAAACTTCAATAATAAAAGTAGGACATGCATTTAAATTTTTGTAGAAAACCCACCCCTAAAAACGACTTAACTGATATTTGGCACATGTGTTGCATTTGTGATAAAAACACGCAGCCCGAATGCGTACTCGTAAAGTGTACATTTAACTGCGGGAGAACAGCAAGAATAATGTGATTTTGAAAGTGGACCCTACCTTACCTACCACCAATACTAAATACACAAATGCATCAGGGCCGGATTTATGGTAGTGCCATTGAATTGGAAAAGACGATGCTACAATACAATTTCTAAGAATTCAAATTTTATAATCTCGTCATTTGTCTGTTAAATACCTTTTTTTTTTTTCTTAACTCATAAAGCTTGTATGGTTAGTTTCTTTCCGAGGGGGCAGCAAATCTGTTTAGGCCTACACTTTTAAAAAGTGTAAGTGCGGCACTGTATTGATTGGACGCAAAAGAACGTTGCTTAAAAAATAAAGAAATGTAAAACATGACAGTTGTTTCTTGGAGAAACACATGACGAAAAAAAAACTTGTATGACAACTTTGAAAGATCAACTATAGCCCTTCGTCCAATATGAAGAAGGTGGCTGGCGGATGTTAAAAAGGTTCATGCTAAATAATATAAGGGTGCACCTGCTACTCAAAGAGAGAAAAAATCATGTTTACATTAAAATGGCATGAATGGCAGCTGAAGTTTACAAAATAAAATTTTTGCACATTACAACATTTTGAAATTGAACAAACACCTTATGCGGGGTATTGGAAGCCATTGGATTTATTCTGAAATCTTCAAGCCCCTAAGTTTAGTCTTGATCTGTGGAGTTAGATACCTACGGAGCATAAATCTAATTTGTGATATCGGAATGAAGTGCGTAAATAGATAAAGTAAATGGAAACGGATTTTAGAGCTGTTGGTCAGAGTCAGGCATGGCCAAATGAGCTGCGTAATGGAGCTGAAAATTGCTAATGACTTGAATAAAAAAGCCAATACTTAAATTTACAAACCCAAACTGCAAGTGTTAAAAATAATCCAAACAACAAATTGCGATGGGAGCCGATTGCAACAAAAATTACGTGCATTAAAAAAGCATAAAGTCAAAGGAGAAGAGACATTTTTCGTTGCGAGCGTCGAATTTATATGAGAGCTCATCATATTTGTGAAGGAGCCGGAGAAACTAACTTTTGTTTGGCTTGGACATCTCTGGTCTGAATGGACTCAGTTTCAATGAAGAAATATTCAGTTTGGGGTTTGCAAATCATTTACGCTAGTATCTTATTTTTTAAACTACGTATTTAGTTTTATTCTGCTAAGATTTTTATTGGGAAAGAAACGTACTATGCAGTTGCATTTGATGTTAACGTCATCAGTAAACTACGAATAGTAAATTTGTAATCTCAGCTGCCTAAATTTTCATAAAGGTCGGGGGAGTTAATTTAATTTGATGTCTATTGATTAAATTAATTCCACATAAATAATTTCTAGGAATCCATTTAAATTACCTCCCAAAAAATGAAGTTACATATGCGCATGCGCGGCATCGTCATTGTTATTCTTAAAAGAAAAAAAAGTAGAAAAACACCAACAGACACCTCTTTTTCAGCTACAGCGAACAGCTTAAGAAAAACAACAACAACAACAGCACAACAAGAATAACTCTAAATATCGCGCTATTCCATCCATAATGATGATGTGCGGCGCAACCTTGTGCGCCTCAAATTTTAAATTTTTGGGTGAGGTTATTACTGCTGTTGTTGTTGGATGGTCTGTTATTTTTGTGTGTGAATACCTTGCATGATATTTTTATATAGGGGACGATGGCAACCCAACAAAAACTCTAAAACATAAAGTGGAAAAACAAAAAAAAATAAAAAACGCCAAAGAAGAAGACTCTTCGTCATCAACAATCACCATAACAACAACACACAATGCCAAAGCAATGCGATGTTTTTATCATAAGGTTTCTTCCAAGAAACCACCTACCTACCTATCTAACTACCTACGCTGTGCAAGCTGTTGCCGCCACCATCACCACCACCGCCTGATGTACAGTGGGAACAGAATAGTAAAAACTGTTTTTTATTCAAAATTTGGTATTTGCATAATAAATTTTGTTTCAGTAATCAACAAAAACTTTTCCCTCGCAGCGCAGAAATTAAACACAAGGAATTTTTTTTTAGACGTTATATTGAAGGACCAATGTACCTTGCTATTGCTCTTTTAGGGCCAATTCAACTTTGTAAATAACAGATTTTAGTGTACAATTTATATGTTAATAGCATTTTTTCAGGAAATGTTCAGAGTTAAGAATTGAATTTTTTAAATCTGTTAAGACGAGAAAACCTAGCTCAAAATGAAAATAGCATGCAACAAAAAAACTTGAACATAGCCTCTAAGGATTGGATAATCGATTGTCTAACAGGTGCCAACGTTTTTTCGTTTATTCACCTTTGGTTCAAAGTATATTGAAAACACAATTTTTTTGACAAACAAAAAAAAGACCTTAAAATTCAGCCCCAAAAGTGATGAAAAACTAAAAATTATACAGCAATCGTTCGTCCACATAATTGTCCATGTTCGTCTTCCCTTTAATTTTGTATGTCAATTATGGTTTTAAAGGTACATATTGAAAAAAAAATTTATTTTTAAAAATCGGGAACTTGGACACCCACAGAAATGTGAACAAGTAAAAATGTTTAATTGTTCAAGTTAGTCCACTTCTGGTTCAAAACTTTTTGGAAAGAGAAATTTCTGACCAAAAGTGGGAACAAATTATGCTGTATTAAACTGTCCATTTCTGTCCACAATTTATTTTCGTTGGTCTACAATTGGTTCAAGAGTAATGAAAAACAACTTCCTAAGAAAAGCAAAACCTTAACTTGGTTACCAAAATAGGGAAATTGTTTTTATATTGCAATCGATTATCCATGTTCGCATTTTTCGAAGCAAATACGATTTTCTAAAAAAAACCCTAAAGTGAAGTGAAATTAAAACTTGAATTTTCATGTTTTTCAGCTCATTATTTTCGTTTTTTCACCTTTGATTTTAAAACAAAAAGTTTCTAAGCCAAACAAATTGTCTAATTCCATTTCTCACCTTTTATACTGCACACGATTTTTGGACTAAATAAATATTTGAAACTCAATATGTCACATATTGTAATTACTTCAACCCACTGTGCGCCTGACTCAATTTCAATTTTGGCTGTGGTGGGAGAAGATGTAGTAAAATAAAAAAAAAAGAAACTTAAGAAAACATATAGGATTAAGTATAGGGAAGCGAAAGGCGCACAAGAAGATGAAGAAAATAATGGCATGGTATATAACGAAAAAAATTCCCCTCCTAACAACAGCAGCAACAACAACAAAAATCATAAGACAATATTTTTCCAATGCGCAGACGCGACGTATTTTTTTTTTTCTTTTGCTTTTTCGGTTCTTGTAGATTTTTTATGACTACGTTGCCGATCCGCTTCGATCCTGCTTGAAAGCAACAGCAAGCAAATGGGGTGGGTTGGGTTGTGTGCTGCGTGCGTGCACCAGACACAATAACAAAAATCATGCATACCAATACATTACCAAGTAATAATAAACTGAAAAAAGGGGTCCGAAAAGGTGTATTTTTTCAGTTACCTGCATGTATATCGGTTGCAGCAGGTATATGATGCGATCTTGAGCAGGTAAACTTTTTGGGTTTCCTTTTTTGGTCTTGTAACAGGAAATTCCTATGTGATTTTTCGTGGAGGGTACAAGAGATTCTGATTTATATATTTTTTCTGTCGTTTGTGTAGCAAACAAACTTTGCAAGCTACAAAAAAAAAATTATCTTTTGCTGATCGCTCACAACTGAACTCAACAGATCTTTATAATTTTGTACTAACAACCCCCTGTTGTATTTTAAAGCTGCCAGCAAAAGCAGCAGCCGTAGTGGTTTACAGGTACCCTAACCTACTTTTTTCGTTATTGATCGGTTTCGAGCCACCCCTTTGTAGTCTGTTTTTTGGGATCAACGTGATGTGCGTAATTTATTTTCTTCCATAAGAAATTGTAGATATTTTTATACTTAGGGTTTCTTTGTTCGCAATTTAATTTTTAGCTCTGTTGGGGTCGATATTAATGGCACAATTTTGTTGTAAAATGAAGTTGAAGAACTACTTGTTGGTTTCGTTTTTGCGTGGGAATTGCACTTAAAGAAAGGGGTTGTGGTTACAAAGGTTTCAGGTATCAAAGAGTAGTGAAGCGCAACAGCTAAAGTGGAAGTGGGTTTTGATTACTTTCTATTGAACATTAAAGTTTAAGATATTAATGAGAAAAATATCGATATCCTGAGAGACATTTTGAGAGAAATTTTGAAAGATATAAGTTACAAAAATTAGATGTGTTCTCTAGCAACAAAGCGGTAAGAATTTGTCTCCTTTAAAACACCCAGCCCAACTTTAGTCACATTTTTGCTGAGTAATCGCATTTTTTATGCCACCACTTCTATGGAAATACAAAATATGAGAAGTAACGTTTTCATGAGTGACCACACTGTTACGAAGCCTAGTTTTGAAATGAACGTTTTCGCTTTTTAAAAACTCGATCTGAAGATGTTATGCACATTATGTATTTATTTACTCGAATAAATAGCTTATTTCTTTTGGAAAAGCTTACTTAAAACACGATACTCACTGATAAAATTTAGTATTATAATTAAGAAGTGGAGCTACAGCTCTAATCGACTCCCAACAAATTTTTTAGCCATCGGGGTACTTTCTGGTATTCAAGTATACTAAATTCATGATTGGGAATTCCTTTAAAAAAAGTATTATAAATTTTTTTAAATTTCTCATAAGCGCTCATTTATATACATATATACATATATATATATATATATATATATAACACATCCCATTTAAACCCCAATAATTTTTGAAAATGTAAGCAAACCGAAGGCATTTAAGACTATGTACACAAAATAAGAGCGCATACTGTTTGAGTCTCAGCATGATCACGCACCTCAAACAACATCGGAACCCAAACGCAATGAACTGTCTGTGGACTCGAAAAATCTTTTTTACAATTTACGAGTCCTGAAAGTTTTACTCAGTGTTTTTTTTTGTAAACGGACCAATTGCAGACAGTACATTCGAATTGATTATTTAACTCTTGGTTGGAGCTTGAAATATGTGACGAGATTTCCGCAATGTTTGTTTGTGATGTTGTTTGAGCTGAGCCATCATGCCGAGGTTTAAACAGTATGTGCTCTAACTTTGTGTACATATTCTTGAATGCGTTAGGTATTGAACTAAGCAATAAAATCAAATTCGATTTTTCTGACCAATAACTCATGATTAGGGACCACTCCGAAAGGTGTCTCACCGCGAATCACTTTGCAGAACTATTTCTCTTTTCAGTTTAACATTGTTTAAACCAGAAACGCGAAATTCGAAAAAATCTGAATGAAATGATACTTGGATATCAATCAGACGTGGTTTCAAATTCAAGAAGTAATTTTGTTTTCATGAAAAAGCTACGGGGAATAATTTTATTCTAAGTTATCGAAACTTCAATGACGATTACTACGTTTGATTTCGAAAATATTAAAACAAGAGAATTGAAAAATTTGAACCCAATATGCATTAGTCCTATATAGACACAAATTTTCTACACAGCTGGTCACCTCATTCACTCAAATGTGGAGCACACAATTAATTTTTTTATTTGTTGTTGGAAGTCATGCACACCATAGCAAAGAGAAACGAAAAATACAAAAACAAGAAAATGTAACGAAAAACCAAAATAACAAATATTAATAAGTACGAGTAGACATAAGAAAACAAAAACTAAGCAATACCAGAAAGTGAATAAAAACAAATAGAAAGAGCTGAAATAAGAAACAGAAGAAAATGCCGGTACACATGTCGTTCAGAAAGAATATACCTATTTTTGTAAGAAAGAAAGGTATGGGTTCCAAGGAGAAAATGAGAAGGAAAAATAATAATGAAAATGGACGTTGGGGTCCTTCTTGTGGCAAGATGGCAAAAGTAAATATCTATAAAGTAGGGAAGTAGTCAGAGAATAATAATAAAAAAATATTGAAAAACAATGTAGAAAGTTTACAAAATTAAAGGAAAAATATGCGATGCACCTAACTATTGTAGGTATTTATGTACAGGGTGGACACAGAAAAATTGTAAGGTTTGAGAAAAACATAACTTGTTCGTCTAAAATCTTTCTATTGTTTTTGTTTAGCATGTTATAAATACGTATTATGTCCAGCTTTCCAGTGAAAGTTCAATTATTTAAACTCAGAGAAAGGCCGAAAAGGTTAAAAGCCTCACAGAATGCATATACATATGTGAGCACTGTTCAGGCCAATGTTACACCCAGTGATTGAAGATAATCAGGATGTACGGTTCCCACAAGATGGAGCTACATCACATAGTGCTCAGGCTACGAAGGATCTCCTGTTTTATATCATTCAGTTGCCACCCTGTTTATTTGTATCATGTCTTTGTAGGTTTATATGAAAAGACGAAAATACGTACGAAATCTCCATCAGTTTTTTATATTATATACCATTGATACCTGGAGAAGGCTGAAATAAACTAATATATTTCTAGACTTATATTTGAATAATACAGATTTAGTAAAACCCTATATATATCTACATAAAATCTAAGTAGATTCTGGGCAACTTAACAAGTCTTTTCGTCCTTAAGATCAAAAATTGATTTTGGTTAAATGAAAACTCCTGGTACATTTTATGATATTAAATCGAAACTTTTCGCTAACATGTAAGATTGCGATGCTCAGCTCAATAATTGTAATACATGTGACGAAATAACATAAGTATTAGCAAAATGCCTTCAAATTTCAAATTATTTCTGGGGTGGAAAAATACAATCAAACGGGTGTCTCGACCACAACGACGTTGACAATGGCAACAACAATAACATACTACAAACGATTGGCGTTGGCGAGGCGTATAACACAGCAGGCAGGCAGGCAGTCAGACTTACATTCGAACACAGAGTCATATAATTTTAACGAACAGGCGGATGTGCCACAGAGGGACGCTTGGGCCAGCCAGCAACAGGCAAAAACGACAGACAGGCGGATCAGTTGCGTTTCGTTTCGTTTTCGACCCTCTCTTACTTCTTCATCGCCATCATCACAACAACACGACTTGAAATAGAGCGTCAAAATGTTTGGGTGTCTGGTCGTTTCAATGGAAAGCAATCCGAGTGCCAACATTGGTATGTGATGGCATGTGTGTTCGCAAGTAAGTAAAGGGCAAAACCGAAAGTAACAGGATGTGTTTTGTTGCCTGCTGTCAATAATAACGACGACTGACTGACTCACTGGCGACAGGCGAAATTGACCAAAAGGCAAACTAAAGGTTAAATGGTAGGTGGCTTGGGTTGTCTACATGCTTGCTTGAGAGAAAAAAGTATGCTATTACATGCAGCAATAGAAACGCGGTTAACTAGTTTGTTTATTAAAAAAGAGAGGAGTTCTATCAGATCGGTATTAACTGTGAATATTCCATAAGAAGATTGATGGAAATATCCTTAATTTGACTTTAAAAATACAGAGCAATTCATACATTTATTACGATTTTTCTAGTTGTCTATTTTGGATCCGGCAATGCCAGAAGGAGTTTTTTGTGAAAGACCGCACCGTTTTATATGACAGAACTGTACAAAGGGATAGTGTGTTAAAAGGACGATAAGTTATGATTATTTTCAAGCATTACCCTTTAGGGGTCTGTTTTTACTATCAACCTCACTCGTTAGATTAGTATAAAAAAAAAGCCGGGAATGAAACCAATTTTTAACTCCTAAAGAATGGCATGATGATATCCATACATCCGACTAGGCTTCATCAACTCTAATTGCACCAAAGAAGAATTTACTGGAAACTAGAGAACACGCAGGATAGACGAAAAGACTGAACTATTTTTTCGATAGGGTGAAAGTCAGAGTTACTCAAAAAGTGGAGAGTGAGACGATGGCACTCGAATAATAAGTCTTATCGTAAGTTTCACTCGATCAACATTTCGCCACGGAGTTTTTTATAACTATCGAGAGTTTAAATCGCTTCAACTTCAGAAATTTTTCACCCGAAGCCCATAATATAGGCTAAAAGCTAACATGTGCGGGTGAATCTTACGATAAAGATGAATATCTTGGGCCTTAGCAAAACTGCTATAACTGTTTCGATCCCTGCCAGTTCATTCCGATTAATTCCATATCATTTTCAACAATTTGTATGCACATATGAGCGGATTGCAAATTGCTTGATCTTGATGGCAGCAACGCGATAACCTCGGCGTAGACCAGTTCTTACAGAAGATTTCAGGATTTCATAGATTTCAGAAAAAGTTGTTTTTTATATACGGACGTTGGGTTATACCTGTAAGCTTGGATCATATTATTCCACTGCGACTTTAGTTTAACTCCTCAAAGAAGCTCTAAGTACAACAGAGATGCTATGATAGATATTTTTCTGTGCTGCTTTATTTATGCAAGACGAAGTTAGGACATATCAGATAATAATTTTATAAATTCGTTACAAGGTGACTACGTTTATGGTCACATTCAAAACATGCAGTACACAAAAGTACTGTAGTAGATTTACCACGATCTTTTTCATACAATAAACCCTAAAGAGGATCTACAAGTGTTTCTTGCATACACATCATGGTAGTGATGGTGGTGGTTCTTGTATTGCTGCTGCTGGTTGTTGGGAGCAGTGATGGTGGTGATGGTGGTGGTGGTGCTGCCGCTGCTGCTGGTGTGTGGGTTGTTTTGTATTGTTGTTTTCTTAAGAAACATGATTGCCAACCTTGTGAACGCTGCGAAGACTAAACACGAAAAGAAAAGCAAGAAATAAAAATATTTAACGAACTGAATGACTGACGCCTTTTTTGTGAGGTTGGTTGGAGAGTAAAACGCATTTGAAGAGACGAAGCAAACGAAGTAATTTCCGCCCCAAAATATTTGCTTGTGGTAGAAAAAAAAAAGAACTACAAAAATTAACACGCAAGCTGATATTTTTTCCAGTAGGTAGTTGCTATGACAGACCGACAGAAAATTGAGGTGCTTGCGGGGTGTACTAAGCTGAGCTATATTTACTGTAACAGTGATAAATTATGGTAGTTCGATACTTTCAGTTCAGTTGATAATGCTGATCGCGATACTTTCTAGATGGAGTTTGAGTTCAGCGATACATATAGGGAGTTTACACGGTGTGATCATTTATTCATGTCAATATGTAAAATATACCGTGAGTCAAATCTTGGATATTTTGAGCAGTAAATAGATAGGCATTTGGAACCGGATTCAGGTAGAGGAAAAATACCATATTACAAACTTCTATCTCTCTAAGAGTTTCCGAGCTTTTAGACTAAGGATTAACGTATATTAATTGTTCAATCACTGGCAACTGTTTATATAAACTCATAATAGTATTAATGTGCCTTCACATAGAGCGAAGCACAGTGGCAACTCAGTTGTACAACTAATGATCGTATGTATGAGTTGGACCTAATACGATACTTTTTTTCGATACCGTAACCATTTGCAAAATTAAAGATCGTAACGTCATGATCAATTTTTATGTTCTTCTTTTTATTTTTACTAATTCTTATTTTCTTTTTCAACTACTGTTGTTTTTGATAGGTGTGTTGGTGGTGCAAACGCGTTGAGTATAATGAAATAGGATCCGGTTGTCATATGAGCACAAAAAAAGGAATGTCTTGTACGCAGTAGTAAAGGTTTAGGGCGGATGTGGGTTAAAAATAAACGAGGACGAAAAGTAAAATTAAAATTTATTTTTGAAGTTTATCGTAAAGTGCGTTTGATGAAGCGAATCAAAAGGTCAGACTATTTCAACTTGCGACATTTTCTTGCATAAGGTGTAGTGTTAAAAATAACATTTTAATTACAACAGGTTCAATGTCAATCGATCTTTATGTCCAAATTTTTGTAGGGCTGGGGTGAAAAAAAGCTAATGCGCGGTGACGGTCATGGTGAGAGTGTCACGGCTCAAAGGTGAATAATATTTTCATTTATAGCTGACCTCTGGCAAATCACTGGTAATGCTTCGAATGTATAATTTGCATTGAAAAGCTTTTTTCAATTACATATTAGCGTTCGCTGCCCCCACCACTCTGCAAAACCTAAATGGGAACAACAATAAGCTAAGCAGTGGCTCTTGTGCTTAAATATTATTGACACAAAATGCGAGAAATATGAAGACGCCTCTCTTTGCACAAGCTTGGACTGAAGGGTGCGATCAAAATTTCCAATGTAAGCTGGATGTTGGCACTGATTACGGTTAAAAGATTTCACATTTAACTAGCGCGGAAAGTGATAGTATTTAAGTCAGTGTAACTTTAAAATTATTAAGGTTAAGAAAAAAGTTCTCAAGTTTTTTAGATTTTTACTTAAAAAACAAGATCAATATGCTGACGATGGTCCGAAGGGCATATGATAGAAAAAAGAAAAACAAAACCACATACCTTTCACAATAGTTTGTCTTTATAATCCTTTTTCTAGCAAAATAATCCGTTTTAATTTAATCACTTCATTATGTGCGCTGACAGTTTTAGATCAATTTTCATTACAAAGATTTTTGATTGTTTACAATAAATATCAATTAACTTCACTTCAACTGTTTATTTTTATATATAAAAAATATATGCCGATTATTATCAACAAATACGCGCTTAAAGTGGCGCACTCGATCGGCACTTGACAGTAATTATTTTTAATTTTAAAACAAAAAAAAATAAATATTCCTTTTGTCTTGCTTGTGTCACACTTTTTCTGTTTTCTTTTTATTCTTCCACCAACAGCACTATTTTGTTATTAAAACTGCACTAATTTTTTTTATTATTTTTATCAACACATAGCATTAAAGATCAATTTTCTTTATTTTTATCAAAAATATCACACTAAATATCAATCTATCAGCGCATTGTTGATCACCCGCTATTCGCCATCGATCACAACGCACATCCGTTCACAATCAAAAATTCCTACAGACTGTAAATGCTGACTGAGAGGTGGTGGTGGCGTCGCAGCAGTTTTGTTGTCAAACCATCATGCGAAACGAGGAGTTTCATGACGACGGCCACAGCGTCGGCGTCATTGGCAAGAGAACAAGCAAACAACATTCAAGCCGCCACTTTACAGCGAACGATCGCACAAAACAGAAATGGAGAAAAACAACAAAACCGAAAACTAAACAAAACATGCGACGACTTTGCTAACAAAATAATAACAACAACAATATTAGCGTTTGCAACCCACCCGCTGTCACATTGTTGCTGTTGTCAGTGAGTGAATTCGTTGCAGAGCGCCGCTCAGCGACGCGACGGTCTCTGCTTTTCTCTCAAGAGATGGAACGTGCGAGGTGATCAACGAAGCGACCCACAAATAGTGTTGTGGTATCGTTTTAGTCGATACTTTCAAATCATGCGCTTACAATTGTGACTCCTGCTGCGATCTTAATGTAGTTTAATAAAGTTTATTTTTTATAACCAAAGTAAAAAAATGACTTAGTAATATGATAAGTTTATATAGTTTAAGGGGTTAAGCCACTGTAAATTTTTCAAGAAATAAATTGTCTTTCTTTGGCTTAAAAAACACTTTAACCTATTTAGGTTCAGGGTAAAAAAATTTATGTCGAAAAAAAAAATTTTCGTATTTCTAACTTTAAACGCGATTTTCTCACAACACGTTTTTTGAAAATGGCACGCACCACAGCTAATGTAATTTTTGTGAAACTTCAACTGTACAATCATACCAATAGCATTATCTAGAGAATGTCGTCGAAACTTTTTGATATATCAATTTTTTCTGATTTTTTGTCAACATTTAGTTGCGAATTATAGGGACCAAATCCCGATTTTTTCATATTTTTTGCCATTTCCACAAAAATTTTAGTAGCGAATATAGAGCTCGGGAATGGGCATCTAGCTAACCATTTTATATATTTTAATAAAAACAATTTTAACATTTAAACAGTTACGAAACAATCACTTATCATTTTTTTAAATTCCCATATACCCTTTTATACTAAAAGGAATATCACAAAAAATACGCCGACTTTAACGATTACAGTGGTTTAACCCCTTAAGCTTGATCAATAAATATGGAAGAATCAGGTGTTCAAAATATTAAAAAAAAGCCAAATTTAAAAAAAATTCAGGTGCAACCTTGATATTAGCAGTATTTTATTGCCCATTTTAATGATTTAGCTTTGGACTTTTTTTCAATGCCTTTCAGATCGGTTTGCACACCCTTAAGCCTTAATTTTATTTATAAAAGTTATTGTTTATTCATCGAGCTTTGAGTAAACTCAGTTGAAAATTTTTTTCATTTTGTTCCGTAACTATCCCGTGTTACTCGTATATGTATTGCACATATCTTAAAGAGGCATATCTTTGGCAAATTTATACGAAAACGATTGAATATATATTTTTTCAAGAAAGATGGAGTTTTACAATTATATAAGGGTGAGAATTTGAATGGTCAGCGCGAAAAAAATTTGTCTCTTCATTTTTTATCAAAATGTTACATTACAAAGTAATATTGATCAAGTTATTGTTAAATGAAATTTTCGGTAAAACTAACCAAAAATAAATGTTTGTTCGCATGGTAAACAAATTAGTATCAGCAATTCACAAACAAGAATAAAAAAAAAGTTTAATTAATACATATAACTGATTTATAATTCTATACAAGGTTATGGTGATCAAATGAGTTAATGGAAAGTAAAATTCAATTGTTTCTGAAGAATAGGATTTTGAAAATTACAAATCTTACTAACCACATTTAATAGAACAACATTAACAATGTCAGCCAGTATATATATTGACTTATAGTTTTATTGAAAACTAAAACTTCAAAAACTTTAAATATTATGTCTCTTTTTCACCATCTTTATTATCTGTTCTCTTCATGTTGAGATATTTTGTTGCTGCTGCCCAAAATTCCATATATACTCCAGTGGATTGTCATGGAAAAACAAAATCAAAACGCTCGCACACAATCACAATAACTTGCCTTTAAACGAAACTTCGATAATTTTAATAACTTGATATTTATTAGAAATATCATTTCATTTATATAGAATATATGAGGTGCATAATCAATACTACCATGTAAAATTAAATGTATGTAAGTTTTAAGTAAAGAATCGATATATTTTATACGATACTCCAACACTGGTAACAAAACAAACTCATCCAAAAAACAGTGAAAAGCGTAGGGTGGCTACCGTTCGCTGGGTCTGTGTTTTAAACTCGAGCTAGGTTTTAGTTTTGTCAGCAGACACATTTTTTGAAAATTGTTTCATATGATTCGGTGCACACCGAATAAAGAGAAGATGCAACAGACGAGTAAGCAGGTCAATTTACATGAGTAAATGCCGTGGGCATGAGCTAGATAGAGATGGAAAGATGTATCGTGCAAACATTTTAAGGGAAAAGTCCACATAATCTAGTAACATCGCTAGTGAGTGCCCGTATTGTACAATCAGTTGAAGATCCCACAAAAAAAAATTTTGGGGCTGTTTTCGTTTTCGAAATCTTATAATCTTGTTCCAGTAGAAACAATGAGGGACATAAGGACGATAGTTAAAAACAGCCTTATTATTACAAAGAAGGCACACTTAAAAAAAAGGTCCGAACAGGTTTCAAGAAATAAAAACATCCAAATAAAAGTTATTGAGGAGGAGTGGAAAAAAGGTACCGGGAAAATTTATTGCGTTTATTCCAAGAAAGCTACAAGCCCTGATTGGTGTTCATGGTGAAAACAGATTCAGCTTTTTCTCATTAGTTTTTTGGTTTCTTCATATGTTCCTTGCATTTTGCAAAAAATTATTTGAAATTATTATTTGATTTCATTTATGCTCCATAATTTTTTCTTTTTGTTTTTAACAAATAATTATTTTGTTGTTTTCTAATGAAGAATGAGTAAAAGAATTGAATAAAAAAAAATGTTCAAAAATTAAATGCAATTCTTATTTTAATTCAATATTAAAGTGAAAATTGTATTGCATAATCTATTTTGCAAACAATTACTTGACAGACTATATATTTGATATTGAAATTTTTCAAAATATTTTTTTAGAGTTTCTTAGTAGTATGATTTCGACTGCAGAGTAATTAAAATTTTTTTCTTTCTTTCGAATCCCTTATCGAATTGTAAATAATCATATCATTGATGACGTATTCAGCATACAACAACTAAATCTCGTTTCTTTTATAATTGACCTTCTTATTATGCAGCATTATATCACTCAGCCAGTGAGCCGGTATTTATGCATGGTGAAAAAAGAGTGGTGCCCCATTGCATTGAGACGACCTGTACTCGTATTATTCAAGTGCATTGCATTGTTTACACATTTTCTCTCTCTAACCGGTTTTTGTTTATGACTCGGAGTGCATGAGTAAGTGCATCATCGCTGAAAATGTGTCGATCGAATGGGGGATTTATTTTTCTGTTTTCCCCAAGTTGCCGTTCTTTTTGAAAACCAGTTACTGTGGCACTAAACAGTTCGTCATTGATGTAATGACGAAAATCTGATGAGTGGTCTGAAATAATTTTTACTTTCATTTTCTCATCAGTTGTTATGAGCTTGCGGTTTTGTTTTCATCTCTCTCTCCGGTTTGTTTTTATAGTTAAGCCCATTAGACAATATTCGTTAAAGAGAAAAAAAACTTATTAAGATTGCAAATGGAAAATTCTTGTTACCGGAATCAACTTGACTCAGTTGCTTCGTTCATTAGATAGCAAAGTATATGCACCATGCAGTACGATAGAATTTCCATACAACACAGGTCGAAAATTTCGATATTCCTCTCATAACATGGATTCTTAATAGCACGTTGCAATTCAACTCGATTTGTAGAAACAAATTAATTCTAGATGAACTATTTTGAAGCAAGATACGGTACAGGCCACTACGGCAGTACTGGAAAACTACAGGGCCTGGGACAAGGGATTTTTTTTGTAAGCTTTGGCAAAAATTCTTCAACAACCGATTTTTTTTCAAGTGCTAATCACATTTTTTTGCCAATTTATTGAATTTGTTGAGTTTAAACTGTGAGACAGTGCAGGCCTCTTTTACTACCTGCTTAAGTTGATGAGAAAAAAAGTTCTACGCAGCAATCTAAGAAATGAAACATTACGATTCCTGACAAAATAATATCCTTACTTTTACATAAGAAACGTCCTTCACATGGGTTGAACAATGATCGTGCAAAAAAGGGGACAAAGCAATGCATTTTGAAAGTACTCAACCCACATGGTTTTTCCTCCTACTATGTAAGAAAAAATCAACACCTACGCAAGCGTAAATATATTTATTCAATTTGAATATAACAGAAAGAATAAAAGAAGTGCGAAATGTACTATCACACAAAAGTCAGCACTTTGAACTGTTATAGTAGGTAGGTTTAGCGAGTTTACTTGACGAGAAACTGCGCCTTACCCAAAGTTGATGGTATAAAACAAAGATGTACAAAAAAATTTGCATCGGTACAGTTTGAATTTAGGTAAAAAAGTTCAAAAATCCGCAGCTCCGTATAAGAGCAGACAACATAAAAAAATCGCATATAGAGAAACTCAGTGGATTTCATAACATAAAAGATATCCAGAGCTCAAGATATCAAACGAATAGACTAATGGAAGAACAAGCATTACGACCAACTGTCAACGAAGAAGTACCGATACTGGATGTCTGGAAGAGGTGGGAATAGCTATAAGAAAATGGCTCTCAATAGTTGACAAATAAGTTATTGTCCAAGTGCGTTCTAACTTATAATCGCCCATGATAATTTATCTTGACGATTCAGACTAAGTTATGAATTTGCTTAAGTCATTAAGCAAACATCTGGTGCTTTCTAAGAGCATTAAAGAAAACATTGCATCAAAACTTTGGTCTGCTAGTTTAGGGTATGTACAAAAAAGTTGCGCTTAGTGCGGTTAATTTCTTTAACCTCCACATCCCTGTAGCTGCGACAGTGCTCTTTGAAGGGTATGACAGATTTTTACCGAAATGATAGTGAGCATTTCGGTACAACATTTGTGTATAAAGAATTTCGAATTTATTAATGTCAAACCGTAGTTGTCTGCCATGTACTTCGAGTAGTTCCAGATAACCTTCGTTGATCGGACGGAATGACACAGTTTTCGTACCCTGTATTGGTATGGTCAAATTTTGAAGACAGAAGAGTCGCAAACTTTATCCAAGTGTTATTTCCCTCAACCTTTAACTTAGATTACATAATACGAACTTAGAGGATATCTTTAGTAGATTGAACTCCAGCTCGAAGCCTTTCTAAGTATTATGTGTATATACTCACCAAGAATTAAGATCCAGCGCGAGGAGCCTTTTGTATTTAGAAGCAAGAAAAATATGGCTATTCCAAATGACATAGCTAATTGCTTCTTAACAATTCTTGCGTATTTGACCTAGCTTACTATGTACATATATCCCATTTATGCAACCTCGGTGATATTTGTCAAGAATTAATTCTGCTTTGAGAAACAGTGCCCTCAAGAACGTGGACTTACTTTTGGTTCTTATTGAAGACCGATTAGAACATGATCTAATTGAGACTCAATTATTTTCTACCAGCCTCTGCGTAATCCGCTCCTGGTTTTACTGCAAATAATGGATATCCGCCTCACTACGCGCCACTCACGAAACAAAATTGGTTAGTTTTACCGTTCAAATGATTTTTTCACAGCTCAATTTATTCTTTCCTCCTTCTTTTACTGACACCTTTATTCAAAGCACATGCTAACTAGAACTTAACGGTACTTCTCATTTTAAAGTTTATAGGGAAATTTACGTACATCGAGCGACATCTACATTTCAATTAAAAAGCAACAAACTTAATAAATAAATAAAAACAAACCCATATTTAACCTATAGCTCACTCTTTCGCACTCACTAAATCAGGCATCAAAGAAATGTTGCCAACTCAAGAGGAGCGAAAGTGAAGAGTAAACAAAAACTGACAGTTTGATTTGCAGTGTTGTATACCATACATAGTTCCAGTATTTTGTTTTTAAAATTTCGTTTTTTTTATAAAGGAATTGCATTTAAAAATTGTTATAGATACAATTTATTGCTGCTGAATTAAAGAAAAAAATTAGGCAGAGAGATGGATGTAATGAGACTAAAACAATATGCATAGCCTGCTAACATTAAAAAGTAAGGAGTAGGGCGAACTATACACATTATGAGACAACACTGGAGTGGGTAACAAACAGCGCCTGCTCCAAATCAATGGAAATGTTAATGGAGTGAGAAGTAGAAATAAGTGCATACAAAAAGTACAACTTAAAATGGAGCGCTAGACATACCATTACAGAGAAGGAGGCTCTAATTTGGGGAAAAATCAATAAACATTTTACGAAATTCAATTCTATACAGAAAACTTGAAGTAATTATTTCGAAACTTACCATTATCAACAGCGACATTTTTCTTCAAAGCTCGCAAATACGATTTATGTTGAAGAAAATGTTGAAAATTTTCACTATGAAAGAAAATTCCAACAATTATACGACGTATCTTTTACTGCAGCAATTTTTGTAGCATAAAATTTAACGAAACTGTTAATATACTACATTTTTAATATTTTTTTTTGTGCTTTCACATTTTTTTTTCAAATGCTAGATAGGTATCACTTTTATTTTTATATATAATTCCACAACACTTAGCTTTTTATATGATTGATTTCATCATTCACTTTCATATATAACATAAAAATCTTCTTTGAAAAAGAAATTTAAATATGGCGTCTAAGGAATTTTTTTAAAAATTTTAATGCATAAAAATTTTCTCACACCGAAATAACTAAGTCCGATGACGATGACAACGTCAACCTCAACCGCCGTTCTACGTAATTTTGCTGTCGTGTTGCCAATTGCCAATTCAACAACAATAATTGAACGAACGAACGCATTCGTTTTCTTTTTTTTACGTTTTCTATGCAATCGTACAAAAAGGTAATCCGACAAAAACTAACGGTTTATAGATATTTTGTAACTGTTTTCTATATTCATATCGAAGAAAGTGTGAGTGGGGGAATTTAATGCGCCCGCGTCATACAAAAATACTCACACACGCACGCAACAACCCCCAATGTATGTGGCTCCACTTTCTTTCGTCACATTCCTCTTCTTGCTCACTTACAATGTTTAGTGCGCCTCTATTTAAAATTGAAAGCAAATCGATCAATAATTTAATTGTTTGTAGTACACATTCGTACTTTATGATTCGAGTCGAGTGAGTTGAGTTCTCATGCTGCTGCTGCTCACCAAGCCTTCAAACATTTAAATTCAAATAAAATGCAACTCTGGGTGGCTCTTAATGTTGCTAGAGTGGGAGCACTAGTTGTGTTGTTGCTGTTTTTGTTGTTTGTTTGGTGGGAATGAGCATAAAAGAGCGCGCCAAATTATTCACTCAGTTGTTTTGTTTGAGCAGCATCGTCTTGGAGCGTGGGGGTTAATGAATTGAATTTTGATTTTTAGTATGCTGTGATGATTTTTTCTATTGTTTTCGTGGGGTTGTTTTTGTTTACAATTTTAATTCTACATTGCGTAGATATTTACTTTATTTTGGCGGGGAAAACAGTGTTGTCTTAACGTTTTTCGAATTTGGTTTTAGCCAAAGTTTAGAAATGTGTTGAAAATCAATACTTGATATTATTGAATCGTTTATCGCATCGATATTTTCATTGAAGGGAAAAGTTTGACACAGTTAATTCTAGAGCATTCCAGAAAACATGCGGTATGGAACCATGTCTTTCAATTTCAAGACTTTTTTTTGAGTGTCTGTGTTATCGGAAGGTAAGAAGGAAAAGCTGAGATGAAAATCTCATGCAGAAAGCTATAAGCTCTGTTAGAGCAGATATTCGTATTGGACTTATGATACCAAATAGTATCGAAAACAGTCGAACACTATTCAAAATGTTATAAAAAAATTTAAACTACTTACTTGAGTTGATAAAATTCCTAGAAAGCCACATAGTCGAATTAAAAAAAATCTTTACTCTTGAGAGAAAATATATATTGCGTTATTTCTCTTTCAAAATTTAAGCAATGTTCAAAAAAACTGGTTTATTTGAACAATAGTTCAAATACCAATAATAATAGAAAAAGTGCTTATGAATTGAATTGAAGCTAAATTTTTATTAAAAACCATTGTTTAGTGCCATATATATTGACAAAATTGTCTTTATGTTCATTTTCCTGATTAGATAAACAGAATGATAGTTCCTCATCGGCTTAGTAATTTAGATGCACTATACAATTAAATAGAATGACATTTTATATGTCAAAATCTTTTTAGTTGCGTAGGAGTTATGAATCATTACTTTATAGTTTAACGCATGTTGCGATTGTGTTGCAGCGCGATTCTTTGCTGCTTAATTTTTGGATGTCCTGAGAAAAACACTTAAGCAAAATTATGTCCCAAAACGTTTCGAGATAAGTTGTAGGAAATACTATATACCATAGATACCACAAATTAGTGACGATATTTATGCAAATGTCAGCATTAGAAATTGCATATTTGCACATTTTACCCTAATCAGTTGATATTGTACAGTACGCAAATTCTGTTATGGTGATTTTATTAGACAGCACTCTTACTGTCGATGCTTGACAGTTCTCATTTAACAATCAGAAACTATTTTTCAGGGATAGATGGTGCATCACAAGAATGCTAAATGCGGATGCATGATTGGTACAGTACGTAAATGATTATTGAATAATGCAGCGGTACTCAAACTGTTTAGAGCTCTTAAACTGTAAGTCTTGTGCAACTGTAAACACTTATGTTTGTTTAATGACTCATAGATGGCAATAGTGCTGTCGTACAGAGCAGCGCTGAAGAACACTGGGTCTTAACAAAAACTGGTGTTTGGGGGTGCCAATATTTTGGTTCATGTTATTAAGGAACAAATAGGAAACGCCACTAAGCTGACCTCAGAAGCGAAATGATAATTGATTTTTGTTTATGTTAATTTGTTGAAATACATGTAAAATTGAGATAGTGGAATATTTCTTAGGAAATTTTTTTTAAAGGTTTGAACTAAGATACCAGCATTTGGCGTAGTCCATAAGATGAGTAATCTCTTAAGCCATCCGATGCCATAAGAATCACGAATATGCATTTTATTGAGATACGCCCTTTCTGTTTCTGATTGCATTATACTATATTTACGAGTAAGAATAATTTTAACAATTTCGAAAATTCATAGCACCTTCGTCTTATAAGATACGAGGCTTGTTTTTAAGGTGCATAATTTTACGCGGTTTTAAGAAATCGAAACGAACTTTATGCCTAGTCGGCCTAAATATTTCAATCTTCTGAATGCCAGAAAAACTTTTTTTTGCCAAAGAATTGCTGAATTTTGAATGTTAACTTTGGTATATAACCTAACTGATATCTCTGTTGAGGTGAAGCTTTGTACGGATATCCAAATGGGACTTACTGATCTTTTCAAAATTACGGGGAAATTCATTTCTCTGAAATTGAAAAATTCGAACAATGTTGATGTTAAAGTCAAAAAATTTTGATAATTGCTAGAAGTCAATAGATGTCTAGCGGTATTGTTACATACTACATTTCAAATAATTCACTTCAGTAGAGATTATCCATCACACTCGACATCAAAAATGCTAACGAATCAAAAAGTTTTAAAATAAAGAAAGAATTCATTCTTTTCAAAACTATCCGCCTCTAAAGCCTTTCACTGGAGACCTATGGCTTTTTGACAGTACGCTAAGTGCACACCTTGCTCGTTGTATTTAATGACAACTCTAAGCGGAGATAATTGAGAGAAGCTTATCACAGCAAATTATATCACCAAAGCATTGCCATGACTTGCAAGAGAGAAAGCTGCGAATAAGAATCTTTTTCTCTTAACATTTAGAATAAAATTAAGAATTTCTTTCAGTACCGAAAACTTGCAAGAAATGGGCATTAATACACCAAAATCTTCTAATGTCCGGTCTATAAATTTTATAAGAAAACATGAAAACAATATCTCCATGCCCAGTAGAATATATGCCAAAAATAGAACAGGGCATATTTTCTAACAAAATAAAACTCTCCACACATTTGCAATGAACAAAATGAGATAAGAAAAAAAAAAAAATTGTATGAGCAGAATGAATCAACCTGCCAAAGCCAACCTACGACAGGTTACAAATTTATAAACACAAGAGTCTTATCTCTATATATATGGTATTGCACATAAAATAAAATTAAATATTTTGCTAAATAGAACTCTCTGATATTTGCAGAAACTATTTCACATGAGCGCAACTGTCAAGCTACTACAAATTATTCACCCAATTTTGAAGGTACCAACTCATATGAAATCATAGCTTATCTAATCTTATCACTGTTATTTGAAGACACGTATACACTGAAACAAATGTTGGGCCTATAGATTACAATACTGCCAGCGTACAACGAGCAGACTAGGTGCGGTTGATTTGAGTCAAGTGAATTTTAGTACGATTAAACAGACAGGTGGAAAAAGGTGCTTAAAATTGTTCATTCTCTAATAGTGATAAGTTGAAATTATTTTTTAAGAGAAAATTATCAATATATGGTGGGAAATCATTCATCATTGGTAAAAATAATTTTAGAATTAAACGAAAAAAACAAAAAAGCAAAAACAATAAGAAATGTGAAAATTTCAACTTGCTGGCGTTAGAGTAATTGTGTTAAATCAAAAATAACTCCAAAACGACAGTTTTAATTTTCAATATATTGTGACATGAGTAATCATTGAGGTTATGTAAAGAAAAAATGCCTACAATCTTTCGAAATATGAACAACACTCACTTCTTTTTTTGAGCAAAATAAGCGGAATGACAAAATCAAAGTGAAAATCCTAAAACGTTTTGAAAAACTTAAAGTGTTCTCTGAAAAAAAAGTTTCTTTTAGTGACTCACACTGCTACAGTAAGTGAGTAGATTCTGTGAAAATCGAACTCTTAATACTATTGGCAAAAAATACAGATATCACTACAGGCTTATACCACATTTTGTGTTATCTTATCGTTGGACTTAAAATCGTGCATTGTGTAGACTATATGTAAAACTATAACGGCAATATATCTGTATATGATACAGTTATAGGTAGGTATGTAAAGATAAAAATGTTTTGGTCGAAATAAGCGCAAAAACATAAAATAAAATAAAAACAAATATACAAAGTAAGACATTTTATGGACAGTGTATATTGTGAAGTTATTGCTGAAACAAATTATAAAGTGCTTATCAGAAATACACCCAGTTAATTTCGTTGTATGAGTGATGAGTGTCGAAATTTAATATCAATAGATTTTGTAGATTATATGGCTTTTATTGCTGATATTTATTGAGTCATTTATGTTAGTAGTGTAATCGCTTACGAGTACGCAGAAATTAGAGATGACGTCATGACGTACCGGAAATGTCTTCAAAAGGCAGGGTCAAAAATGTATGGATTTTACAACAGACAAACATAATCAATGAAAAGATATTGATTTAAAATTCATCAGGTTTCAATTAAGAAACAAAGAGATAAATGAAAACATTCCAAGCCAACACAGTCCCTTACTTTTTTTGGGAAATTTTAGGAATAACAACCAGTTGGAGGAACAGTTAAGCTGAACATTTAAAGAGCTCAATTATTCTTAAAAAACCAATTCGTTTTAAGCATAATTTTTAAAAAATTTATTTTCATAGCTTTTTATTTTCATTTCTTACGTAATTTTCAACGCTGATTACGAAACACAAATAGAACTTAAAAAAAAGTCTCAAAAATTTACTGCGATAGTTAGGCTGAATTGACTGTGACTTCTAACATATTCCAAATAAGATATGTTTCGAAACGACATACTGAACAGTTTTTATCAATGATGTTACAACACCAAACAATTGAAAAGAGAGCATCACTTAAAACGATGCTTTTAAAAAACTGGAAAGAACATTAACCAAAGTATTCCCCTTCCGCATCTATCAACATATTGCTGACAGCGACTCAAAAAAGATCCAAATGAGTGGCACAAGTTCTTAACCGGTACTGCCTTCAGTTGTCGCATCGCCTGTTATTTTCACAAATAAAAAATTGAAAGTGCTAGACGATGGGACCGAAATGCATCATCTAACCCTTAAACACATACAACACTTTAAGGCCCACAAAGTTACGTCACTAAAATTTTTAATGTAAGGCAATAAATTCAAATTTGCTTGGCAAGTTGTATGTGAGCGAATTTACTGAGAAAGTATAGTAATGTATTGAGAACTATATATTTTATTTTATTTATAGTGGCGATCAGAAACAGATAAATGAGAAATATCTAGCAAGTTAGAAAATTACTGCTATTACTTATGAAGAATAATTAAATTTTAAAAAATTGCTGAGCAATTGGTGATCACAGTTCTTGTAGCTCCTAAAATATAAAATTTACCGCTCTTTAAACTTGTGAAAAAATTAAGAAAAAATTAAATTTAAATAAAAAATTAATAGTTAAATTAATTGGATTTAATGTTCAACATTTAATAGGCATACGTTCATTAGAGTTAGACAACCTCATCATATACTGATGCTGATACTTTTAGGTAGCCTGTTAAGATACAAACATCCTGTATAGATTAAGGACTTTGCCTCAGCTAGTGATTCGATTTGAGTGTCACATATGGGAGGCATATTTTCTTTCTTCCCCCATTTTTTAATGAGATGTGCTTTATGTTCATAAAACAGTTTGCAAACGGTTTCACGTTTCATTAGAATATGCTATGCTCCCATTTCAGCTAAGCAGTCCAGACTTTGGTACCCGACCCAGTCGAGAAAGCTATATTTTCATAGTATCTTAAGGAGTTGTTGTCAGTTGTTGTCTCAACTTTTTGAAAGAATTTACCTTCAAAGACATTCTGAGAATATTGTCGGTAATTTGCCCTTAGGTAATACTTCTTAGGTTCTACGTACAAATGTCTAGTTTTGAAATGTTCACATAAATATTTTATACACACCGTAGATTCTTTATGATTATCGGTTTCAAAGTTTCGTCAGAGCACTCTGTCAGTTGAGACTTTTTACGTTCTCAAAGCTTTTAATGGCATTGGTAAGCTCTTTCTCTATTTGGGTGAAAGCACAAAAGTCCACAAATACGCTGCTATTTATGTCCGTTGACAGATTCCTAGTGTTCGGCAGCATCTCCCGCAGTAATACCGAAATGGTCCGTTATCATTTAGAATCTCTTGGTCTCGTAATAAGTTCTCCATATAAATAACTTTGATTTCGAGATAAAGGTGAACTACCGTGCACGCAAAGTTGGGAAACTATTGGGTTTTGAAATATTTCTTACAAATATGATTAATACACTTTTCTTTGTAGATACAATAACTGGTAAAGTATCGCCATAGACCAAAATACTTAAAATTATCGATTATTCATGCATATGAAGTAAACATACAATGAAAATTGATACAAAAGTTACAATCTGAAATTTATGACCAAATTGTTTGTTTTAGATTTGATAACTTTAAATGAAAATTGATAAGCGTAGGTATTTCACAGGGCGAGAGAGAGAGAGAGAGATGTGTGTGTACATAAAGTTACTGCTTATCAGTGCCGCATTTTTTCCAACACTTCTGATATCAAAAAGGAACTACCACTATTTGCTTGTGTCTATGTAGCTCTTAAGTATATAAATGTAATAGGTAACTATATTCTATTTATTTGGGCCATGGTCGTTTGCCCGCATTAGTTGTAAATTGTAACGGACGCATTTTGGACATTTGAGGTGACCTTTAAAGTTAAAACCTTTGAGTGATTAAGGGCCGTAAAGCAGAGAGCATTAATAAAACAAATTTATAATTAAAAAAAAAATTAAGAATCACTTTAACAGGATATTGAAAATTTCAGCTTGGTAAGCAACATAACTCGAATATTAAAAATTTATTCAAAAATCTAGTCTACGAAAGTGCTAACAAATTTTAGATTTGAGGAAATAATTTTTACAAATAATGCCCAAGGTTACTTACCCTTGACGGCGCCAGCATGTACTAAAACGCAGGTGTGTTTCCTTAGTCATTTTCAGATATACTTAAAACTGCAGGTATTTCGTTGAAAAATAGTTCCTAAAGAATCGAAAAGAAAAAATATATATTAAAAAAATTTAATTTTAAACAGAAAATGGAAAGACGAAGCAATGCACAGTGGGACAAGCGGTATTCAAATGCTCAAAAATTTACATATATCTTCTTATTCTGCATAATATCGCTTCATATGTTACATTTTCGAAATTTTGTGATTGTGAAAATGAAAGCCCCTATAAATTTGAAACTTTTACAGAGATATCTGAAGAACAAACAGACCGATTCCGAAAAATGTTTTGCATTTTAAGAGAACTTCAAACTCAAATACACGGTAATGACTTTAATCATGATATAATTAAGGGGTGCGGAACTCCCCTTAAAAATAAAATACATAAAACATCATACAAAACATGATATTGAAGAAAATGCAACGAAACTTAGCACAAATCTATTAACAATAATTGTTAATGGTTTTGAAAAGGAATATTTTGTGGTCTCAAAAAAAAAAAAAGCCACTTCATTTTTGAGGGCACAAGTTTGACTATTTAACCCATTTTGCATAGTTTTAGTATATGCAAAATCAGCGCCAGATTAAGCCAGCAATATTTTGTGTTAAAATCAAAAATTTCCACAAAAACTTGTTTTTACTAAAACTTTCTCTCTTTCCCTTTGCAGTTCTAAAACACATTTCAAAGTAATCCACGCAGCGAAAAACGAATATGCTGCTTTCGAAATTATCAACGGCAACGGGCCTGCTTGCTGTTGCCGTCGCCATTCTATGCTGTAGCATAGAAACGACAAACGCACAAGAAAATATTGAACCAAATATACCACCGTCATTGGTGGAATGTTACAACACAACCTTCTTCCAAAATCGCGACAACCGACTACCCACGAACATCGAATCACTTATTGCGGTAATCGAAAAAATAGAAAACTCAGATGGTTTCAACATGGATATACGCCAATTGACCGTAGCGCTGCTGCATCGTTTCCGCCAGGATGGCATACAACGTGCGCCCGGCATTGTTGCCCAACCCGGTGTGATACCATACAGTCCGACCGGTTTCCAGTTTCCTAAATTTAAGATTTTACTCTCTCGTCTAATACCCGGTAATGCGTTTCAATTCCCAAATAGTTCACTCTCACGCGAAGAACGCTGTTCGCTGCATTTTATGCTCTCCAGCACTTTTAATATGCAAGTACGTGGTGATGAAAATCAGGTTTGCAATCAACTCTCGCAATATCGCGCGCAACGTTTGGCACGCGCTGTTGGCGTGCAAAGCGTACAAAATAATTTCCTCGGTGATATTGAAATGCTCGAGTCGATCTCTTCGTCAAAGGCTAAAAGACGTGGCATACCCGCACAATATGGCAATCAAATACGCCCGAAAGCCAATGCACAAGTTATCGATTTTGATTACGTCGATTATGGTTCCGATAGTGGCAGCAATGTTCAAGTAAGTCAATGTCCTGTCGAGGATGGCGTTATCTGGACACCATGGGGTGCTGTTACGGCAGGTACTCTTATTGCTGGTATAGCCGCTGGTCTACAACCGCAACAGGTGCAATTACGTACTTTGCTATCATTCTCACGACGTCCGGGCGTTAACTCACCGCAAATGGCTACCGTTAGTGTTGATAATCGTTGGGCTGCTACTTTATCAGGTGATTTAGCTGAAGTTGCCTTGGTACAGGTACCAAGTACACAAAATCAACAGGCTTCGGTTGGCGCAAATGGAGCTTGGAATAATACGGTAACACCACATTGGTATTTCCTTACACAGCGACAAAATTTGGAAATGACCGATGCTGAAATACGTGGTGGTCTAGATGGTCTCATTATTGCTATGAATATTGCTAGCTGGCGTACGCAGGCATCCAGCTTGAAGTTGAGTCAATTGTTGCGTATGTACTACTCCATGGATGGTGTTTTAGGTAGCGGCATTATGGCATGCAATCGCAAGGATCAATTTCCAAATGTAGCACCGCAAACCGAAATGTATGCACAGACAAGTGCCTTCGCTCAGGTACTCAATCGTGAAATGTCATTAAGGGTCACATTAGAAGCGGCAACTATTGCGCAATATTCTCAATCAGCGGCTAACGCTTTGACAGCATATGTTCGTAAGTAAAACTTCTCTAAATATCACTGTATTTTATTGTAATTTTTAAGTTAAACTTAGAAGTAGGGACAGAAGTTAGTGAGCTTCGTTAAGGAAGTAAATATGTGTGTATCATTTATGCTTTTTAATTTAACGCTGTGATGGTTTGGCTTCAGGCTATAAGTTTTGGCCTATCATTGAAAAACTGAAATTCATAGACAACATAAGTCCTTTACATAGCCTGTCAAATTTCACACTTAGGCTAAGGCCATACGAGCGTTTTTTCAACGCCTGAAAATTGACAGGCTATATCAAGGACTTAAGTTTTTTCTGAAGTTACGTTTTCCAGTGATGGGCCAAATTTTATAGCCTGGAGTCGAACCATTACAAAAACAAACAGAAAAAATTAAATATCTTCTACATAAATTATATCCACATGCGTAATATTAAACGCACAACAACAGCACAGCAAAATAAAAAAAAATCAAACGCACAGATTCTGTCAAGAAATTCGTGTTTGTCTACTGTGCAACCACAATTGTTGTTATTTTGGTTATCGTCAATTATTTTTTAAATTACTAATCAATAAAACTCTGTCAATAAAAAAAAAAGTACGAAGAGCTATCGCAGATATGACCATAAAACCTGAGTCAAATCAAAATAACTCATATGACTTAAGCCAACATAGATATGTAAGATATCGATATTAAGTAATTTTAAGTTTTTTAAAATGGGCGAGCATTCACTTCTACACATGTGTTAGTACAATTCGCCTAATTAAGAAAAAGAAACATTTTCCCAAAGAAAGTTTATAACTATATCTATACTACTTATTTATACAAAATTGCTTGCATGGAAATGGCTTGTAACGCTTTGGCGCTAAGTATAATAAACCAATTTTAATAATTTCTTGTTTAAAACAACATATTTTTGTTGAAAAAGGATATTGCATACTTATGTTTTTATTTTTTAAAGCTAAATATCCTTTTTATTAGGTTTAAGTTTTTGCAAAACCTCACACAAAAATTGTTGCTTGATTTTTCGTTGCTTATGCTGCTTCTTAAATCCTGTATTGTTGTTGTTGTTTTTTCTTCTCATTTGTACCGTTTGTACACATTTGGCTTCGAAGTTCAAAGAATAAATTCTCATTCACTTGGTTTGTTTTTGTTACTTTTGAAGATAGAAGATCTAATGATATGTTAGCAATCCAAACATTAATGTCTGTTGAGGTGAGACCCATAAAGTTAACTGTTCTCTCATTCACTTAGTTTCGGATGTCTGATATTGAGAACTTCCATAAAATACCCAGTCCAGTTCCAAATTACAGTTTTGAACTGAAAAAATTGCTTACATGAAAATGGTTTGTAACGTTTTGGCGCAAAATAAACTGAACCGACTTTAATAATTTCTCTTTTAAAACAACACATTTGTGCTGAAGAACGTAATTGCATACTTATTTTTTATAGTTTTAAAGTTCAATATCCTTTTTTTACGGACTAGTAAAGTTGTATAATTGTAGTTTATCCGAGACTACTATTCTTACTTGAGATAATTGAATTAAAGTTTCCTTGGAAAATATATTTTGCTTTTGTTGATCTTTTCTAAGTTAGCAAAAGAACACTATACGTTGATTTAAGAATACAAATAGTTTCTTTCTATTCGTTAAGTTATTTGAGCTGTATGTTTTGAGAAGAAGTCCTATTGTCTACTTCTAGCTTACCTCTTCTTATCATAGCTTACTGAGTTCGCTCTTTTTTACATTAATGAGTTAGCTCTTACTACAATACAATTTATTGAATTTGAATTCAATCAAGTATACAAATATTTCACTGTCTTCTTTCTCTCATTACAGCTCAATACATGAACGATGTGTCCTGTTCCGTGAGTAACTCACCACAGGATGTTTCCAATTCCATTAAAGCCATGACAAATATTTACATATTCTTGGATACGTCCTGGCAGTATAACGATGTTAAGAACTATGTAAAGTGAGTGTTAAAATCTTTTTATTCAATAAAGATATTTATTGATCTTTCCGTCTTCCTCTCTAGTTATATCATTGAACATCTTAATATTAATTCATATGCCAGTTCCGTAACATTACTTGGAGCTCAAGATGGTACAATTATTGTGAATACTACAAATTATGTAGGCGATTTCTATAGACAATGGAATATTACAACGCACCAGTTGCGTAAGTTTGATTTGTCTAAATCTTGGCACGATATGTTGCTCATAACTTTTGTTTGGTCTTTGCAGATGCACCCGGCTTTAATTTACCCATAGTTTTGCAAACTATAACA
The DNA here is from genome assembly GCA_963680825.1 of Meiosimyza decipiens. Taxonomy (NCBI): domain Eukaryota; kingdom Metazoa; phylum Arthropoda; class Insecta; order Diptera; family Lauxaniidae; genus Meiosimyza; species Meiosimyza decipiens. Next base: position 11,027,949 of record OY804261.1, on the reverse strand, counting down.
AATATTACGCAAAATCTCTTAAATGGGGAACAAACAAACAATACAGTGGGTGGTCGTTCACTGGTGGCTTTACTGATACCAAGTATAGCTCAGGTCAGTGAAACTGATTCCAGTTACTCGATGACACGTCTTCAATATATCAGCGAAAAGGTGCCAGATTTGAAATTTATTTACTACACCGGTGGCACTACAACACGTTTCTCAGCTTTTGTGAAAGATCCCACTCAAGATATCTTCCCATTGAGTATTGGTGCTACTTATGCAACGGCTTCAAGTCCAGTTGTTGCGCGCATTAAGAAAAGTAAGAAATTGTCCAATAGGTGTGAGGAAGAAAACCAAGAGTGCAAGATGCAATGGGAAGAAGTTGATTAAAATTTGTTTCTCTCAACGATTTAAAATGAATTTTCGATGGTTTTTTGATGCAAACTCTCTTGAGTATACGCATATTCCACAATCTCTTTGACAAAAGAAACAATTCGCAGGGAAATATCTGTTTCTGCTAATGATATTTTCCTGCTTAGTGTTATCATTTTTTCTACAAAGAAGTTCAGTAGATTGTGTCGTATCAAATTAACACAACTTAAGTCAACTTTTCCCCTCACTTCACTGTACTTTTGGTTTTTTCCCATCATTAAAAACATAAGAACTTTTCCTTACTTCTGTATTTTAACGGTTTCTCTAGTACCACGCCGCATTATCAATCCAAACTGTGGTTCATTATGGTCCAGCTCAAATACGGGAACTAATCAAATGTATCAATACGCCCGTCCTGGTGCGATTAACTTCTATCGTATGGCTCCTAACTATTTCTTTGGACAAGGTTCCGGACGTTATGTCAATATACAGTCACAAGGCAATGTTCAATTCACCGTTTGCGCATCTCGTACAACAGTGCTGCCCTCATCCAATGCTACAAATGGCAATAATAATAATAATAATAATGGTGCTGTAACTGATGTCACATGTACTCAACTTACTGGCAATGCCTACACCTATGATTTGTCTAATGTTTGCGGTGGTTACAACACAATTCATGACTGCCCACCATTATATCTATCGGTACAAGCGCCACAAATTGTTGCTGGTGGTGGTTTCACAACATCGTGCTATGATGCTGCCTGTCAGACTCCAGATCAAGCCAGATATACAGTATCGGTCGTAAATTTGGGTTGTTACAGTGGTGTCAGTCGACTACTCGCTAGTTTTGCATTCATTGCCATCGCATCGTTTTTGCGTCAATTATTGCAATAATTTTGAATTTGTCTACGCTAAAGTGCGCTGTAGTGCTACAAAGGGTTAATTCTTATTTACGAATAGTTTTTAGCAGCATATACTCGTATAGCGAGTTCAGTAAAACCTCTTCATATACGTAACATGCTTCCATGAAACAAATCGACAAAATGCTTCAGTTTTAAGTCAATCACCTTCAACATTTCAATACACCAATATTTTATTTTATACAAACAAAACCTTAAATCTGTGCTCCATAAACTGTACTTTAATATAAAATATTAAAGCGTATTTTTAAGTGATATTTTTAAGAAAATTTGTTGGAATTTTTTTATAAAATAAATAATAAAACAATTGGTATCTATCCAACAAAGTTGTATTTCTTTCTTTTGACTTATAATGAGAAGGGAATACAAACAAGTTCCCTTCATGGTTAGTGCCTTAACGTTTAAAAGAAAGCGTTATTATATGGAAAACGTATTGAAAAATCAGAACCGATTTTACCCATTTACAGTTTTACAGGGAATTATCAAATTAGAAATGTAAATTGAAGAAAACTTCTTTGGTAAGGTTGAACTCGCTAAATTGGTATAAAATATAACTGGGTGAATGCGTATTTTTAGTTTTATTTATCAGTTATTGCATAGAACATTTATATTTCACTAAGTCTCTACTTTTGATCTGCATATATTTCTTTGGTCAAACCGAGTAAAGACTCTTTTGTTACTCAGACCCAATCTTTAAATAGATACTGTGTTCTATTGAATAACTTGCTGTCTTGAAATCTTCTCAATTTTCAGATTTTTCGGGACAGTCAGAATATACGTAATTGACATATGAGTGAGATTTTCAAATTGAAATATTTTCAGGTAAATTTTAGACCTGACGGTCCTCAGTTAGCTTTCGCGTAGCTTGACATAATGCGTGTGTTTGATCCAGAAGTCTGTAAAGTAAACTTCTACGGCATGTGAAATTTTACTCAGTTGCGGAATTTGAAACTGTTTCTTTGATATTACCATTCGGAAAAATATGGTCAAACTTCTAATTCTAAAACTCGAATATAGTTTTCGGAGGAAATTTGACGCAATAATCGCAGTCTTCGAGATATTTGAGGTTTTATTACATCGAGAGAAAATTTTTTTTTGTGAAACCATTAATAAGGTCCAAAAGAGCTACTCCTTTTCCTCAAAACCTACTTAAAATTATAATGATATTATTTTTACGCCAAAATATCGCAAATTGAAATTTATTGCAAATTTTTAGTTGTTCTGCGTTACTGAAACTTATGTAGACTTTTATGGAGACCTGTATGAAATATTTTAGAGTGCAATATTTCGGAGCAAAAAAAGCGATATAATTCGAAGTGTGCTTTGGATAGAAATAGAAGTTCTTCTGAACCCTATTAGTGATTTCATATTATAAATTTTGATTGAGGCAAACTCAAATGTCTCGGGAAATCGTAATTTTTGCAATTTTAGGTCGTTTGGATCCTAGAAAAGAAAACTTAAGCTAATGAAACTATACTTTGTGCTTTGATTTGTTTAATATCACTTTTTTAATATAATTCTTCATTTGAGTTTTCGATCAAAGCTTGTCTTGCTGTGATGCTGGTGACACAAAAACTGATCGCGTTCGAATAGCAGTGCGTTAGTCGTTTATCGGCTGTTCTGCTTTTCGCTAGGTGTCAAACGATAGCGCGATGCTGTTGACGAAGCATGTTGCTATGCTATTTATTTGTTTTATGCTAAATTGTTGTTGTTGTGCACGTTTTATGCCTGTTGATATGCCGTTATCATAGCTATTGGTACTCGTATGCTGCATTTGTTGCTGTTAGGTAAGCACTTTGTATGATTGCAACAAAATATTTATAGTTCGCTTTAATTTTAGGTATTTTATGTGATCATTCAAAACAAATCTATATTTGAACTGATCTACAATATTTTAGTAAGTAAGGCCATATATTTAGGCGCCTGCTACACGTTTAATATATATTGTGATTTTGGATCGCAATCCATATTGATGGATTTCAATATACATACAGTGAAAGCTCGTTAATCCGAAGGCGTGTCATCCGAATTATTCAGTAATCCGAATTGAATTCATGACGCGTTACATACTCTATACTCCGCATTGATTGCAACTCTGTAATCCGAATCTTTATTTTATTTTTATTCTTCTGTTTTTTATTGCTGTGTCTAGGTTTGCAAAACTTTTTTAGTTAGTGGATCGTAAAGAAAAAACAGCTCCGGGTACCAAAATGAGCAAAGAGAGAGTCACCTTCTTGTATTGTGCTAATAAATCTGGAAGTCACAAGCTAAACATTGCTGTGGTGGGAAAGTCAAAAAACCCACGTTCGTTTAAAAAACAACATATTGTTGAATATTACTCATCGAAAAATGCATGGATATTTTTACTGAATGGTTTTTCAAATCGTTTATACCACATGTAAAAAACTATCAAAACTGAAAATAGTTCGCCAAAAAAAGCTTTATTGCTACTGGATAATGCAAAATGTCATGGCGAGCCGCTGGTATCTGAATGTGGGCAGTATAAAACTATGTTTTTACCTCCGAATTTTACTAGTATTATCCAACCTATGGATCAGAACGCGATACGACTGACTAAACTGTTCTATAAAAAAAATCTCTTATGTGAATTGGTCAATTTGGCGGCGGATGATTCAGACATTTTCTTGAAACAATTCAGTTTGAGAGACGCTTGTGAATCGCTTAAGCTATCTTGGGATAGGTTGCCCAATTCTTCTATAAAGTCTTGTTGGAAGCATATTCACTCTCAGAGATGGGCTTCAGAGGACAATATCCCACTAGCATTATTATTACAACAAGAATTGCCCGAGAATGACGCTGATAACTGTTTTGATGAAACTGAAGAATTTCGCACAATAGCAAATTTATTTCGAAGCAATAATGACGTGCAACTTTCTGAAGATGAAATTCTTGGCTGCATTATTGACTCTGGCAATACTTTGTGTAGTAGTTCAGAATCAGACACAGAAGACATAGAAGCAGAGGCTGTTATTATTACGCAAGTTACAAATCGTCTGCACAGGCAGGCTTTAAATACTTCAATGGATTGGGCATAGGAACGAGGCATGTCGACAGATTACATATTAATACTCAAAGAACTACGAAATAAAGCTTTAGAAGTATATGCAGTGAAAGAGCAGCAAACCTACCTCACAAATTTTATTAAAAAAATATAATACATACGTACATATGTAATTTGTAAAATTTTATCTCATTGGTAATTGAAAATAAAATTAGATTTGTTTTGAAATCTTTGATTTTTATTTTCGAATATAGAGTTATTTCATACATATATGTATTATACATAAAAACAGCCTATTCAGTAATCCGAATATATCGTTAATCCGAATTAGGGTCTGCAATCATTAATTCGGATTAACGAGCTTTCACTGTATATAATTATTTCACGATATGGCCATCAATTTTGCTTGCTAAACGTTCAATAAATATCGCGATACTGGATCGCGCTCAATATATATTGAATGTGAAGCAGGCGCCTTAGAGCAAATATGTTTTGAAAATTAGTTAACTTCTTTAAAAAGTTCATAAGATATTTTTAAGGATATTGATTAAGCTTATGAAAATATTTAATTGAAAAAAATTTTTCTATTTATATAATTTATTTAGAGGAAAACGAAATTCCTTGTTCAAAAAGTATCAATATAAATCCAGAGCTGAATGAGTTAACAACAACAATAACGAATATATACGTTTTTATTGATACAATTTGGCCGTACCGGTTTGTTGTCAATTATCTTAAGTAAGTAATGATTTGTTTTTTTTATCAATAATTTTGCTAACAAAGGCCAAACGCTTTTGTAGCTATATATTACAGCGACTCAATATCCATCCTTACGCAAGTACGGTGACATTAATTTCTGGACGTGAGCCTGCTATAATGGTTAACCCAACAAATTATTTGAGTGAATTTTATGAAAATTGGAATGAAACATCACATTCATGGTGTAAGATATATTGGTATTATATTGTTTGGTATTAATATTTAGTTCTTTATATTTCTAGATCCCTATGGTTTCCATTTACCACGCGTTTTAAGTACAGCACGTCATTTAATCGAACAACAGATGCTGTGGGAAGAGCAAAGTTTTTCCATGGGTGGCAGTTCATTGGTAGTACTACTAATGCCCAGTCCAACGGCAACAATAACAGATAGTGATTTCGATTATTGTGTGCGTTATCTGGAAGGATTAAATCGTACTTTGCCGGACTTGCATTTTATTTGGTATGCAGGTGGTGCAGTTGTGCGTTTTAAGGACTTAGTACCGAATCCAAGTGATGATTTATATCTGCTGAGTCGTGATTTAAGCGTGAGAGAAGCTTCAGCGCCTGTTGTAGAACGAATTAAGAGAAGTATGATTTTTAGCTTAAATTATGTTGAAGGTTTAGTGTGTTGGTAAAATTGTGGAAAATTCAGTTGATCACTAATTTTTACCAAAAACATCGGTATACCGATCTCATCGAATAAGGAAACCTGGGAAATAGCGGACAGTCTAGAAAGGATTACTTAGCAACACATTGAAAAAGTGGACTAATTTCAAAAAATGGGCGTACCACCTTACATACAAAAGCATATTACACTATTGGCTTAAAGTTTCAAATCAGAATGTAATAAATTCGGTACAGAGACGTAGTATAACATAATGAAACAATGAACAAAAATAAATGGGCTTATACAATTAGGCGTGGCACTTCCTATCTATGTTATATAGCCACGCCCTGCATTGTTATGTTGTTTAGTTTGAAATCTGAAAATATTGCACGTTTTGCTTATTTATGGTATGGATAGTGTCATTTGATCAAGCTAGCCTTCTTTCTGTTCAATATTTCATTATGCTGTTTTACATCTTTGCGATAGGTTTTATTTGGGGGATACCACGCCTACTCAATTAATTCCACTTACTTTATGCTAAATGTTTCAATGTGCTGTCCGGCAGCATCTACGGGTATTGTATCTTTGCATCTATTTTATTCCCATTTTAAGATATCGAGTTATGGGTTGTGCTGATGTTTTTACTATGGGAGATATCACGCCTACTTGACCGAGTCTGTCTATCCTATAGCTCTGTAGCAAGTTGTGTTATATTTTAAAGAAGTAAATTTTCCTATATATAAAACCGATTTTCTATTTTTTGATTTTTCTATATCCCATTTACAGAACATTTTATAGTGATTACTTCTTTTATTTGTGGGGAAGTTTTCCGACATTTCCATTTTCGGTATTATGTGATTTTTCGACTGAATTTGATACAAATTTGAATAGTGCGTTATATAAAAAATGACCATAATATTTTCGGAACTATTCAAGGTTTCTTTTCAATAAACGACCCAAAACTACTACTGCTGAGATATTCAGTAAAAACGATACCAAGTTTTGGACAATTTTTGTTTTTAGAAAATGACGCCATAGTTCTATTCTCTTCAACATTAGGCTTTAAGTGATATTTTCCACATTTTTAAATAATTTTTCGTTAATTTTGGGAGTATTGGACCTTACGCTTTATAGGCGAAAGCCTCAAATATTCAAGGAAATTTTACTGCTTGATTTTTATTAAAATTTCATAGACAAATTTTTTCCATTACTTAACATCATTTCCTAAATTTTACTTTTACAGTTCCTCGTCGCATCACAAATCCACGTTGTACACCATATTGGTACACCCAGGACTGGGGAAACAATCATATGGTGCAATATGCGCGTCCAGGCACCATTAATTTTTATCGTTTGTCGCCGCAATACTACTTCGGTACTGATCGCACGGATCGTTGGCTTATTGTGCAAGCTGTAAATCCGGTCACCTTTACCGTTTGCACGTCGCGTACGAAATTGCGACCTTATCGTAATGGCACCTTTTCAACAGAGCCAGAGCTGGATTGTCAACAGCTATTGACGAATAAATACAGCATAGATTTATCGCAAGCTTGTCGGGGTGCTGATACACCGGAACAATGTGCTCCATTGTATGTCTCCGTGCAGGCGCAGAGTTTCTTTGAAGCAGCAAAAGTCAAATGCAACGATGCGGCATGTCAGACGCCAGATCAGGCTGCATACGCTATACAAGTGCGAAATCTGGGCTGCTATGGTGGTGTAGCGAGGGCAATGCTTAATTTTATAGTTTTAGGTCTCTGTATATTGCTAAGTTTATGTTTATTTTAGAAAAAGTAGTATTATTGTTGGTATTAAGACGAAGCATGCATTTTTTTTGCAACTCTTAAGTTTTATGGTTCATTTTTTTTTCAATTTGCCACATTAAGTTTTTATGTCCTTTTAATTTAATATCATTTCAAAACGCATAAAGTGCAACTTTTTAACCTCAAATTAAGTTTTCACCAAACTTTATGTGACTTCTTGACAGTTGCCCACAATCAAACTTAGCTATCACGTCTTGATAGCACTCACATGCTGTTGGCAATAAAATATGGTATGTTTGTATGTGAGTCGGAACGTTTGTCAGTTTTTGATGTCCTTATATCATTTTGAAGAGTATTCTTGCTATCTACCACACTTTTCATTTGTCTTCATTTCCCTTTTGCTATTGCCAACTAACGTAGGATGCAAAATTGCAAAGAAAAGTTTTTTTTTTTTCTTTGCGGTATAAAAGTTTCAAGTGTGTTGTTCTTGTCGCTTCTGTTGTCCTTTCATGTGTACAAAAGGACATGATTTCTTGAAAATTCCCACAGAGTGACATGCACGCAACACATGGAGCTGGCAAAATGTCACTAAAAGTGCGACATGACAAGAAGACTTCAAGAAAAATAACAAATGAGAAGAAAATTTTAAAGTGTCCTTCGAATTGGATTAAGGTTGGCTTAAATATTATATTGAAATGTTGATTTTTTTTTTGTACAAAAAGTTTGAGAAAAAAATTTCTAAATTACAAATGATGTTTTATCAAAGTTTACGAAATGATCTGAAAACGTAATGTGACACATATTTATAGTCTTTTTAGGCCTGGGCTTAAAATTAGTTACAAGTTCTGGACACATACTAAATGTAGCCAAAAGCTGTTGCTAACTTAAGAGCTCAGACAAATTTAAGCTAAATATAATAATCACAATCCTGGTTTATATTAATAATAAAGTTATGAAGTTTACATATATTAAAACGACCTTTTTCTTACAAATTCTGAGAAAATGAATGTCAGGAAACATATTTTTAAAAGCATTTAGAGCTGACGGATGACAATGTTGAAGAGTAGATGATTTTTGGATAAAATAAATGTTTTTTTTTTTTTATGGTCTAGGTCGGGCAATTATCATACGACCCACGCATATCACACATTATATCACGAAATTAGTTCAATTTTCGAAGCATAATTCAACATATTTCGACCCCATTGATGATCTTGACCTTTGGGTAAAAGTTATACTACTGAAAAAATTGTTTAAGTAAAATTTCTATTTGTCAGTCATCAGGGCATTGAATATTCTTACTTACATTTTCGCGCAGCTTTTTGAAAAATGCTCGAAGCCGGTCTTAACGAAATAATTAATGAAATAAAAAATTTGGGTATTTCTAATTAAATTTAATGAAGATGATCTTAAGTTGAAAAAATAAAAGTGATACATATAAACAAATTTTTTATGACAATCGACAGAAAATGCTAAGAGTTAGAAAAATTCAAAAATTTTAATATGGATGAAATGCTAAAGTTGATTTTAAAAGAAACCATATCTTAAGTTCGCCCAGTGATTGAAATTCATCCATTTATAATGGCAATACAAAAGAGCTCAGTACAACTTTACCTGATCAGATGTCATCACTCTCAAAAATAAAAATATGGGTATCATGATGCCCAATCTCTATAACTTCCTTAGGGTTCAATCTGTGAAAGTATATTCTCCTATTAGAGGCATGGCTCTGAGTACTCACGGTTTAATCTTTTTCTATATCAATTTTCATTAAAACTAGTACATTGGTTTGTTTGTCGAAACGTATTGTTAAAGGCGTGAAACCGCCTACTTAAAAATAAATCAATCTATCTCCCTTACCAAATTTCATTAAAATCGGTCAATCTTGTTATTCGTAGAAACGTATTTTTCTGTCAGAAGCGCAGCATCTCCTACTATACGAAAGAGAACTAATTTCGACACTGCCCTCCTCACAATCTGTCCATGTTATTTTGTGACATGGGAAAGCATTGCCTGATCTAAGTTGTAATCTGAATCACCCTTAATGTGTTGAGTACTTTAGTACTAACAAGAAGACCGATGCTTAAGTCGTGATGTAGAAGCTTCATAAGTCTATTTGGAAAAAAATTACTTTTTAGCGTTATATTTCGAGTTAGTGATATGAAATTTTTAATCAATATTATATATGAAATTAAAACAACACTTTAAATATTTTGTAACAAATTTTTTGTTTACTGCGCTGAAAAGGTGGCTTTAAAATTTTTGCATACAAATTCTTTGCAAAACGCAAATCAAAATACCAGACACGTTGACAAAAGAATATGATTTCACTGTTTCCATTTTATTAAAAAAAAAAAAACAACAATTGGACAAAAATCATTAGGCAACCCAACGAGTCAGGCTCAAAGCAAAAATCATTTGTATTTAAAAGCAGGGAGCAAATTATAATAAAAAAACGTTACCTAAAAAATTTCGCAACAAAAGACCGAGCTAGAAATGACAAAATAAAAATTTCATAGCATAACACAAGGGGACTTAACATATAAAAACAGAGCAAGATAAAGTTTGTTGCAAATTTCGGGGCAACGTTTCGGAGGAGTTTGAGCCATGTAAATGATTTGAAAGTAGTGAATGATTTTAGAAGATTAAAAATATCTTTTGTGTTTTTTAATGCAAAACACAAATTCAGTCAAATCAAAAAAAAAAAAAAAATAAAAATGTTTGTAAAAGTTTACAAAAAACCAAAGTAGATATCAGTTAAAAGACAACGCAAGAAACAATAGAAATTATTTTCGTTATTCTTCGTTTTTTGGTTTGCTAAAAATTTGGCACCTTTTTCATTAAATATTTATTCTTGCATAAAAACAAACTGCCAAAAATTATAAGAATCGTACGAAGTGAAAAAAAAAACAACAAAAAAAACCGCAGACACTGTGTTGACAAGATGTAATGTCAACATGCGGCTTAACATTAATTTGTCGCATTTCCACCAACCCCACTTCAGTGTAACGCATTTGGAGCCAACGCCTAGCGTGGATTTTTTTTTGTCCACCGCACTGGAGTTTGACTGCTGTTTTCTACTGGGATGAGACCTTGAATTATGCATTATTCCCTAGAGTGGTGTTTATTTGTTTTGTTGGCTAGATGTCGCTGGAAATTGTTTTATTTTGTGTCTGAAAATAAATATCAAATCTATACTATAGACTGTGAGTCTATTTACATGTTATGGGTGAGTTAAGGAACTACTTCATATTGAAAATTTATTTTATTTCGATTAAGTAAAAGAAAAGTGGCACCTCTCTAACAAGCACAACATGTGAGTGCGGTATGTAACTAAATTCGGCATGGGAATTTTCGATGATACCAGCAAGCACTGCGTAAAAGTGGTCATGAAAACTCCTTTACAAAAGAATATACGCAAAAAACTATACACACAAGTTTTTACCGCAGTCGGTGCGGGTACATTTGGTGATATAAGGCAAGCACTGGACAAAACGTGGGCGGGAATTGATAAGTAAGCGTCAAACCTTCTATTCAAGCAAAAACTATGTAATGCGCAGAAAACAATTGATGCAAAAAAGACACAGGCATATAATGGACAAACTATGGGCGTGCCGCCTCCCATTCAAGCAAAAACTATTGTATGCATTGCTAGATAAATTAACCAAACTTGGTACGGCAAAATTTGGAAACACAGACATGCACTGGAGAAAATTTGTGAGGTGTTTACTACACCTCCTATAGAAGCAAATAGTTTACGTTGAAACCATTCAAGTAAATTCTAAGAAACTTGGTACGAAAACATTTGGTGACACACAATCATAGGCGTAATGCAAGGAGGCGTAGCACCTCCTATTGAAGGTAAAACTTTGAAACGCTATACATAAAGCTTTAAGAATTAACTTTTCTCATGACTACCATGGCCCTTGTAAATGCTGATAAGGTTGATATTCAAGGTCAAATGTCACAAAAATAGTTTTCGTCATAATTTTGATTCCAAAAGAGTGTCCTGCCATTTGTGCTGCAAAGTGTTGTTGTTGAAAAAAAAAACTGCGTGAAAGTTCTGAGGTATCAAAAATGGAGTGTTTTACAAAGTTGCTGTATTTAAAAAATTACGAAGGTCTAAAAGCTACAGTTCGCATCTTTAGTAGTAGTGGGTCAACTGTGAAGAGATTAATAACAAATTTCACGGAGACTGAATCAATCAACGATCTGACGCAATCTGGTCGATCTTCAACAAATCGATCAACACAAAATATCGAAGCAGTTGTTGTGTGCTGCTGAGAGTCCCGGAACATCAATTTGGCACCGTGGTCAAGAATTGGAAATTTCGAGAAGCACAGCTTATTCTAACAAAGTTCAATTGACTCAAGAACTTGAATCCTAAGAATAGTGAACAGATTTCCTTTAATGAATTATGCAACAACAACAATTGGAAACTGATCTTTTGAACAAAATTATCTTCAGCGTTGAGGCTCATTTTCATCTTGATATTTTCGTTAATCGCCGATTCACTATTTATTGTTGAGAAAAAAATGCATTCACAACGTGCCACTGTTTGGTGCGGATTTTGAGCTGCAGGGATCATCGAACCATTCTGCTTCGAAAATTCGGTTCATCATGCAACAACAGTTAATGGTGCTCGCGACATGAAAATCCTGTTTTTGTGCCTAAGTTGCGAGACATGGATGTGGATCACATGTCGTTTCAACAAGACGGTGTCACATACCATACAGTCAGAGAATTTAATTGTTGCATTAGTCATTTCCTGGTCGTGTAGTATTTCATTTTAGTGATCAAACTTCATCGCTTAGATCATGAGATTTAACGCATTTGAACTTTATTCTTTAGAGTTTTTTGAAGTTTAAGGCTTATTTTAGCACGACCACCCGTCTGCAGGGATAAAACTTAGCGCTGTATTAACGAAATTCAGCCACATTTATTCAAAACGATCATGGAAAATTTGAATAAAATGTGATGATCCAGATATTTTAACATTTGATGAAACATGTGTAACGAAAATCTGAATGGCCTTCTTTTAGTATATTTTTATCATTTTGTTTAAATTTGAAAATATTTTCCAAGGCAGGGGGCGCTAGATTGGTCCTTCGCCCCCGGGTGTCTAGTATTCATGCTACACCACTAAGTAGTGGATATTTTTACATTTAGCACAACATCTCTGTAGCGCTTCTAGCACAAAACCGCGAAAAAATGTAATTTTAATAAAAATTTAAAATTATTTTTACTATAAATGCGTGTAGGGTATTTAATTCTTAAAAAGACCACCACTGATTATTAATTTTACTGCATTCACAATTTTTATTTTACTGTCGAAATTCGTTAATATCAAATTCTGTCACCAAATGCAACAACCAGGAATAAGCAAAACAAATTGCAGCGAACCGAAGTCTATTGTTGTTGTTATTGTCGTAACTGCTGTTGCACCCTAAGGCAGCACGTTGCACTCCCAGTCTTTGCAATACACAGAGTAAGTGAACAATTATGCAACGAAAGCCAAGTGTTGCATTTGCACTGTGTTGCTACCAGGCGCTATAACCTTAACAAGTGCCAACAACTGTAGGAACAGTAACAGGAGCAGGAGCAGTAGCAGTAGCAACAACACACAACAACTGACCCCTGTCCATTTGTCAACGACGGAGTTGTGTTGGATTTTATTTCAATTCAATGGAGGGTTCTCGGTCTCCTATACTGCGTTGCTGTTGAATGACTTAAGCTGCATTCAACGAACAAAATGCAAACGCAAATGCCCTAAGGGTTCTTGTTGTTATTTTCATTATTCGAACCGGTTACTGTTGGCTTGTCTTTCTATTCGAGGGTACATTTTTTTTTTGTGCGTCACGGTTCCTTAGCTTCGATGAAGTGTTCTTGTTTGTATTCATTTGATTCTCTAGATGATTGTCGCTGCTGCAATATTATCGAAAATAGGGGTCAGTAACCGGTTTTATTTTTTGCATAATATGTTTATTATTTTCTGGTCAATTACATAAGTGCTAATAGTAATGACCTGAGGTCAGTGCGGCGCATTAATTGAATTGTTTGGATTTTTATTTTTCACTCAACCATAGTAGGGTAATGTTGTTGTTAAACTGTTGCTTGCTGCCTTTGCAAAATTGACCACGCGTCCTTTGTGTGGTTGGTATTATGTATAATTAGATCATTTACAGTATATTGGTCAGTGATTTGTTTGTTTTGACTTGGCTGGTGGTCAAAAAACAGGTTTTAACCCTTTTGGTAGTTGGGATTACTCAGCACTTGTTATATTACATAGGGTGTTACATATGGAAGGTACGCGTTTTATAGCATAGCATTCTCTGATGAAAATTTTAATATCAAGAATGTTTTACTAATTAACTACATGAAAAAAAGTAACTTAACCACTTTATTAAAAAAGTTTGTTCCACTATATATTTACACGATCCGCCCGAAACACACACATATGCATGTAGTAACTTTTCTTGAAGAATTTTTATTGCGCTAAAAAGTTTATCTCTTTCAAAAAAATGCTTAAGTCTGGGAAAGAGTTTGTATGCCAGAGCCTTGCATCCTTTGGCAAGCATAGGTTCTATTTCTACATGTAGAAGAGTTTATTTGGGGCAACTTAAAAAGAAAGCCAGAAAAAGAATATGAAGAAAAAGTTTCATGGATTTTTGCACTCGATTAACACACATTTGCTTAAGAACATACCCGCGCCCAACTTAACATGCTGCTTATATTAAGGAAATAAAGAAAAAAAATGTATTCGTGCAAATCTTCACGAGCACTTACTTGGTAGCAATTTACTAAAGGTTTGATATTCATTATTTTTTCAAGTCTTTTTTGTGCTTGGCACATTAGAGTATCTTACCTTTTTTTTGTGTGCTTTGGCGTAATATTCTTTTAAAGCATTTAAAACGCTTCTTATTTTTTGTTAGTGCTTTCATTGAAAGGATATGAAATGTTTTGCAAAACTTTAGCTTGCTGAGTTTACAAAATTTTCGTGTGATTATATTTTTTTTAATTTCAATGTTAATTTGTGGAGAACTTTTGTCATCGTTACGAAGAAAATCGGATATATATTAGGAGCTTAAATTCAAAATCAAAAAAATGTAATGAAAACGTTGTGTACGCAGGATTTTTCAATACAAAACTGTATTTACTTCATTTCAATCACTTGCTGTTTCGTGTAATGTATTGATGTAACATCAGCCAAAAAGTATCGAATTTTGAATTTTTAGAGAACGTAGCACGCTAACTACTGCCAAATATATTTTCGTCCTTTTCAAATATTTAGTATCTTTCGCTTATTGTTACCAAATTACAACAACAAATCTGAAAAAATGATTTTACTCACCATAATATTTCCACTGCTTAAGGGAATTTGTAAACTACTTCTTAAAGTCCTTGCACCCATATTCCGATATGGCAGCTTAACAACTGAAATTCAAAAGAAAAAATATTTAAATCATGAGGAACATAAAACAAAAGTAGTGATGGTCATCATGGGCTGGTCTAAGAAAATAATAGTGGCATTCTGAACACAACTGAAATTCAAAAGAAAAAATATTTAAATCATGAGGAACATAAAACAAAAGTAGTGATGTTCATCATGGGCTGGTCTAAGAAAATAATAGTTGCATTCTTATATTGACACTGTCTCACTGTTCGCCTTTTCCGACAAACTAAGTTGATATTAACGAAATAAGGTTGAAATGTTATACGAAAGTTCATGAACAATTTTAAAATGAGCAGAGCCGTAACCATAGCGGGAAGAAGGGCAACGCACTGGCGCAAAAGAAAGTGCGGAGGCAGAAAAATGGACAAAACTTAAATTTTTTGTGGACATATGGTCAAAAATACTTGTTCTTCGCCCCGGTCGACAATTGTGAAGGAAAGATAAAAAAATTAAATAGTATTTTAACATGAAACCCGCTTTTTCTGCTTACTCCCGTTTAGGATGTCATAACTTAGAATTCGCGTACGGTCTGATGATTTTACTTAAAGCTAAAAAGTTCCACCAGCATCATTGACAATATTTTTTTAAATACCAATAAAAATTTATGTTTCTCATTAATGCTAATGAAGTATTTGTTGATTAAGAAAAAAATAGTCATCTTCTTTTTGCAGAATATTTAACAAAAAATGCAAATACAACCTACCACCTACTTTTCAATCTACTGACTAACTAAAAGAATCCATTTACTTTTCTTTTAGGGCAAAAATAACTAACTCGCAAGTATTCAAGTGAATATGAAAATGAATTATCCTTCTTGCTTTGGCTTTGGTGGCTTTGGTTATATCTTACCAAAGAAACAAACGTTAAGGCCAGGCAGAAAACCAAGCGCGGCGGTTTTGACTGATATTTTGGTGCTTTTTTTTATTTTACTATATTTTATTCACAAAGCACTTTTCAATGGGATATATTTTACTTTAATTTTGATAACTTTTTTAGTGTTATTTTTTCCAGCTTCCAAGTACTTGGCGTAGTATAATTTTTTTGTACTCTTTTTGCCCTTTCTTCCCAAAAGCCTTTGCGTTTGTTTTTGAGGTTATACGCTTATAACTCTTACGAGTAACTCTTCAGAAAGGACCAAAAATTCAAGAGCTTATAGAACGTAAATCAGTGAAGAAGATGACGACCGACACAACAAAACAAAACAGAAAAAAAACAAGAGAAGAAAATACCATACAACATTAAAAGAATAAGGCTCTTCAACGCCCGAAAAAACCACAAAAACCTAACCAACAAGCTAAAGGATAAATATTTTTGAAAAAAATACAAAATAAAACAAAACAAGAAATTTACTCAAGTTGTTAGAAAATATCCTCAATTACAAAAACAAGAACAAACCAAAGCGAAATTTTAGCTGAAAAGCAAAAAAATTCAAAATACCGCGCATCTGAAAAATAAACAAAAATTAAAGAAAAACTTTTAGCAACATACTTTATGGCGTTGATGATGGGTTGGTTTTCTTTTTTTAATAAATATTATTAATTCTATGGTATACACTATACAGGGTGTATATTATGTATATATATAAATATAGTACAGCTATCGCTCGTGCACTTAATAAGCCAAAAGGAAAAACAAAAAAAAGCTGACAAGTAGTTGTTTCGACGAATGAAAATTCTGATGTGTTAGACTTAAACTAAAATGTTGGTAATAGTTTTCAATTTCTAAAGCTGACAAAAAACACATGCTACACAAACAGTAGGCGTGTCAATTTCAGGTATCATATCTAGAGAGTTTTCAAACTGAATATAATGGAACTTAGTTAAAGGGTAAGAAAAGAAAATTTACTACTCAACCAAAAATGTGGCGGATTTGGTTAAGTGACTGTAGCCACTGGAATTATCTTATTTAAAGAGTTTGACAAAATCTTGTAGAAAAATTAAGAAGTGACAGAGGCATTTTTCGTACGTAAAGTAGTCAGGGCCATGCTAGTGGGCGTGACACCACTCATAGGAGCAAACAATTTAAATTGTCTTATAGAGAGCGCTTTCCAATAGTGTGATCAAACTTGATACAAAAACTCAAAGCAACAAAATTGGTAGATAGGATTGGACAGGTGGGTGTTGCTCCTCTCTAAGAAGCAACAACATTATCATGTCTAGAGAGTTTTCGAAGGTTATATATGAAACTTCGTATAAGCTTACAATGTGACAAAGATCATTTAGGCTATTGACACGAACAGTGAATGATATTGTTAAGGTAGGCGCAGCATTAATATTTAAGGGAAGAGAGTTTTCCTTATTAAAATTTTCTGGTGAGTGTTTGAAGTTTTCCATAGTGAAAAAGGTGGGGAAGTGGGAGAAGTTGGAGAAGAAGGAAAACGAAAAATGAAGTTGTATAAAAAAATATTACAAAAGGATTGAAGATGAAAAGTTTTTTCTTTTTGCCGCAGCCATCCTCAAAGTTCCACTCGCCTGCTTCTGTTGCTGATGTGAAAAGAAGAGCAGATGCAGTGGCTTGTCTGCATTATAGTGTCAATTGGTATGGGAGAAGCCGCGTGGTAGGTACTAGATGACGTTGCTAGAGTTGCCATTGTTAATGCATTTACAAAAGTTTTTTTTTTAAAAATATATTGAAAAAAAAATATATAAGTAAGCAGATTTTTTTAACGGATAACAAAAAATTCTGATAGTTCCTAACCATTTATTTTAAGTTTTATAATGTACTTTTCATAAAAAATACTGCAATTTTTTTTTTAAAACGATGTTTCTATACTTTGTTTTGGAACAAAAAATGAATTCAATATCGCCATTATTCGCAGAGTTACGCATTTTTCCAAAAATTTTATCCCATAAATAGCTTCATAAAAAAATTTAAAAATATCACAGAGGTAAGCCTTAACCATTACGAAAAGAAACAGATTTAAAAAAAAGTCAGAGATGTAAAAGCAAAATGCTTTCCGATTTAGCATGGAATGCTCCATATATAGGTAGAATTTACACACAAACAAATGTATTGAATGTAAGTACTAATAATTAAGTATTGGCTGACTTGCAGTTAAATCTAAAAAATACTTTAAGTGACTTACAACAAATTGGCAACCCTAACGGTAGCAAATCAAATGGGTTATCGTTTGTTTATAGAACTTGTTTATTTCTGTTCTGCTCTTCCTTCTAATTTTTCCTTATAATTTTTTATTTTAGTTTTTATAATTTTTTCTTTTACTTTTTCTGCTGTCCTGCGCAGAATTTTTTTATAGATATTCATAAAGCAATAGAAAAAAATAAATTGAAATATCCCCCGTAATTCTACATGAGAATTCATTATTTTTATTTCTACTACTACTAGTATTATTTTATGCATTTCATTAAGATATTTTTTTAGTGCAGTTGCAGTATTTTTTTTTCAATGCTTTTGCAGCTGTTATTATCCTTTTTTAAATGTGGCGTTGAAACAAATGTTGTTTTGCAATTCATTTATATAATAAAAAAAATTGTTTTTGATTTTAACGTGGGTTTATTTGAGTCAGTAACAAAAGTCCTAGCAAAAAGAGGAGCAAAGCTACTACTCATTGTCTTTGTGAATAAATTTGTTGCTATGTTGGTATATGAGAGCATTTAAAAATAGAATATGTTTTAATTAAGCTTGAAGTTTTATTTATTTACTTAGAACAATCCAGTTTATAGAGTTATTCCACTCATTTTACAATAAAATAAAGAGTGATGTAAAATAGCTAAGGAAGTTAAGCAATTGTAATAGCTTAACTTGGCTAACCAATCATGAAGTTAAGAAACTGTGCTCTAATCGTTTTAATAGTTGTCTACACATCGACACGCACATCACTGAGTAATAAAAAACTTCGGTCAAGAAGAGAGCGACCCACCGCTCACCCACAGCCAAGCAGAGAGATAATTATCATTATAATTATTAGCTATCAAACTTTTTAAGAAAGGACTGGTTGTTTTATTAATGTAAAATGGCTATCACAAAAAGACTTAACCGAACAGCGGCTTCGAATTAAAAGCAAAGATGACAAGAAAAACGTTGAAGGAACCAAAGAAAGCAACAAATTTTCTCAAATGACAGGAACAATAATGCGAAACCAAAACCAAAGTCGACTTGAAACCAATGATTAAAAAATTTCGAATTATGCTTAGGATCACTCTCTTGCTGAAATATTTATCTTATCGTATTTTTCAAAATATTTTTGCAGTGGAATCTGCGCATGGTATCAGTAATTTAATGTATTGGTCCGACAGCATACTACGAAAAACAACCCTATTCCATGATGTTGCCACCCCTATGCTACAAGAAATTTTTTACCTTTGGAGCGCCGAAATCCGAGTGTAGTCTTTTCCAAGCAAGCTAATTTTTGATTCGGCACACCATTGCGCCATTTTTTCTCTCCGCCTAGTACTGACCGATTTCAATAATTCCTTGCAAATGATAAACGTCTCTTTTTTTGTTGAAGCAGATAAACTTTCTTGCCTATCCTGATAGGTAAATTGGATCGTAGTCAACGACGTACCGTTCGGGACGAGGTCACATTGCCGATATCTGCTGAAAATTCGAAAGGTTCCTGCCTAGAAAAGACGATAGTTTGCTTTACTACTTTGTAGCTTTTGTTGTGCTCATTCCTTTGACTTGAATTAAGTTAATATCATATCTCTATGGTTATATATGCGATAACTAAATCTTCTATATAATGCACTCAATTTTTCATTTTAATCTCATATTCCTCTTCCATAACGTAGCACGCACTCAACATATTATTGAGTGCCTTATAAAGATGATTTAATTTCTAATTTAATACATCAATAATATCTGCCACCTCTTATTTTGATTTATGGAGCAATTCTTTAAAAAAAAAATACATCAAAACGGAATCGATTTATAATTTTTGCAAAATCGAAATTTATTACTTTTTTTATTAAAACCATTGATTTTTCTCAAGCTTTTCTTTAGTAGGAAACAATTTTTTCCACATATTATGCCACACATTTAAATATTTTTCATTTCCCATTAATTTCCATAAATGTCTGTATTTAATTTCCCGTCAAAAATGTAGAACAGATGAATTCGATAAAGCTGTGGATGACGCAAAAAAAGTTGAAAAAGATTTCCGTCTGTATTTAAAATTTTCCATTTAATTCAATTAAAGAAATTTGCACACATGTTAGCAGACAAAAATTTACACACTGAGAGAAAGTACGACAGTAGAGCACAGTAACGAAAAAACTTTTTTTTTATGCAGACCCGCAGGCACTCAACGCCGATTAAGTTTTGACATAAGTGGGGGTGTGAGAAAACATTTCTTTTTTTCTGTATTGCGGAAATTATTCATACAATTAAGAAAATCACACGCACGCACATGACATAAAAAATTGGCAAAACAACAACATGATTGTTGCATTACACGCAACCTATGCTGAGGAACAGCATACACCCACACCTACACTGACATGTGCAGCTTGTGGTTGCTTAATGAAGTTGTTAAAAAAAACACCCGCTAACTGGTACCCACACTTAAACCCAACAACATCCCACACTTGCTAACATACACCATTTAACACACACGCTTACATGCCATAATGCCAGCTGTAGCAGCAGCAGCTGTGTGTGTGCGAAAATCCTTATACTGCCTTGTGATGATTTTTTTTTGTTCTTCCCCACTACCATCATCAACACTGGTTGGCATGTTGTCTTGCTGCACAGCATAGCGTACAACGAAAACAATTCGCAAAACTTTTTGTTTCCGGGAAACGCAAACTTCCTTCGCAAATGACGCGTTTCATGATTGCCAACGGCTGAAAAACTCCAGAAGTTGCTTTGCAAAAACAAAACAAAAAGATGTACGTAGAAAAACTCTAAGTATTACAAGAAAAATTGCCGGCGTAAATTTTATTCCTTTAGCGAAAAACTTGCAAAATGTGGAAAAATAATATTTGTTTTTTCTCATAAAGTTTCTGTGGGTGTGTGTGTGTGTGTGTGTGTGTGTGTGTGTTTGGCAAGGAAATTAGTGCAGTAAAACCGCTAGGGAAGTACTGGAGCGCTGTTAAAGAAGTGAAGCAGAAGTAGAAACCATCACATCATCATTCGTGTCATCATAGCGCGATTATCATCATCCGTGGAGTAAATCATATGCTTGTGAAATAGGAGACATCAGGGAATATATTTCGTTTGCAAGACATAAACTGAGTTAATTTAATGCTACTTATTGAAATTCGTATTATAAGTTACTTTAATCTCATTGGATTTGCTGCGCTAACGAAAAAAATTTTTTCATTTGAAATTTTCTTAATTTGTAACAATAAGTGGCCGAATTTTTTAAAGCATTGAATTTCAAATCGGAAGGGATTTATCATCCAATTTGTGGATTTTCCAATGATTTCAGAACGGCTGAAAAAATTTCAGCTCCCTAATATGTTGGCGTCAGAAAACCCTAACTACGATATTCTTCTGCTAATACAATTACTTTTTGCAACAACAGAAGCTCCATCTCGCGCTTAAATCATTTGCGCGATTTTGTATTCTGGGGCTCTGCAATGTCGATGTATCAGTTAGCTGGAATAACCAATCTGGGAATAGCGTTCAGCTGTTTCCATAAGTAGATATTTAAAGCGAACTGTTCTGTTGCGAATGGTTTTTTTTTCTATAGCTTTTGGCAATTCTTAGGAGATGCTACATATAATTGTCACTTCCCATGTATGCCTAAGAAAAGTAGATACCGTATAGAAAAATGGGAAGGTTTAACTCTCTAAGCCGGTAGTTCTAAATCTATCAATATCATATCTATCGAGGAAAATTCTTTTTCCATTACTTGAACAGTCGATAACGAACGCATGACGTTATATTGAGCACCGTAGTAACGCAAATGTTATGGACCTTATGGGCAAGTTATGCAAACCCCGAACTGAAGAAATTAGCTCACAAATTCCTATACGGCACATCTCCTTAAAATATCTATTGAGAAGAGTTAAGCACGTTGCATAGCTGCTCAAGTGAGTCAATTACAGAAATGATGAAGAGTGAGTAGGTGATTAAATCGAAACATTATCTTAAACTTATTTCTTTCTCGAACGTAGGCGCTTGTCGCGCTTTTAAGCAAAGAAATTTGAAAATCATGAGGCGTTTAAAAAAAACTGAAAATGTTATGGTTATTTGGTTCCATCTTTGCATAAAAAATTCTTGACTTTTTGACGATGCCTTTGGTGTGTCCTTTAGTTCAAAGCGCCAGTGACCCTAACTCCACTACATAGATTTATATCCTCGAATATTGTACAAAAGTGTTTGTATCTTTAATTAATATCGATTTCAGTGCCAGATCTTGGTTGAGTACCAATATCGGTATCTGTACCAATAAGTTGTTTGTCCTTTTATTTGAAATGTCCTGAGCTCGAAATATATATTCGTTTTATTTATTATTCCTGTGAAGAATTAGACTATGACTTACCATGACTAGAATCTAAGCCACTTTAAATAAAAATATCACTAAGAGTGAGGTTTTTCAACTTTAAGTTTAAAATAACTTGTAATATTTGCGTGGAAAAGCAATTCCTTAAAATTTATGATGAGTTTCACATAGCAAATCAAAAACGCTTAGCTTAATTTTTTTGTGTGAATTAAATAAAAAATTATTTCACATATCTTTAAATTTAAAATTAAAATCAATAACCCAATTTGTCAAATCAACCCTGTGAGTAAGAAATGACTTTTTGGCTGAAAATATTTTCTTATTTTGTAGCAGCATTTTGCCATATTGCCACATTTTGTAAAGGTAAATATTAGAGATGGACTCGTGAGTGACTTTCGACTCATATAACTTTCATAGGCACAAGCGATTTTCGGTACTATAAAGTAGATGCTTAACAACAGAACAGAAACAAAACCATATTTGCGCAGCTCTAGCATTTTTCCAAAATCCAATATGGCCGATCCACTCATGTCCAATTTTGAGTAAGAGACTTACAGCGGGTGAGCGTGATACGAATATACTAAAGTCACGAACGAGTATTTCTCATGTAAGCACTAGCGCTCCCGTTGCATGTTTTGTGACACGTTATATTGCAGCGAAAAGCACAGCTCGCTCCCATCTCCAGTAAATGTTTCCTTTGAAGCAGCATAATTAACAATCTCTCATGTTTCTTAAAAAATATCAATAATGATTGACAGTTTGATAAATGTTTGGGTTATAACTTAGGGCTTAAGTAAACTTTTACTTTTCTCAAAACAACCTTGAAAACTTTCACCCAACATACGGACAACAGACCCACTTACATTGTGCCTTTGTCAACATGTCATATCGCAGCATGTCAGTGCCATATGCTAATTAAGCAATTAGTCATTGTGGTCGAGACAACTTCATTTCATACTTAATACACACGAGTAGAAGGATATATGATATGCCTTCAAGAGAAAACTTTTCTTGTTTATTTAACAGCAAATTGTATGAAGTTTTCTATGCAAAGGCAAGACATTGTGATGTAAAAATGCTTATCGCTTTAAACATATGAATTTTTGGACATATTGGCCCTTTCTTTTCAGTCAACTGAATTATGCACTTCAAATGTTTTAAGTCAAACCACAGCTTAGTGTTATTTTCTTAAGTCATAATCCTTTATTGAGTCAGCATTTTGCTAGTCCGTCAGTCAGACATTTGTGTGCTGCGGTGGTATGCTGATGATATCCTTATAAAGGAAATGCAGCAGTTTGCATTTCCTTACGAAATTAAAAGGCATTTTCACTCGGCAACGTAACATCTTGCCTTGTTATTTTGTGCCTGAGCTTTTGTGGTCAGAATTGCTAAGTTCGGCTGTAGAATGCAGAATGCGAAATTGTCTTAAGTAACCAGTAGCGACATGTTACTCGCACAAGAAGTTGTCACTCATTCCAATACGTTAACTACTTTTGCAATTCGACACTAATAAATCTTAAGAAAATAGAAATAGAATGTGCAAATCTTTTGAGATTTAGAAAATTATTATATGTCTGTCTGGTATGATATGTGAAATGCGATATAGGACTTATTTATGATGTGAATGGTTTCATTTGCCCAATGGCTATAAAACTTTTGGTGTCAAGAGGCAGGATAATTATTTTGTATCAAATATATTTAAGTTCTATAACAAAAATAGTTGTGCAGTTGATATCAAGACGGCAGTATTCAAAAATTTTTCACAATCAATATTCTTTTTCCCATTTTTGTATGCATTCATTATATAAAACAATTTTTTTTTTATAAAATTAAATAAATCCGCTTTAAATAAGTTTTTTTTGTGAAATCCTTTGAAATCCAATTCATTCTTGCACTGATCCGCTTATATGGCTCCAAGGAAGTTTCTCGCGTTAATGAATTTGAATGGCAGTACAATAGAGTTGTAAAAGAAAGAAAATATTAAAAAAAAAACTTAAGTTGGCATGTAGCAGCAGTAGCAGACTTTCCCAAGCCTTCTTATGCAGTTTGTTGAGCTTCATTGCATGCCGCTACTCAGTCTCTTTATACAGCGCATGTGAAAATTTTGCATCGTGTTCTTAAAACAGCAAAAACTTTATCATAAAAAAAAAGCGAAAAATTTTGCTACGCCAAAATAATAAATAACATTCCTAATTGAAAATGTTTTGACTGCAGCGAAGAAACACATCCTTATAGGCAGAATTCTGTAAAGTTTCACTTAGCTCCTTAGTTAAATTGTTATCTCATGTGTGTTTTGTAATGGATATTAAGTTTTAAGTTGCACTTAAAATGATGATGACATGTATTCGCATTGGAGTGGAAGATATGTAGGAATGATCTTAACTCATATGCTAAAATGTTAACAACAAAATTATATCTCTGCAAGTTAACTTTGTCGAGAGTAAAGAAAACAATGAGCAAGATGGTGAGACCAGGTTATGTCGTAAATTCGGCCTCATATAACCCACACATTGTGATATTTATAAGCCTTGTAAGAAATAAATAAATTCATGTAAGCTACAGAAACAACTTTACTAGGAACAGAACCAATGCTGCTAATGAAAACTTTAATATTGTTAGCAGCAAAGTGAGATCAGCTAAAGACAAAGTCCACGCTTCGGTTAGAAAAAGAATTCAATCTGTTAACGGTAGAACTAGATCTGTTTGAAACAGAAATAAGTCGATGAAAGGGTCAACATAGACATTATTATTTATATGTAGAGCAAAAAAGTTAGTTACGAGAGAGTTAACGCTGTTAACAGCAGAGTCAAATAAAGGGTCACATCTGCAAAATAGATTCAATAATGTCAACAACAGAGCTAATTATGTTAAAAGCAGAAACAACGCTGTTAATATCAGATTTATAAAAAACAGTTCCGAATTTGGTAAGAATGGATTAATTCATGTTCATAACATAATCAACTAAGTAAACAAAATAACCAGCTCTTTCAACATAAAATTATTTTATGTTAACAATGGAGCTAACTCTGTAAATAGCAGATTTAATCAAATTGTAAACAACAGACAAGTAGGTTTTATCGATGTCGTAAGCAATATAAGTAATTAAATCTCTAAACAGCATGGTCAAATTGATTTGGAAGTCAAATAATGCTATGTCAGCTATCTGTTATGCAGAGTCAACTCAGTTAACAACAGAGTAATTGAGCGATGTGCAAACAGCAGACATAGATTTGTCGAAAACGGAGTAACTTCCGTGTACTACAGAGCTTAAACTGGTGAAAACAGAATCAATTATGTCTACAATAGGTTCACAACTGTTCTGAGCAAAAGCTGCTACGTGAACAGAAGAGTCAACCTTAATTATGTTAAAAGCAGAATCAACGCGAACAGAAGAGTTAAATTTGTTAACAATACAGATTCACTATATTAACAAAAGAGTCAATCTTCAGAAAGAGTCAACTCTGTCAACAACAGATTCAGCAGCAGTTAATTAAAATACGTTCCGCATACGCATACGTGAATGAGGCAATGCACGTGACCGACTTGTACCTACATGTTATATATATGGCATAGCATCTTTTATTGAAAATTTCTCTACATTTGCTGTTCTCGCTGCTGTTTGATTGATCCATAGCAGTTGACTGTATGAACACCAGGAAAAATTATGTCAAAAAGAGATTGAGCTCTGTCAAAAAGCATAATCATTTCTATTAACATTACACCAAGAACTTTAACAGAATCAACTCTATTAATAACAGAGGTATCAATATCAATAATAAAGCCAAGTTTTTTTTTTACAGCAGAGATAGATTAAGCCTCAACTTAAACTCTTAATATTTTCGTTGCATTATCAAAGCGGTGATTCTCGATTGACCCATTCTCATAGTTTCCAAGGAGTAAGAGTACAAATTAAACTAAATTTACATGTGACCAAACAAGGGATGACACCTTTTTCGTGTTAATTGATAAATGCGTAAACATTAAGTGTTTGGCGTTGTCCTAAAATATTTACCTCCCTCCGATCGACTAATACTAAGCTAACCAAAAAGGATACCAACACAAATAAAAGGACTATCAATTTGTAAGATCAAGATATGAGTAGTGCCCATATATTGCGTCTCAAAAAACCAAACTGCGTGTCATATGTAAATTAGTTATGCCAACAAGACGAAAAAACTGAAAGTGTAATAGTTTACCAATAATTAAACATGCAAAGGACTAAAAAACGGATAACTACAAGGCTAAACTAGCGAAGGGTTAATAGTAACAGTAAAGAAAGAAGAAAAAAACCTCATTTGATGTGTGGCCTGCACATTAAATGCAGACTATCAAAATTTTCAATTATTAATTTTGTACCATCGTATATGAGATATGGGCGTTATGTCCTGGGGTCGTGTTGACGACATGCACAAGCTTATTGAGTTTTTAGTATGAGAGGTAGGTAAATTGCCTTACTTAGATAACTTACACCTTATGTCAACCCTTTAAATTGCCACACTATCGTGGTAGACTCTACGCAGTTGTTATTGTTGTTGTTGTTCATATAAAAGGGCTTTCTTTGTACTTCATTTGTTTCTTAAATTTATGGTCAATTTTGTTTGCTCTACTGTTCGAGTGACACAATCTATTCACGCATATCTAATCGTTTTCGCTGTTTGTACTAAATTTAAACAATATTTTGTTAGGCAAATAGAAAGAGGTTATATTTGTTGTGTGCGCTGTTACCCCAGCAGAGAAAAATAACTTTTGACTGTACAAAGAATAGGTTGCAATTATTAAAACATATCGATAAATAACTGTAAGCTTAAGTATTGAATTGTGTTGCGGTTAATAAAAAAATTAACTCCATCAAATTTAGTGTTAACTCCGCTAATAACAGGCTTAACTTTGTTAATACCAGCAATACATTGAAGTCTGCCAACAAACAGAGTTTATCAATGTAATCTATCATTATAACGAAGTCAGCTGTGTCAGTAACATATTCAAGTCTGTTAACAACAGATTCATCACTGACACCCGCATACTTAACTCTGTAAGCAACTGAAACAATTCTGTTAGCAACAGTAACAACCTCATCAGCGAGATTATTACTTAAGCCAACAACAGAGACAACTCCATCAACATTAAAATGAGCTTTGTTATCAAAAGTGTGATGACTGTAAATAGACTCTGAGCTTACAACAACAGAGTTAATTTTTCCAATAGAAAAAACGAATACTCGTGTGTCTACAACAATATTAGCCTTCAATATCAAATCAAGCCAACAAATAATAGTGTCAACTCATTCCTTGAGCGAAAAATAGAGAGTACTTAGAGAAAAATTTCTCACAGAAATATGTCATCGATGACTAATTTTCCTACATGGTAAGCTAATTTGCGTGTATTCTTAAGTGTTGAACAGTAGGCAACCTAACATTGGTGCGAAGTATGCTGTATGTACTACGCGCATGCAAACGCAACATTTAAGTGTTGTCCTTTGACCAAAAAATTTAATTAACAAAAGGGTCAATTTCACTAACAGTGAGAAGAAGAATAAAAAAAACATTTTTATGATATATTTGATATATTTTCATTGTGTCACTTTCCTTTGATTAATTTATGAATTTTCGTGTGAACATTTTGTGCTTTTGTTTGCCTTTGTTACCCATCACTATAATGCTATTAGTTAGTCATTGATATTGATTGTTTGCGTGTCGTTTACAATGGTGGTAATTAAAACTGGTTAGATATAAAATAAGGATACCTAAAGTTAGAACGCAATGACATTTAAATTTGGTAATTGGGAATTCATTTTTATCATTTTTTAATTTAATTTACTTGAAATATGTATTCTTCATACACTGATAGATAGATAGATAAGTAGATAGTTGTGCGAAAACTGTAATGTATAATGGCATGTAAAATGTGGAAAAATGAAGAAAGATATTTCTTTTTAAAAATGCAAAAAATTAAAAAAAAAACATGTAGGTATATCTTTTCCCATAAATTATTGGTTCATTGGAGAGAGCAAACATTCCCATTATTTATGAAAACACGACTTCATTCATGTGGCTACCTCAGTTGGCTTTGCAGTAGCTCATCCTGTCAGCACAATTTTCCAAAAACTTGCTGACAACTTCGGGCTTTTTCTGATGAATTGCTTGACCAATATTCAACTTAAGCGACAGAATCGTTTGTGAGCTGTCCGCCTCACATCAAACTTTTACGATACCCCATAAAAAAAATCCAACAGCTTCAAATCGCAGCTCTGAGAACTTTTAGCACAAATCTAAGTAATCAGGTGTCTAGTGGGGTGCCTCATTTCGGCCTAAGCTTCTTTTCAAAATACGCATTTTTTTGGAAATAGATTTTCAATGTATATCAATGTTCATCGAGTGAAGTTATGATATTGACTTTTACCAATAGTTATCGAGACAAAAATTCAACTAACAAAGCAGTGATGCCTTTAAAATAGCTTGGTATAGTAATTAAAACTATACTTTGTTTTTGTAGCGAAATTGGCTTATGAAAATAGATTTATATTATCTTGCAAGTGCAAGGGATTGAACCATAATAAAGAGAGACATAAAAATGCCTTTAATATGTAAATAATAGGCTGATTATAAAAACATTAGGTGGCATGTCTCGTGTGTGCTGTACATAATAAAATGCTTATGCTTTCTTTATACTGTTGATGTAGATGTCGCTTGAAAGATATGCCACCTAATGTCTTTATATTGCGCAATTTTTGTCTTTTTAAGGCGCTTTACAAAGACAAATGTGAGAAAAATATGATACGCATTTAACGTTTAGTATAATATATCACATATAGCCTAGGGGATAGCGTGCAAGGCTATGGATAGTTGGTATATGGGGTCCAAACCGGCGTACCAAACTTAAGTAAAAATCAAGTTAGATAATAAATTAACAATATATATTCTTGGTTCTTTTGATATTTCAAAGATCTTTGAATGACATCTTTAAGACCCTTAGAAAGAACTCTACACAATGCACTGTCAGGGAACGCACTCTTTTTGAAGTCTCTGTAAGGTGTCTATTAAAGACCTTAGAAAGCTGCTTTACTGAGTCTTTTCAAAAATGACAGAGAGGCGAACACGTTTTTACACTTCATACGCTAAAAGGCTTTTGTAAGCATACATAAATACTTTTTAAACATAAACATATACTATATATATATAATATAAAATTTTTACTTGTCTTTAAAAGGCCTGTAAAGGAAGCTATAAGACATTTTTTTTCTACTAGGGCTCTGACAACATTTCAAGAGGGAAAGAGTTGGCAGTTTCAAAATAACTAGGATGTTTCTAAGATAGTTTTGAAATAAGCTAAGCAAAGATGAGGTGTGCCAATTATTTGGCGCTTTGAGTAAATCGTGACGAATCAAATGAAATGCTCCAATATCATATTAAATTATTCAAAGCTTTAAATTGTTTATAGATAAAGGTTTTATTTACAAAAAACCATTTGCCCTGTTGCTAACAAAATAAAAAAAAAAAAATTTTAAAAAAATTTTAAAAAAATTAAAAAAAAAACATACATACAAATCAGGGTGCTTGCGTCACAATGTGTAGTTTTTAAGTTAAGAGCACTTTGATATTTATAAAGATGTCTGCGCCTTAATCGAATGTGAAAGCTGCCATGAAGTAAATATCTAGCTACTAAGTAATATGGTTTTTTGTTCATATGGCAAATACAAAATATGTTTTTCACATTAAAATTGTCTTACTTAGCAACGTTTAAGACGTCGTTTCAAAGGTCTAGCACAATCACCTAAATGTATATGTACTTAGTTCAATGTCGTTAAACTTATACAAGCGACACTACATGACAAAATATAGAAAATATAAAGCACTTAACTCAAAATTTCCTCATTCATATGCGTGCGTCTTAAGATTAAATTTCTTTTTACTTTCAAAGACTGTGAGCACACATAACCCCCTTATGTGAACTATTGTCCAAAACAAAAGTTTTTGATTATTCAAGCTGTTGATAAATGTTTTTCATGTTTCGTATTTAAGTGTTAATATTTTAACATTTTTATGCTCACTGTTTTCTTTCTGTTTTGATTTAAACCACAAAAGTCCAGAAGCCATTTATTGATTTTATTAAAATTTTCTTTTGGGTAGCAAATGACTATGTATGACTATGCCAAAAGAAATAAAATCCTTCTACAAGGACAGTACACATTGTAAATGGGGTAAAGTTTTAATTTGTTTGTACGAGCATTTTGATTACGGGTGCTGCATGAAATGAAAGAAACTTTTGTTGGGTCACTTAAAACTTTTAAGTGTCATTTGGATATGTGATCCCAAGGTAACATATGTAGGTATACTGTGCAGGTTTTGCTGGCATGTTAAATCTAAAAGGAAATTTACACAAAATGGAGTTAAGTTTTAATTTTATATGAGATAAAAGATTTTACTAATTTTGGCTGGGAAAAAAATCAATATCAGTGATTTAAATATGTGAGCTTAAAATTGAACTCTTCATGAAAATATTTTTTCATAAACAAACATACTTGCATACATATGGTATAGTGCTTTGAGCATACTATCAAGATATATTTCCTTTTAAAAAATGTAATAAATTGGGCCTCATTTTGTATTTGCCCAGAGACAGTACCTTATGGCTTTCGTGTATTAATGTTCCTTGCAAGTTTTATTCAAATAACAGTTTATATTATACTGTCCTATTATGATCTGTTTAATTTTTATCATTATTAAGCTTATTTACAGAGCTGTAATATAACGTATGATGTTCATCTTACATAGGAATTCGTAATTGACAGGTATATAGTACTAAGAAATATCTCGTTTTTAAAAAAGTTATGTATATATAGTAGTTGTTTCTTCTGCTTTGAGTAGTTTCCCATGTGGCTTTTCTGTTGGTATGATAACATTCTCAAAAAGTTTACCAAATTTTTACTAGTCCTATAAATATGTTAAAAAAAAATTTCTTCATATTGCCAAATTCCCAAAAAGTTTACCAAATTTTTACTAGTCCTATAAATATGTTAAAAAAAATTCTTCATATTGCCAAATTTTATGATCCTAACATATGTTCTCAAAGAGGTAATGTTTTTGGATCAAAAGTTTCGTAAAATAAAGATTCCTGATAATTTTTTCAAAGGGATTTTTGCAAATTAAAAAGAAATGAATTCAATTTTTGAAACTGTAGTTATTGGTATCTCATCTGATAAGTCAATATCAAGTAAATACGTTAAAAAATCTATTTTTATATGGTGTATCATAACAGAAATAAATTTTAATTATTTTATTAAGCCTATTGTTCCATTGCTAAATGGAATCATCAGTGCTCTTTAAGTCGATGTCTGAGAGATTCTTAGTCCAATTTGTTTTTCTTTTTGCATAGATATGTTGCAAACCAAAACAATAACAAATCATAAAGGAAAATATATCACGCTAAGAAATTTTCACTCATCGGGTTAAAGGTCACTGATGATTGCATTTAGTAATAGATGAAACTAGTATAGCTAGCTTTAGCCCAGTTTTTTTGTTTTGCTATTTGTTCTTGTAATTTGTTCAGAATTATCACACACTGCAACGAACAGTACGCTCAGTAAAATAATATAAAAATAAATCCTTGACTTAACTTGTTGTTTCAATCATCTAAAGTTGAACATTGCTTTTCAAATTCGAAAATTACAAAACTGTCAAATCAAAGGAAACAAAATTTTCAAAGCTTCAAACTTTAAGCTGTTAACTTTAAACTTTCTTGTTGCATTGATTGAAAAATTTGTGATATTCAAGGATGTGACAAGTGTTTAATTCAAAATAAATAAAAATTGGATCTGAGATCAAAAACAAAAACGTCTTTTTGACAAAGCTTTTTACAAGCTTTTGCAACTCTGTCACCGCCGGGCGGCCAACAAAGGCACAAAACTTACATATTCAAAATATCTTCATATCCTAGTGACATGCAAGCAAAAAACTTCGCATACAAATCATTTCACATTTGGAGTACTACACATATGAAAAATTTGACTTTAAAAACTTTTTGTGTAGGTAAACAGCGTATAAATAATTTTTAAAAGTTGCAAAAATTAAGTCACTAAAAATTGCAGCAAAACTTTCGCCACAGGCATTAAAATCTGAGACCTTTGGAAGGAGTATGCCAGTGTTATGTATACGCTGACATGTCACCAACATGAAATGAAATTTATGGATATACTGAAATGAATATTATTTATATCCCTTTCATGTTCGTCCTTAAACTTGTGTGCATGTGCGATATCTCAATGTGCGCACATATTTAAATACGCGAGCACGAGTTAACGTAGCGCGCAACCCTACTCGTACTAAAAGTTATATCCGAAAATAAAATACATAAAAAAAAGGTATGTATGAGACTTTATGTTTTTTCCTGGTAATCTAAAATTAAAATCAATTCATTATGAAAAACCACGTTTGAATATTTATGCCAATGTAACTCCCACTTCCACAAATGGTTTTTTACTTCTTCTTCTGTTTTTGGTGCTATTTTAGGTAGCAATTGATGGGCGAACCCGAAAATGATTGGAATTCTTTTTTTCGGCATTTTATTGTATTATATTAAGTATGTTGTTGTTTTATTGCTCGTATTTAACTCCCCCTAATTTGACAAAAAAAAAAAATAAAATTCTTAGTTTTTTTCTTGTTTTGTTCTAATTTGACGTCTAATGAGTAACGTCATGAACGTCTAAAAAAGTTCGAATTAATATGCAAATGTTGATAAGAAAAAAATATAGAAAAGAAAAAAAAATTCACATTTGATTTGAATATTTATGTAATTGTATGTGAAAATCATTGTGGTGGTATGAGTAATATTTTCAGGTATGGGTAAGACTATCATGTTTGTTTACTAATTGTGGTCGTGGTAATGATTGCGGTTAACATGTTAAGAAACTGTTTATTATTAGACAGAAAAAATAAGGGCATGTTTGATTAGGGGGGTGCAAACAAAATTATGTACGAAACAGAAAACTTATTGAATTTTCCATAAACATTGTATGCCAAATAATTTTAATTTATTAAATGCATGATTGGTTAGTTATATATTTGTTACAAAATTTGCTTAGAAACATTCAAAGCACAGCATAAAATATCATTGTAGAACATTGCCGATGATGTTCTTGCTCCTAAATGAAACAGAAATGACAAAAACATAAAGTTTGTTGTCGGCTTCAAACGCCAAGTTTAATTTAAACTTGTTAGCTAGAGTTTAAAACAATATAAATTATATAATTTCTTCGGCTCCGCATGGCTCCAAGCGTTTTATATATAGGACATGACAACTGCACAATGTGTTCTAGTTCTCATTTTTATCTCATGTATTCATGGGATTAACGCGCTATCGACTATCAACTTCATGGAGTTAACAACTGAACTCTTTAACCTCAACCCAGTCTAATATTCGGATCACACATGGATTCCGCTTCGCTTTTATAGATGCTTTAGAATTTTTACACCTTGTTATTCCATTTGTAACACTTAGAAGGGGGAGTGTGAGGTATAGAAAATTATATATAATCTTGAACAGAGGCACCACTTGAGTCGTTTTGTTTGGCACACAAGTCACATCATCAAAACAATCTTTTTGTAACTGAAAATGGGCGAAATCAGTTCACGATTACGCCTACAGCTGATACAAGTAAATGCTATATTGAGAGAGTTATCCGATATAGTCTAACCATATTACCCCAAAATATTAGAAACAACTTAGAAAAGCTCTTGATAAAAATTTCAGTGAGAGGGCGGGGCCCTCCCAATGAAAGTAAAATCTTCAAAATACTATACTGAGAGAATTATTTAAAGTACTATTGAAATCCAATTTCACGCAAATAGTTAGAATGATTAGGAAAAGCTCTGCACAAAAACTTGGTGGGCGTGGCACCATCGAGAGAACGAAAATCTTTACAACGCTTTCGTGAGGCAATTTTTTAAATCATTACCTTACCAAATTTCACACAAATACAATGAATGGTTCGACTAAGCAACAGACAAAAGTTGACGAATTTCGAAAAGAGGGCGTGGCACCTGCCATACAAGCATTAGCTACACAAAGAGATATCTAAGCAAATTTAATCGATTTCAATGAGGGTGTGAGCACGTTTACTCAAACCAGTCAGCATGAAGTGTGGTGAAAAAAATACCTTTTTAATAAAAGTTTAAGACTTTCGCGCACTTTAATTGTTAACACGGTATGGGGGGTCTTTAATTTTTGGCGAGGCCAAAGATATCACCTTTAATTGATTTAATTAAACATAGTATCATATATAATGAAAGACGCCACGCAAAGTGCGAATTTCATTACATAGATTGTGTCAACTGTCATTTCGAGTTTGTTATCACATCTGTCAGATTTTCATGATGTGACGTCACTTAAATTTGAGGCTGGACGAGATAAAAAACAGAGCTTGATATGTTGATATGTATTTCAAAAAAATCCTCACAAGCTTGTGAAACCACACACATCAGCTGTTGTTTAGCAAAAGTAAACCTTTCACAGGACATTTCGATGCACGTATCAATACATAGAAGAAGTTATGTGTATACTTATGTATGTAAAGGTTGTGTACGTGCAGCTTGCTACCAAATTGGTTAAGCATGATTAATGAAGTGTTGACCAAGGCATAAATTAATGCCAAAAAGCATAAAGAAATTTGAAGACAACTTGAAATGGATTTTGTTTCTTTGCTTTTTTTCGAAAAAAGGATGCTGATATGGGACATAGAAACCATTTAGAAAACATGTGCCATCTAATGAAAGTGGATGAAATGTGGTTAAAGTTGCTCATAATGACGATGTTGTTGATTATTTTGGTTAAGTTTTGGCACGTTCTCGTAAAACTTTAAGACATATGCTAATGATGAGGATCAAAATTTCTTTCAATTAAGAATAGGAGAATATTTTTAAAATATAAATTTAACAAAAGGTTGGCTATTGCTCTAGCCTGGACATATGTTGAAACTATAAATTGTAAATGTATGCTTGTCAAAGCTCGAATAACCCTTTTAGAGTGTGTATACTCGTGCTATTCTTATTGAGAAGGGCCATTCGAATGTGTCCAGTTTCAGAATAATTAATCACCAACTCACATGCGATTTGTAAAGTTAATTGGCGTGGTAAAATGTTGATGTATGTTGAAGAGTGCTACATTTGGGGTTGCGGAAGCAAACGGTTCGCACACAAACACTTTGATCTGTTTGAAAGTGTCCAGTGTATGTTGTGCTAAAATGTTTCCAATTACTGACAGTTTATCGCTTTTATTTTTTTTATTGAGGTGATATCTCGTTCACTCAAGCAATGATTGCACATTTATTATTCATGCTGTGTTTTCGCAAAGGAAGCTACGCTGTTGTTGGCAAGAATTGGTAGTGGGATTTAAAAATATGTAGTGGAGTATGTCTAGGATGTGTTATCCTTAAAGACAGTTACTTAGTACGTAGTAATAGCACTCACTGTTGACTTGTGACTAAATTTGTTCCGTATGTTTGCACAAGATATACAGTGAGCTATAAAAATGCTCTTATCCTTTGCTATGTTAGTGCGACATTCCATAAATCACTGAAAATTTATAGGAAAATGAAAATGCTCCAATATTTTATATTTATTATGAAGTAAATATAAAAAATTTTTTCTTTGTCTATTTTTCTAAATTTAATTTTAAAGACGTTGAACAAAGTGCATTCACTTTGTTCAACGTCTTTAAAATTCCGTCGCGGTAGTGCGAGGCTGGTCAGTAATTGGATTTTTTTATTAGTTGAATATATGATTTATTTTGTTACTTATGAAAAATTCCAAACTTTTCACAGCAGTTGATTATTTCTTCTGTTGACTATTTCGCGTATTTCGGGCGGTAGTTCGGCCGTTACTTGACGCATGTTAGTTTTTAGGTGCTCCAATGTCACAGAAAATAAGTTCAACGGCGTTAAATCGCATGATACTGGCGGTAAGTTGACGTCATGAGAAAATGAAATCATGCGATCTGCGAGCTCATTGCATACAAATAGCAACATTGTGGGCATGTATGATATTTTTTGAAGCACATGAGAATATTTGTCAACTTTTATGTGGAAATTCTGCTTGCTAACAAATCCAGCGAGATGAAATCAGTTACAAGATTGACCAAATTACTTTAAATTTTGTAATGGAATAACCTAAATGCAACCAAAAGTATGGCTTCCTTTGCATCCGTTGGTATAATTTCAAACCAAAACTGACACTGCACTCAAAGCTAGGAGCTGTCCGTCGTCAACTTCTATACAACCAGTCAGCTGATTTAAGCTATGAAAAATTCATGAATTTTTAGCCAATAGTGAGTGTTACTGAACAATTACATAGAACACACACATTCTCTGCTTGCTTGCTTTTTGTTGATACTCATGCTATCAACTATTACTACTTTTCTTTTTCTTTCTCATTCAGTATGCTTCCTTTTTTTAAAGATTTTTTTTTTTTACTTTTCTTTGAAGTGGCCCAAAAGTGGGTGGTAAATTTGACTTAAAATACTGGACAAAAATGTCAGAAGGGGGAGCCGCTTACAAATCAGCAATGGTGTGAGTTTGTTTGTAGAAAGTGGGTGAAATTGAAAGTCAGTTAACGTAAAGTAAAGACGAATGGACAGACTTACGTATGGATGAATGTACAGACCATAGAAGTAAGTATTGCCGTTGTTGTTGTTGTTTTCAAAAAATTTCTAAGACACTAGGCTGCAGTGCACAGTGGAATATGTTTAAAATTTATGAATTTAAATTTGTGGTTAATTAATGCAGATACAGAGAAAAATCTGATTTCTATCAGATTTCAGAATAAAAATATTAAACTCGAAGTCGGTTTCACGGTTTGGCCACGTTTTGAAATCCCAAAAAAATGTAAAAATAAAAAATGCATGGAAGAACTGAATACCAACGTGTCTGGCTTACATGTAAGTGGCTCAAACAAATACTCATGTCACGCGCTATCTTGTTCAAGATAATTTTTGCCTCATGTTTCCAAAATGGAAATCGTTTTTGGTCTAATTTATTCAAAATTATCGTTAGAGATCCGGTGACCTAAGTTTTTAGATGATTTTTATATGATTTTATAATACGAACAGTCTCTGCCAATGCGTTGTCTCTACGTAATTAATTGAGAGCCCTATAAAACTGTAAGAAAAGTAGCACCTGTAATTTTACTGCGTCTGCCTTTCATTTTAAAATATTTCTAAACACAAAAACAAATAAATACAACAACCAGATGTTTTGTTGCTACGTTCAAGAGCAATATTTTTAAAACGGATTTTTACATACAAACTTAAGTGATTTTGTCGTCAGACAGATTGCGAAAGTTAAAAAGATTATGTCATATGAAATGAGAAACAACCTCTGCCACTTATTAGATGTTGCTTAGTATTTAAAAATAACAAAACTACAAACATGTTAATAAAAATTTGGGTAATAAATCATTTTATCACGTCTGCCTTCTAGCTGACTGTTTTTTACTTATAAAAGTAGGTAATGAAAATAGGGAGGGCAGACGATTCCAGTGCTAATGTTCCGAATCCATCATTTGGAAAAATTTGGTGACGCTAAAAAAAATACATAAAGTTAACTAAAGTCGACGATCTGATGTTTATAGTTTTGAAGTTAAAGAAATACTGGAAAAAAACGCTAAAATAACTTAATGAAGCTTCTTTTTACATATTAACTATTGATGTTATTATAAATGCAGCAAGGCAGACTTCTGTCTTTTATATATTCGTTATCTACACTGTGTATTTAACATAATATCATGGAGGCAGACATGAAAAAACCATTTAAGTGAGTTTTTTTTAAAAAATTAATTTATTAAAAAAAGGCGGCATTTCATCGATATGAACTTTTCCAATATGGACCAAAAGTGGTTTGGAGTCCAGACCATTATAAGGCGCTCACCATCAAATAATGGAAAGCTTTTATTCTAAATATGGACCGAAATCGGATACTTTGCCAACTACGAACTGCTTATTGTGATGCATTAAATCAATGTCCGACATCTCCGTTGACAGATGCTAAGTCTCTTATTGTTTAGAGAAAAAAGAATGCATTTTGTGACAAATGAACTTTTTTTTCACCACTAAAAAATTGTTACAATAAACTTTTTTCAGTGTAGGCAAGTGTTTTGCAAACTATAAATACATTTAAGAATTCAAATACAGATCAAGTTCCACTGTGCAGCGCTGCATTTAAAAAGGACGAAAGTGTTGTACGGGAAAATTTTAAAGTACATGCGCTTGAAAGCGTTTTCTGCTATTTTCTATGATTTCAAATTTTCTTGGGAAAAATATTACTTGAAAGATAGCAAAGAAATACTATACATGAAAAGAGCCCACTTTTTGATAACGCAGCACACACCTTTGAACGCAGTTTGGTGATTCTTACCCAAAGAGATTGTTTTCTTTAGAATTTTCTTGCGTTTTCATTTTCGGAAATTCTTTTATCTCGCGGACATTCAAATGCGTTTATGTATATTGATTCAACACTGTCGACGGATGTAATGTCCTTTACATTTTTAATATCCGGCGGTGATAAGTTGAATTATTGGTGTTGGCTCTTGAGTTCTTGAGCACATTTGTGTACTGTGGACATTTCGGAGGGTGGCATACAATGAAGGACAACATTGTTTGTTGTCAAGACTTCAAGACTTTATGTCTGTCTAGTAGTTATTTCCATAATTTAAAGTAGATTTTATGTAAGCAATGCATGGTGAGCTTCGGTGATATTTCGAAGAATTTATAATATTATTTCTTTTGACTTTTATTGTATTCTCGTTTTTTTTTCGCTTTTTTGAATTGACAGCTATTTAAAATAGTTGGAGATGGAGGATTTGTTATCTTACGATATTAAATTTTATTTACTTTTGATGAGAAAATGAAAAAGTAGTAAAGAAAATGAATCGCCTATCTAGATATTACTATTGTATAGCACAGAAGCGTATAGATTTTAAAATAAAATCTTGCCAATGCATATAATAAGTATTAAGATCCTTAAAAAAATCAGCAGAACAGTTGTCCTCAATATCATTTTCCCATTGTTTGCAAGATTTCAGAAAATATTTCTGGTGATGCTGTTTTCGTTTTTTTCTTTCCTTAACATATACTAAAGAAAGCAAAAGGATTAAGAAAACCCTAACATAACCTTTAACACTAGGAAATTTGTTAAGTTCAATGATCCTTACATGACAGCTGTTATGACAGTCATATGTAGGTATGCTACATAGTAAAAAAAAAACATGTTTTTCTAAGCAACAAATTTACATTGTAAATAAGCGCGCTCTTTTGCATATGCGCATGTGAATGGTACAACATACGAGTGTTACCTGCGCCAGCGATGGAATTTGAATTTTTTCTGAATGTACTGAATTTGTAGTCGAAATGTATTTGAAATTCGAGCGTACTTTTTCCTTACTACCATCAAAAACTGGCAAAAACAGTGTAGTTTCAGCACCAATAAAAGCTTAGATAAAAAACGTCATATGACTATATAGGTATTCAAAGATTAACTTTGAGAAATTTTTGGGCCGTCGATTAATTGTCCAAAAATTATACAAAAAGGGCTTTTTTCATAACATATAATTTAGGAAATGAAATACTTGTAATTAACTAAAAATCCATCAAACTATTCCTGGCAAATACAAGTCTTTGACAGTAATCGTAAGCACTTTAAATCTTGTCAACTAGCAAATTCTGTCAATTGAGCATGTCAGTTGTCATCAGTAGCGTATCTAGAAGGACCAAGGGGGGCGATCGCCCCGATTGCAACGCTTGGGTGCGGCAAAATGTCGTGAATTATATCTCATTTTGGTAAGGTTTTTGAAAGTCAAAAGTGGCGACCTTTATGTTCTATTTTTGGTAAGGTGCTTTGCAGAATGCTAAAAAACACAAAATTTTCTTTCGGTAGGGTTCGGCAAATAAGTTTTTTGTCCGGATGCCCGATGAGCACCGTACGCCACTGGTCGTCATTGGTTAAAACAACTGAAATACACTTTTTATTGTCCATTGAGCATGTCACAATGTAAACTGAATTTGGTATAGTAATAATAATATGAATCTTACTTGAAAGATACTTTTTGAAACTATATTTCTTAAATAAAAATTACTCAGTTATACAGGTAAACCACCACTGATGTCATAAATTATTGTTATGGAAACCATAGTTTATATTAGGTTGTCATTATGATTAATGAAAATATTTTTGACCTATTTTTTTCCATAGAGCCTCTGGTGCACGAGGTGCGAACTTGATTTCTAAGAGATGGCTAAAGCATTAACAAATGCATTTAGAAGGAATTTCAGTGTTTAAATAAAAGTTAAAATTTTCCCATCCTCACGATATCGTGGCATTCTATTGGAAATGTACTTAAAATGCTCAGTATATAATCAGTCCATTTTACTAACGATTAATCAGAACTTTGATTGTAAGTACTTAAAATCAGTAAGATGATCTACTTAGCATACTGATCAGAGCATAAATGTACTGCAAGATGTACCATTGTTCTGAAAATGCCATCACTAACGTACGCATCTTTGTCAGTGATCAGTGAACAGCTGATGCTGCACAAATCAGTTTCATCGAAGGGTTGCTATGTTAGGGTGCATATTTTTTTGTAGGAAGGTTTACTTCAAAAGAAATTTAAAAACAAATGGTTAAGTTATGCACAAGCACTATATAGATTTTTAAGAATGCTGCAAGTTGTGTCACTCAAACTTCTCAAAATATATTGGATGTTCTAAGAATTATAGAATTGTAATAATTAGTTTTTTAAAAGCTGCAAAATGACACTTGTTTACAAATCTTTAAAAAAAGTTTCGTCCCGATAATAATTTTTTAGGTAAAATTATGTACCGATTCTAAAAAAAAACAACTTTAATATGATGTCACTTTTAGTGTTTGAGATATTATGCAACTTTTTTTGGTTTTAAATGGAGGTCGTTCCGCTCATTTGCATGTAAGCTCAGTTCATTTCAATTAGTTCTTTTAAGTTTTTGTAATTAAAATTTTCTGTCATTCTTGTAATGCTTTTTTAGGGAGCTTATGAAAATAATGTAACTGAAATATGTATATGGGCAGGAAGGAAGGATTCTTAGTGATGAGGAGGAGGAGGAAAACATTAATCATTTTCTTTGAGAGGTTGTTTTTCAATGAGAGGGTGTAGTTAGATACCCTGTGGTACCAGAACGGATCAGATTTGGTCTAAGTGAGTCGGTTCGTAACTGAATGTCACTCCTACAAAACACAATCGAGGCTTACAATTTTCTTTAGGGTAAAATGAGCAAAATATGTAATTTCTTACAAAGGCTAACAAACAATTTACGGGAAAAAGAATAAATCTGCTTATTTGGAATATGAAAGAAAAAATAGGTAAAAAAACAACTAAAAAAAATATATTTGTATAAACACACGTTAGTATGAAATAAATTGGCTGCAGAATGTTATGGAAGAATAGTTGGAACAACAATACTCACTCGTCACGAATTTCATTAAAAATTAAACTTCAATACTAAAGTAAACTGCGCAAAATTTTGCTTATGATAAATTTCATAAGATTTCAATAGTTTTAAGTCAATAGTCTGCATTTCTAAGTGATGCAAATTTCGCTAGAAAGGTTTTAGATACAAAAAATTTTCCATGAATAAGGGAATCTTCATATCCAATGGTTGAATTGTTTATTATTTTAAGTACGACAGATTTCTCTATAGATTATTCGCGATGCCCTAAGACTTCGATGCTAAAGTCAAATTTTGTGCCGGGTGTGTAGAAGCGAAGAAAACAATAATTCTTAATTTGTAGTGAAATATTTCAATACTGACATTTATAATGGAGAATACTTGTAAGGAAATTGATTTATTGCGGAAACGGATGCAACGGATGATGCAATGTTGTTATAAAAGAAAATAAAAATTCAGAGCTTTAAACAAAAATTACATATACAAAATGATATATGTACGTTGATGATTTTAGTAAAGTTAAATGCAAAATAAATTTTAATAAAATGGCAAACAAAAAATACTATTCAAATGGCGTATGTGTGATGTTAAGGAAAAATTATGCACTCCAGAGTGAACACCCTCTTATGCAATGCTATTTTCCAATGGATACATATGAGATAAACAGTTATATGAACTATAACCATATACATACATACATACGAGTACATATAAAGTTATAATACATATGTGTTTGTATGCGAGGAAGCGCATCAAGCGAGGGTGCATCACTTAAAATTAGATAAAACCACTGCTTTTAACATGTCAAGGGTTGTTGGTATGTCTAGGTTGGCTTGATTTCTAAAATTTTATTAAATGGGTGTCGTATGCAGCACCCACGGAACAAAATCCACAATAAAGAGGGTTAACGAAAATGCGTCATATGTCTATGAATTATGTTGAAATACCGCCGCAAAATTGACGCCATTTTACTTGAGATTTGTGAAACTCTTCAGCTAAAATTGTCCTATGTTTTTCCTAGTATTTTTTAATATTTTTCTCAAGTATTCTTGAATTTTCCAACACTCGTACAAGCGATTTTCAGCGACCCCTTGTGCACATTAATGTTTACGTTTGAATTGAAAAGGCAATGGCTAAGTCTTACCACCTTTCGCTTGTACCAAACTCTTTTACAACTTTAATATCTTCACTTTATGTTAACAAAGAGTCGCTGTCTGTTGCATCCTTATGATACCTTACATTGCGTTGGCTCCTTCCACCAAATATGCCCATTTATATTGGATTTATACGAGCAACTTAAAAATTAACGACCTTTGACTGATTTTTCAGTTTCAGTTTCCGGCGTTGCGCCATTTTAAAATTGAAATTATTGCTGGCAATTTGTATTACTCCTGTACGAGTACTTGGGACTATTTTGGCGCATATTCTTTTATTGAGTGATTTTTGTAGCGGTTGTATATAAATATGTTTTTTGTTAAAGGCTCTCATGTACATTTTATTAAGGTATAAACATTTTTAAATATGCAAAGGGTCTGCATTAATTTATTTTTTATTTAAGAGCTTCAATAAAATTTCTAATATTGTACTATGAAGCGGTTTGATTGTTTTTATTTCCTTTGTATAGACGTAATTTTTTACTACAAAGCTGTATTCAAAAACATTAACTAAGAAGCTAAAAAGTTCTTCAAAAATGAGCCATTGCGATATTAGGATATTTTGGCATTTGCAAAATGACTAAGCATTCGTTCAACACAAAATGACAAATCCTGGTCCGATTTTTTCATGCAAGGACTACAAAGTCTTTTTAGTATACAAATGTAAGCAATTTGAGTCAAAATGTAAACTTTTGATGTTCATTAATGTTTCCACTAAGGATATGCCCATAGCAAGAAGTCTGGAGCTACAACGAGCTGGCACATCAATGTTTCCATAATGTTCGGCATGAAAATGCTTCTCAAAGTAAAGTCATATAGTATCTCTTGCTGTATGATCAGTGGTAACGTCTTGCTGAAATCATTTATATATGTGCATGGAGTAGGTGACTCAGCTACGGTTACAAGAAGCTTTC
Source organism: Meiosimyza decipiens (assembly GCA_963680825.1). Lineage (NCBI taxonomy): Eukaryota > Metazoa > Arthropoda > Insecta > Diptera > Lauxaniidae > Meiosimyza > Meiosimyza decipiens. The sequence continues at coordinate 10,984,126 of OY804261.1, read as the reverse complement.
AGGTATTGTTATATACTCTTCCCCATCAATTGTTACTCTACCGGCCTCAATGACATTTTCAGCCAAGATATCATATCAAACCGTGACTCAGCGCTGAATTAAAGTAGAGCTAAAAAGGGCTATAGCCGCGGGCCCCGAGCTGAAGGGAGCCCCCAACCAACGCTGAATTAAGGTTTTTGCTAGGCTTATGCTAGGGCCCGGACTTCAAGCTCATGTGGCTTCCAAGATGACGAGAGGTTGTGTGGATTGGTCATCAATTCGATTATACGGTAATAATGATGCTTTTTTTAATTTTAAATTGAAATTTTTTTATGTTTAGTTATAAGATGCACCTTCCCAGTTCTTAGCCTAGAGCCCTTCTAAGTCTTAATACGTCGCTGGTGTAACTAGAAGTGTTTGCAACTGCTGCTCATGAATTATTCGAGAATGGCAAAGGGCTGGGTCTGATATTATCAATTTCACCAAAAAGTAGTCATCTTGACATTGTTTTTCAAGTGGTATCGGGGTCAATAATAACCGACAATGAAAGTCCTTTAAAACTTGCGAATAAAAAAATTTTGACGAAAACTTTTTGATTAGTTGCTGCAATCATCAAACAAAATAAATTTAATAACAAAAAGCAAGACTTGAAAACAAAATCACAAAAACTAAAAGCGTGCAGCGATTGCGATATGAAAACATTAACTCCGAGTAACAGAAGAACTGAACGTGCCTACGCTTTAGAGACATAATTACACAAACAAAAACCATATGACGTAAGCGAAAAGCGTTGAAGTCACAATTACACAAACAAAAAGCACGCTGTGAGTACAAACCGAAATGATTTCGATCGAATAACAGTAATAGCTAGGTGTTTTTTTTTATTGTTGTTCGAGCTGGAAGAGCTTCGAGTTTTGCATCTTTGCCTTAAAGGATTGTCCAGCGCATCCTTGCCTCGATTTTGTTTTTGAAAATACACGAAGCTTTTTTTTTGTTTTGAGCTCCTTAAGTCATTGTGTAACATTCAAGAATTTGTAATATCTGAGCATCATTGGTTAGTAGTCGCACATAGCTATATGCGCCATTATTCAAAATATCGATGTCTTAAATTACAAAATGATGGAGGTTAAAAATCCAACACCTTATTAGCAATAAAACATACCTTAAAATTGCTTGGGCATTTTCAAGAAAATCGGTTTTGTTCAAATGAATCCAACGAATGTTGGAACGATAAAACACAAAATCAAGTGAGATTAAATTATCACCTATAGTTTCTTTAAATTCAGGTTTATCTGACATTTCGAAGTTTGTTTTTTCAATTTACTTATAACATACATTACAAAAAGCACGTTACCTTAACTACCCCTACGTATATGTGCGTATATGGTATATATAGAAAAGATAATGTTAGCAAAAACAAACATATAGCTAATTTTATACACACATTCGCACAGTACAAAATATTGCAAATATATAGCTACATATACTCCACGAATATATGTATGTACACAAAATACCCCTTCAATTGACGTTATATATAGAATAGTATCTACACGAAAAAGCGTACGCACAAGGCAATTTATATCTACATTCAAACACACACACACACACACACACATATAGAACATTAGAAAAAAGGGTTAAAAATCTGTGCCGCTAGCACAAAACATGCGTGCCCACACTCGCCGCCACCGCCGCTGTTATATGACGCTCGTTATTGTCGGTGAAGAGAAAGTGTTGCCAGATTATTCACGAAAATTAAACATACTGCAATGAGCGCAGAAAGAGTTGACAAGGATGAGCGTTGTTGCTGTTAGGTAAATAACAATCACAACAACAAAATGCGTCATATACACGCTTAGTTATGTATGTTAGAATGAAATGGGGCTACATGTAGGTTGGTACGGTACTACCACCCCAGTGGGTGGTATGTGGGATGGGATATGCTACGCATTTGAAATACTTTAACGCGATGCGACACAAATGCGATACGCAATTTTTTATGTGTCAATTTTTCGTTTATGTAATTGTGTAACTTTTTTTCGTCTGTCTGTCTGTCTGTATATGTGTGCTTTGAGAACTGTCAAAAAAGATATGAAATTTTGTGGCGGCGGCCATTATGAAAATGCTAGCGTTAAGCCTTTTAATGAAATTGATGTTCTTTCTTATGCTTTAGTTTTAACGCCGCAGAGGTATTTGTAGCGTTTTTTTCTTAATTTTGTATTTTCTTCGCCGCTCCACGCGTAGACACTATAGATTGTTGGTGGTGGCTCTAATTTCGCTGTAAGATTTAGTTACTCCCGCGGGTGTTTTATTAAAAAATGATACTCAAGATAATGAAAACAAATGATTCTTGTACGTGAAATTCAAACAAACTTACTGGGGAATGGAGGTTTGAAACAGAATTGGATTTTTGGAATTCATAAAATTTCGTGCATGAGTTGTCGGCTCAAAATAAGGAGGAGGAGGATAAGATGATATTGCTCAGAGCAAATATAAAAATAGATATTGGAAATTATGCCAAAAATCTGATATATAAACATACCTGTTACCTTTTGTTCTTGAATTGTTACTTTTGGGATATTTTCCTATAACTTTTTTCATTCTCTGTGTTGAATGATGATATATTAGGCTTGAACAAAAATTACAAAATCCACCTAAAAATAAAGACCAAAATTGTAAGAAAAGTGTTGTAAAAATGGTAAAAGATTTTAATATAAAACCACAAAACTTATAGTTCTTTTACAAAAAAACCTTTTTAGGTATTTTTTATTCTTAAATGCTCAAAAATCAGATTGAAATAATCTATTAAAAATTCACATTCCAAAATGTGATAAGTTTCCCAAGATTTAAAAAAAATTATCTCAACATCTTCGGCAACGTGAAGCTGATATTTCAAAAAACGGCGATTAACTTATCCAAAATTTAAAATTCTATTTCATATAAATATTTTCAATTTCAGATTTATTTGATTTAATCTCCAATTAGTTATACAGTAGAGTCTCGCTCATCCGGATCAATTAAAACAGGCCCCCCAATCCAGATTATGCGAACATCCAGATTACCAAAGGCATATTAAAATTATTAAAGAAAAGGTAACAATGCATTATAAAAACGAAAACAAACCTCTTTATTTTTTCTTTATATCAGAAATTGTAGATGTACTGACACCATATTTTTCTGCAAGCACTTTTCCAGTAATACTATTCAGTTGAATTAAAAACGTTTCATGCGACCTTTTTGATGCCATTTTGATGAACAACTGACTATAAAGCTTACTTTTGTGCATATTCGAATATATAATGTTTGTAAGAGAACATTCGGGAATTCGCCGTGCTACGTATGTTATGTGGAAAGTATCAAATAAAGCGTGTGTTTAAATAGGTGGAATACAGTGTGTAAACAAATATAATATAAAGCGTTTGAATATAGCATAACTGCACGTGTTTCATTTCACTGTATTCTTGATCATTGCACGAAATATCATGCTATCCGGATTAGCGATGCTAAGGTCGGTCAGCATTACAAAAGGTAAAATAGAAATTTTTTTTCACCTTGTCCGAATTATAGTAGGATCCGGATATCAACAAAATAAAAAAAAAATTAAAAAAAAATTTTAAAAAATCAGATACTGATTGAAGCTTACCTTTAGACCATGATATTTTCATACCACGAATGTGCAATTTTTGTGTCATATTACATAAAAATACCCAAAAAAAACACAGATGTAATATATATATGTATGTAGTTTTGGACAAAGATAATATAAATGTAGATTTATGTTTAATCTTATATCAATTTTAGGTTTCAAGTCAGAATTGGGCAGATTTTAGGCAACACCAGAAGTATTACAACCACAAACATACTACATTTTTGAGTGTATAATAACTCAAAGATTTTAGGGTGGCTTTCTGACAGTATGTCAAAAAATACCAAACCAATTTAAAAAAAAAATTTCAAGCCACCCCATTGAAGGAATAAATCGCAATATAATCTGTTTCACTTAATGTCAACTCCAGTAATCACACCTTTTTCCGCTGGTCATTGTGATTAATGTATCATAACTCCTAGAAAAAACTCGTACTTGTTGCCTTTACTGACATGGCTTAACGCATTTGACCCTTATTCAATTACTTCATGCTACAAATCGAATAAAAATAAACATATAATCCCTTGTGTCCACTTTTTTTGCACAAACTCGTTTATCAAAAACGAAGAAAAAAAAATATTCTACCGGAAACCAAACAAGATTGACCGCAGGGGACAATGTATCCATTGCAAAATGCCGTACGCGACCGATTTTTATCTGTTGCGCGGTTACAAAAATAAATAAAAAATATCCATTCACATTGGAGGGCTTTTCCTTGTCAAATTTAATGGTCAATAGCATAACAACCCCTGATTTCTTTTTTGTATGCACAACCTTTTAAAACGCTGTCATATACTGGACAATGGTCATCGTGGTAGTCACTGTGTACGTACAAGGGTCACAATGTTTATACTAAACAGCTCAATAAACTTATGCAATTGAAGTGGGAAATTTATGCAAGGCAAGGTGATAAATTTTACACCTTTATATCTACAATAGATAACGTTTTTATGATGATGGTCAATTTTAAAGTCATTTAAAATTACTCTTCGAATTTGTCAACTTGTTGAATGCTTGCATTGAATAGAATACTAAATATGTGGGTTAATTTTGTGCTTGTAGTTAGAATCATCAATCAGAATTGAATTGAAAATCTTAAAAAATTTGTAAAATAGATTTTGGGTGTAAATATCACTTTGAGATATTAAAAAGCGTACAAAAAAATGAGAAATCTCTCAAAAATGAAAATTAAACTAAAAGTAACAAATTATTTTCACTGATATTTCCTCAATCGTTGAGGAAAAAATGCAGAGTTAACAGTAAGGTTGACAGAATTTTGCATAATTTTTCACATGAGGTTGGGCCCTTTATTGAACTTATTTCAGGTGATTTAATATAAAATGTTGAACGATTAAATTGGGAAAAATGCATCACACATCAGCAAGAGTAAATGAACTAATTTTGGCAATGATTTGAGTACATGCTCTCAAATATTGGGTGAGTTTTTTTAATCTACTCTATTTTGTTATTTAAGCAATTTCTTCTTACAAATTATCAAAAAATGAAAAACTTAAAAAAAAACAGAAGATTAATCACCCGATTTCGACCATTTTTCGTATGGAACTTTGCTATTTTACACGTTACATTACCAAAAATACTAAATTAATTTCAATTCAGCCAGTTTAATTTTTTCTAACTTAAGTCCGCCATAACTGAATCCTAGATGCGCGACTTCACTACTTACTGTTTCACTATTTCAACAAAATGCCCATATAGTATGTAGGGTGATTTTTTTGGAGTGTTCGGGTTATGGGCGAACTGTCAGTTCGTGCGCTTCTAGTGTGAAAGATATTTAGTACAGTCTATCAAATCATCATGGAAAGTTAAATATCAGAGCAACACTTGCAAATTGTTGAAATTTACTAAATTCACTTAAATTTCTACTTAAAATACACATGATTTTTTGCAATTAAGAAGTCAATTGTCCACCACGATAGCGTGATTTGACACCACCGTATCTGGTTTGTAATGATAAACCAGCAACGATTGACGCCGTGAATGCCAACATACTCGCACAATGGCGGACCTTATGTGGTAGTGTGCCTTATACCCAATTGCTTGAAAAAGTGATCGAAGCTGTCGGACTGACAGTATGTGCTTTGCCAGAGGTAGCCGCGGTGGACATATTGTTTACAAAAATTATTGCCATTGAATTTTTTTCATATAAATCAAACAGTGACGAACTGAATTTAAATTTCGGACATTCCGAAAATTCACCCGTTATAGCCATCACTTCTAAAATTAAGTCTAGTAAAAATAAAAAATTGCTCAAAAACAAAAAACTTTCAACACATAATTCAAAAATAACACAAAAATTTGACCAGGAAACTTTATTTTCGTAAGAATACAGTCTTTCCAGAAAAGAAAGTATTGCCCGAAAATAACATTCTCTATCAATATAAAATTTCTGAAAAATAGACGCAAATGAATTGCAGTTATTAAAATTTTAAGAAGTCTGATCGCATTCGCATAAATATTCTTAAAAGAAGTCCAACATATATCGAATAGAATATAATGCTGATGAGCGCATTGCGTTGTCGCGTTACTTTTTTCATCGAATTCACTCCCATATAGATTTTCCATCATACGCCGTCAGTAAAGATGTTAATACAGCAAAAAAATGTATCACTCAAAATTGAAACTTAACGACACTACAGCTGCATGCAATAAATTGTACATATTTTGTAGAAAAAATTTGCATAATATTTTTTTTTTGTTATTGTCAACTACCATACATATGCGTATATTATTGCTACCCTTCCCAGCAATTTATGTTTTGTAAATTTAATAGTAGATGCAGCATACAGTAAACTCAAGTTCCTGAGAGTTTCACAAATATTCCATTGACTCATGCTGCCAAAATATTACTCGAACTGCATACAGCATCCGTTCTTACTTTTTGTATAGCATAAATTAGTAATACAGTCGCAAAAAGGTGGTAAATCTGAGTTTTCCATATGCAAATCAGTTAAGCGTACATTTAAATTGGTTGTGTAGAAAAAATGAAATGCTTTCAAATTGATGATTTATCACGTAGTACATTTTTTGTAATAAATAAATGTCCTACTTGAAGTTTTTGAGAATGCCAAGCAGGTGTACACGCCAAGTATAATTAAAGTTTTTACTACTTAGAAACTTAGTCATGTACTGAATTAAGTCGTCTCTATATAATGAAAGTTTCTACCATACGTAAGTCTAGTGCAAAATAAAACTTTGTTCCAAACGAAAGTTTTTTGGAAGTAAATTTCGCCAATTTCATGAATCTTGATGAAACTTGTTCATCAAAAAGTAGTAGTGTGATTCGACACGCGCACGTCTCGCTGTATTTTTCATAATGATTACTCTCTAAACATCTCATTCTATCTTCACTCTTCAAAGTTAAAAAAAAAACAATTGAAAGCAGAGTTTGTTCTTTGAACTTCGAAGCCAAATAGATACGGTAGTGAAGAAAAGAAAAAAATAACAACATAAATATCAAGAAGCAGCATAAGCAACGAAAAATCAAACGAAAATTTTTATGTAAATTTAATCCTAAAAAGGATATTTAATTTTAAAAAATAAGTATGCAATAATCTTTTTTAGCACAAATATGTTGTTTTAAGAAAGGAATGATTTAAATTGGTTCAGTAAAATCTGCGCGAAAGCGTTACAAACCATTTCCATATATGCAATTTTATATAAGTTGTATAGAATTACAGATGCAAAGCAAGAAAATTCTATGAGTGTCTTGTGCCGATGAGTAGGTACATGGAAGAAAGGTTAAAAACCTTAAAAGAAAATATTTCTACTGGGCATCATCCGTGGTTTTCTGTACAAATCAATTCTTTAAACGCTTAAAATGTTTCAACATTTTCTTCCTTTGAAAGTATCGCTCTTATTTTTGAAAGCTTTAACTATACCAATCAATAAAAAATATTCAAGGCTGACTTCAAACAACACCTGAGGCAAAACGTTTTTCGGTTCCTGTTTTCACAACAACCAAATGTCTAAATTCAATTTTTTAGTGTTACATTTTCATAGTGAGTTTAGGTCTAAGAAGAACCCCTTCAATTTTCTTAAATGTTTCATTTGTGATGACGTTCCCCACACTTCTGCCGTGCCTTTTGCTCTTCAAGCATAGTCTTCAAACAAAAGGACACCGACATATGCTGCTCATCTCCTTATAAAAACAGCATAAGGGATAATAAAACCAAAATAATGTCTGCATTTTGAAAAAAATCAAGTGTGAAAAGGCTTAAGAAACATAATATCAACCACTTGACATTGACAAGCAGCAGCAGCAGAGTTGAAGTTACCACAACAACAACGTTTATGCATAATGGTCCTTTATACGAACGTAACGTAGAAGAATGTCCTTAAATTGTGCACTTCTGTAAACGCATTTGAATATTCATATCATTTTTTTTTTTAGCCTTTTCATTCTTTTATTTTCTGCCTATGCAGCTTTGCAACGCATTGAATGCATATGCATGCAACTCCTGCATATCCTTGTCAGTTGCTGTTGCATATCCTTTTTAATTTTGCACTTCAATGCTTGAGTATAACATAAGTGCATTTTGCAAGCACATCAGCACAAACCAATGCAATGTAAAAAAGAGATGCCTGCAATGCAAATAACTTGCATGCAGTATGAAAAAGAATATGAATATCCTTTACAGTATTCTGCAAAAATGCAAGCAATTGCCTGCCTTGCTGCCGTCGCTTGAATTGTTGTTAATACGTCAATGGCTCTTTACATTTTGACAGCTATTAGCAAAAACAAAACAAAAAAAAGACTGCAGTTTACACTAAGGTTTTCACACTTCGACACAAAAGGATATGCTTGCTGGTGGCAGTAACAGGACATGGAGTCATGTGTAAGCAACAAGTGGCGCCAACGTTAAAATGATGGTGTTAATGAAAGCAGACGAAAGTATGAGCGAAAATGCGCATATTTTTTCAAGTAGTTTCTAAATAACAAGAAAAAGTTGCGACAATTTAAAAAATCGCTCCTTCTTTGTAAAGGATCTTTAAGAAATATACGAATTTGGATAAATTCGACGCTTTCGACATCATATTATTAACGACAAATAATTTCGAAAAAATTTATCAAAGATGAAAAAATTCGAATAAAAAATAATTACCGCGCCCATTTTTAAAATCTCTTTAATGTTCTGCACAGCTTTTGCACATTGGTAGATACCAGTTTTCTCGTACCAGATATCATTACATTGATGCATAACATTAAGAGCTTCAGGTTTTAACAGCATCGACGTAGTGATATAATCAAATAATTTATGTTTTATTAAAATTATTTAGTTTTTAAACTTAAAACTTAAAAATATATGGATTAAATAAGAAAACATTTGGTATAAAGAATAAATAAATAAACAAATTTTTATGTTGAATACAATAAGCCACTTTTTCGTCTACTTCCTATTAAAACGACTGACTTTGCTTTTGCGTATTTTTCTATTACTTCTGTGTCTCCTTATAACATTCTCATCATAATCTTCGATATCATCTTCACTATCGTCGACGTCTACATCGCCAGGTTGCACTGGATAACCTTGTTCCGGTCTAACAATTTTTACGCCCTGATCGCCAAAAAGTAGACAGTCAAAATTGCTGGAATTTATACAAAAAAGATTGAATTAATACATATCACTACCAATAATATTTCCTACTTACCGATCAAAAAGTTCATATCCTTGAAACGAACCAGACATATGCATACAGACATGCATGTTACGTCCCAAAAACCATATGTCATGAAATTGTATGCATGCTCTTGCGAAACCAAAACGTGGTGGCCGAAAACAAAATGGTGGCGGATTTTGTCCAGAAACTTTCTGTTTGAACCAAACATTATTGTTAACACGCATGCGTAACTCAAATGAGAACTCCTCCGGACGATAGACCAATTCGGTGCAGCTATTCATACCGATTACAGCCAGAAATCCTTGAAATTGAAAAGTTTACTCAGCATATGTCAACTTGAAGTTTTTTTTTATTTTATTACTCACCAGCACAACATTTACAGATGCCCTTGTCGCATGTGCAGGGTAAGCGATCTATAATCGCATTGATCGTGGTATTTGGCAGTGAAATTTGCCTGGACTCTTCTTCTTGCGCTAATAAATTTAGTCGATGATTCAAATCACCCAATTGTCTAATGGCCTCATAGGCTAAGTCTTCTTCAACACCGTTGCCATTGTTTGCTGCAATTTCTTGTTTAATTAAAGGCTAAGTTTTTGGACCAAAGGTGGGAATAATTTATTTGAAACTAAGCATCGGTAACACCAATATTGAAAATACCTATGACCCTTGCTACATAAGCACTTGACTAAAAAGCAAAAACCGATTTAAGAAACAATAATATGTACAGGCAATGACTTTCCATTTGCGTCAAGATATATGGTATTCTATATCAGCGATGGGCAAAATACGAAAAACGAGTCAAGTGTGGCACAGTCTACCCTGCTATGAACTATTTTATTGTTATGGCATCCATACTCACATGAATTTATATTGGCATTGTTGTTGCATCATTCAGAAAAAAAGAACGAGCGAACAAGCAAACAATGCGCACATTGAAGACAGCTTCTCTCATTGTATTGTTGTAATTGTTGGTTTTGTTAATTTTGTTGTAAGTTGATCCTGCTTACAAAATTTTGCCCATCTATGATATATTTTTATACAGCTCTAAGTATTAAGTACTAACGAAAGCTTCTTTTCGTACCTGATTAAAATATTTAGTTTCACTATGGTAGAGGCAGTAAGAACTCTCGGCTTTTTCAAACATCGAAAACCCACTCACGAACCTTTTCACTTAAAAATGCCACTTTTAAATGAAAAGACGCACAAATTTTTCCCGAAAAAAATCGATAACTCCTAAACTGTTGATCATTCCATTTTGAAAGTCGGTAGACATTTTGAGAGTTTGGAAAAAGTTAGCCTCTTAACATGACCTGAGCTACTACTTTGTTCGGAAAAATTCATCAAGACAACATTCTATTCCAGAATTATACCGTGGAGTCTCTGTTGCAAAAACAATATTGGACTGTGTTATTATATCAAAAACAAACAAATTTGAAGGACGAAATTTAAAGTTGTCTCGGAATAAATTTTGATTATAGTTTTGAATTTTACAGGAGGCGTTATCTCCCTATTAAGCCACTTAACTGAAACAAAGTTAGTTATTAAACAGTTTCTTTGTTATGATTTTTGATATGTTGTCAGCAGTTGGATAGTTTTGCTTCTGCATTTTTGTGCCGGTGAAAAGTTACTAAAATAGCAACGAATCCCTTATTAATTTAATTAATATCAAACTAATAATGAAATAGTGTTCATGTTCTAAATTTTCGTTTCTCTTTCAAACAGCTGTAATGCGTCAGTCATCATTCGTATGTTCGTATGATCACTAGTGACGTACATGTTCAGAAGGCTTATATTTCTGCGCACTTGTTGATGCAATCGCTATATCATTAGCTGCGTTCCACAGAAAAATATATTGAGCAACTGTTGACAAAGCATATTATATCAAACAATAACTACTGCTGAATGCATCGATCAGTTCTGCTTTCGTATGAACTTTTTAATCTTAACCAGCGTAATACAAACGGTTCCGGACTCTGCGAATACATGAGCACTACTGTCAATTTCAAATAATCTTGTTTTCGAACTTTTGTGTTTTGTATTTATATTTTTAAATTCTTTAGAGTTTTCAATTTCTTAGAATGCCATCCGCTTACTCAGATCGTTCAGATCAGATCGTTTCTCAACATTTGACTCAGCTGAACGCATCCCATTGATTCATGTTACTTAGTAATAAATTCTAAAGAGAACTGCGCCATAGATTTCATATTTTTTATTCACATTTAACTGATAAATTAATATACTCATAGTTGCATATAGAGACAAAATTGACCACTACAGCAATAAGAATTTCTAACTAAGAAAAATAGAAAATTAAAAATGCAAAAATGAGGTTATTATTTAGCAGAGTTGTTGCAACAGCACTTGATAAAGATAAATGTTGCATTTAAAAGTGCAATAAATAATTTGCATAATTTATATACAGGGTGAGCTCATTTTTATTTATTTTTTACACAAAACCTAGTAGAGTTACGGGAAAAATAGAGCTATATTTTTTTGTAAATTGTTTTGCAAGTTCTAAAAAACAAATTGAAATGCACTGAACTAAACATTGTGATTATTTCCAATGCGCTACACTTTTTTTCTCAAAAGCTCGTAATCAACTAAGATTCTTTAAAAAGGCAATTATTTTTTTTGTTGTAGATTTCTATTTTATGAGATAAAAGAGAAATGTTTTGTATGAAAAATTTTTCTGTGGGACTTAAATTTATTAATGACCAACAAGACCATGAAAATTGATTTGATTGAAGGTCAAAGGATATATCGCCGCTATTTGACCTCCGAGAAGCTTTTTAACTGTTGCCTTAAAAATTTATCCCTATCTAACATAGTTCTCGAGACATTGAACTGCTGATAGCGACCACCAAAATATTTGATAATATAATAAGTATGATTCATGAGCAGAATAATGTCAAATTTCTTGATACCATTCTATAATTGTAGAACTTCATAGGCTTTTGAATACTTTCAGGTACTATTCGGTACTTTCAAAACTTTAACGGTTTTTTTTCGATACTTTCAAAACTTTAACGGATATTTTTCGATTGCTTTCAATTCTTTTTAATATATTTTAAGTTTTATTGAAATTTTCGATAATTTTCTAAACTTTTCAAGTTTCATAGACCTTTTCCATACTTTTCAAATTTTTAAATAGATACTTTCTTGTACTCGAGCCTTTTCAGCATTCTATTCTTTTTGAATATTAATGGACAAATTCAAAAAATACAATTTCTTCCAAAAATAACTATTTTAAAACAATAAAGTTTTTGGTCAAATCTTGTAAAATGGAGATTTTGCAGGTATGAAATCAATGGATTTTCGTCTACTACATATTTCTATTTCAGGCTTACAAACAACTGAGCAGAAACCTGTTTTCAACCTCTTTGAAATGCGTTAAAAAAAGAATTTTGGGGTACCCCTGAATTCTTTATAAAACGCTACAGCCGTATTAATAAAAAGTGACTACTCAATCGTTTAGCGACGGTTTAGCTAGAAAAATGCTGTGGCGTAGTGCGAAAATTTTGCCGCTCGGTGCGAAGAACTAAAATGCCTCCCCTGCTTTACAAAAAACAAAAATCAATCCCAAAAACAAAATACAAATTTTACTAAAAGAAACCCATAAATTACGAAAAAAGAAATTCTTCCTACCAAAGAATTTATTTTTTACTAAACGAATAAAACATCATCTTTTATTACACCACAAAAACCATAAAAATATTGAATATTTTTCAATTGAAAATAAATTCGAAACAATTTTTTTTCAACAAAATAGCTTTAAATTTTTGAAAATAGTATAAGAGTACGATGAGCATTTTGCTGTCCCTTTGCGCCTTTGTAGCTACGCTACTGGATAATGGTTAATATTTATGTTAAGCACCGTTCAACTTTAATTCATTACTAAAAATGATAACATGTTGTGTTAAGCTGAATTTTACTATAAAATGTGGCAAAAGCATACAGAATGACATCAAGTTCTGTAAATATTTGTTGTTATTTCCGGTTTTTTAAATCATTTTTGAGGTTCTTTGCGTTTTTTAATTTGAGACAAAATGTAACTTAATTAAAAATATTAAATTTAATACATAAATTAAATTTAAAAACACCAAAAACTTTAATTTTTGTGTGTCGTGAACTCAATTCATATTCAGTGTTTATCAGCTTTTGGCTCAGACAGACGTTATAACACTGATCAAAGTTAGGCGCTCGCTAGTCATTGTTTATTAATACGGCTGTTAATGTTTGAGAATTGTTTTTTGTTTTTATAGCGTCAATAAATTTTCAGAAAAGGAAAAACTAAATAAATTAAAATTTTTTGAAACGTTTCAAAAATTAAAAAAATTAATTATAAGCTTGGGTAGGTTATACTTAAATACTAAGAAATTAGCCCTTAAAAATATTTCCAAAAACTATTTTATAAGAACAAGAAAAAACTAAATTTTACAAAAATAGAAAATAAATTTATTTACAAAAATCTTTTAATAAATAATAATAATAAAAAAAAAATATCACAAATAATAGCAACAACCAATACATTTTTACAGTCATATTTGAACAAATCAATAAAATTTTTAAAAACTACGGAAGCTACTTAATAAAACAAACATAATTACATAATAGAAACATAGCGATTTAAGGCAATATACCACATTAGTTACATTCGAATGTTTTGTTGAGTCAACTAAAATACAAAGATTTTAGTTTTGGTTTTTTGTTAAAACTTAAAACTAAGTTAGAAAAATATTTACAAAGCGATAAAAAATTGGCATCGCAAAAGGGTTTAAGAAATTAACACAGAGATAATAAAAATATGACATAAAATAAGCGTTCTTTTTACTATTAATACCCGATTCTGTCTTGCACACCGCCAGCAGTGAGGCTGCACAGAGCAGATAAAATATAATCCGTGGACTGGACGAAGGCATTGCTATTTTTTCGTAAGACTTTCGTCAAGTGTTTTTTTTGCAAAATTTCGGTTTAATTTGTTTGTTTTTAATTATTTCATGTGAAAATTAAGTTTTATTGAAAACATAAAATTTTTATCACAGATTTTTCACTTAACTTTCGCTTTCTGCGAGCGATCGTATGAGAGCAGCCAGAGTCTTGTTAATTGAAACCGTTAACCGTTTTTTCTTCAAGACGATCTACTACTACCGTTCGTGTTAATGACTAAAAGTCAACTGGCTAACAGTAGCGTGCGCATGCTAAAATCATGAAAACTCAATAATAAAAAAAGGCAGCCATAAAAGCTGTTAAAGAGTCGACGTTGGAGATTGAGAAACTAAAGATCAAGTTAACGCTGGTCAAGCGGTGATCGCACATTGATCGTGGTGTATGCGCTCAGCGCAAGCTCACAGTACAGCGCAGCGCAGCACAGCAATCGCAGCAAATTGCAAAGATCAACAACAAGTGGTTTCTTATTTTTACGACAGAGCTGTCGAAAGTTTGGGGGCAATGTAGAAGAGGCTTGTTACAAATAGTTGTCAATGTTTGACTTGAAAGCATATGACCCAATATTGATAATAATTTTTAAAATAAAAATCACTTCATAATAATTATTGCTTGATTTATACTTTTTATATAACAATATCTTACTACATAGAAATTTTTAATATTTCTTTTAACAAATAAATATTTCTCTTAATTAACTTACCATAATTATTTTACTGAGCTTACTGTTCATTAGAGTATATGGGAACCTCCCAAAAACACTTAAAACAAAGGTCAAATAACATAAAACGGCTAAAGTTCGTAACATTAGTTTGATTTATGGCTAAATGGAATCATCAGTGACCTTCCAGCCGATGATTGAGAGTTTTTAAGCCTGATATATTTTCCTTTTTGAATAGATTTGTTGGGAATCCAGGGAATGCAAAAAGTAAATCACTTAAAAATTCTCGCTCATCGGCTGGAAGGTCACTGATGATTTCATTTAGCCAGGTCACTGATTATACCACTTAACACTGGATGAAACTAGTATGACTAGCTTTGGCCAATTTTTGTTGTTTCGTTTTTGAAATTTTTTTTTGTTGTTATCACACACCTTACTGAAAAGTCAGCTCACTAAAATAATTAATAATTTTTTTTCTGTTCCTTAGTTTGTATTTCTGTCGTTAAGAAATAATTCTCGTTTTTAATTATACCTTACACTCAGCCAGTCTTACAAATAAAAGAGGACGTGTTAGGTTGATTTAGCCATATCCGCTTTCTTTTCGGGAAATCACAATTACGTTTTCAAGCATGGCTTGTGGAGTTGAAATCGGTTGCCAGATACGCCTACCGCCACACAAATAAAAATTAAAAATGCTATACTTAAAGATTTAGTTACGGTAATGCAACTCAATTTCATATGAATTGTTAGGACAAACTACGAACAAAAAATTGACGGGAAACGACAAGAGGGCGTAACATCTCCCCTTAAAACCAAAACTTCACAACGGTGTAGTGAGAGAAATGTTGATGGTGTTAATTATACAAAATAATACAAATTTTCGACACAATTCGACAAGAAGGCGTGGTGCTTACAGTAGTCGCAAGAACTTATAAATGCTATACTGCGACATTTATTAAGGGAAGTGTCATAAAATTTTCCACAACTACCAAGAAGGGTTCGGGTAAGTTCTGGGGGCCACTTTTACGATTCGGAAGCAATGCGATTCGATAGCCAATGCGATTCAATGTAGCTTAGAGCAGCGATGGGCAAAATAGCAAAAAATGAGTCAATTTTAGTCACGACCTGTAGAATCTATTTATAGATCTATCGAGAACATCGTTCAGTACTAATGGAAACAAGATTGAATGAATAACATTCTAAGACAGTGATGGGCAAAACACAAAAAATGAGCCAAATGTGGCTCTTTACAACAAACACGTCGCTTATCTGAAGAAAAATAGTCAAAACAACAAACTCAGGTAGTCACCACTGCTGGGCACATTTTTAAAGCTGTGATTTTTTTATTGTTGTATCATTCAGATATAAACGAAAAACCCGAAGCTAGCGAACAGGGAAACAACAATGCGCCTATTCAGGGCAGCTTCTCTCGTTTCGTTTGATCAGTAAACTTTTATGTCTACATTTATTTCGTTCTTGATTCTTAGAATTGGGCTTAGGTTAATTGTAGCCTTTTATTTTTGCTATCAAGATATTGTTGATAGTAGTTCCTGCCTCCAAAATTATGTCCTTCGCTGCTCTAAGCGAAGCAACCGAAAAATTCCCTCCAGTATGGACTTTTTTTATAGTCGCCAGCATGTCCGCCAACAAGAACGTTCACACATCAAAACTCGTAAAAAAAGCGGTTTACATTTTCAATTACACACTTTTGTTGCAAGTAATCGCTTGCTTTCTGGAAAATAACCCCCTTTTGAAAATTTCATTGTTACGCCAATGTCAAGCTCAGTGACATTTTTGACTCCTAAACGATAAATTCATTTGTTGTTGTTCAATTTAACACTGAAGTTAGTTCGCTTGCTAAACCTGTCTTATGACGTTAAAGCTCATACGGCAATCTTGTTAACGCGGTCATTGAAGTGATACAATTTCTCCGCGGCAAACACAAAAAAAAAAAAAAGTAAAAAGAAACAAAGGTGTCAAATTGAGTTAACGACTGATCGGTTTACTCTCACTTTTCGGCAACTACAACTTTTGGAATTTTTTCTTAATACGAGTAAGTAAACCATATCTGCCTGCCCTGCCGTCAATTGAGTTGTTATCGCGGCGGTCTGTTTTGTTGTTGTTGATATTTTGAAGCTGTTGCTTGAGTTTATCGCTTGATCATCATGAATATCATCGGCGCTTGGAATTGATATGCGGTTTCTATATTGCACTTCACCTACATTGATACTTTGACTTTTTGTTGACAGAGACTTTTTATATCTCCTTTGGATATTTGTCAAACGATCATTAATTAAATTATTTATGCTCTGCTTGTTGTTATTTATTTATCCGCAATGGATTTTATGGTTAATTTGGTTGTCATATTGAGCTAATGTTTGCGTTTCTTCACAAGTACCATATGCAGTCATGCTTCATAATTGTTGTTTATTTGGACTCTTTTCGATATCTTATGTTTTTACTTTGGATGATTGATCTTGATAATGACATTTAATTTTTGTATTTGCTTACAAACTCTTCGGTTCGGTTATATTGTTTAAATTTTGGTCAAAAAATTACTTTGATTTCATTAAAATTTTATTGACATACTTACTCGTCCGTACATTATTTTCTCTTGCGTTTGATGTATAGTTTGATTTTTGGCTTTGGTTTTGACATACTTTTTCATTTCGAAGTCAAGTTTATGTATGTGGTTCGTTCGACAGTTTAAATTATATTTTGTTTTATTGTTTCGCTTTAAAGGTTACTGTGTGGGATTCGAAGTCACGTGACTTTTATTAATTAAAATAAATTTGAATATTTGAGTACACATAAAAGTGTTGAGGGCCGTTAGTGTTTATGATTAAAGACTTCGTTCCGTTATAAAGTTTGAGTGTAAAACTTGTTATTTCAGGAAATTGATATATTTAAATTTTATATATGAAGGTTGTCCAACTTTATACGATACAATTGCAAATCTTTTGTTAAATACTCAACGCTTAGCTTAAATTGCGTCAAAGCAGTTTCAACAGCACGCAACTGTAGAGACTTCCGGTGGTTGAGACTGTAAAAAAAAAAAAAAATATTCTCTCTTTAAAGGTGGTTTTGCCCATTGAGAATATTTTAAGAACAGTTTTTCAAAAACAGAAAATGACCCAGAAAACCGAATACCGAAAAGGTAAAAAGCCTACAATAGTCACACATCTTCCAAGACAACAATCATTAAAAATGAACGATATATCAAAAAAAGACTCGATGTTTTAGCCAAATTTCATCTTTTTCAAAGCTCAAAGTTTAAACATTTTTTCTTTGATTTTAAATGATATTCAAAGATATTCCTATTCGACCTATTTATAACACATTTATATAAAATTCTTTATGTGCAAATAGGTTGTAACGCTCTGGCGCAAAATATACCGAGCTGATTTTAATAATTTATTTTAAAAATTACATATTTGTGCTAAAAAAGGGTTATTGCACACTTTTTTTTTTAAATGTCCATTTCTTAGCAATAAGTTTTTAAAAAGCCTATTATCACAATAGTTTATACAATTGTGAGACATGCTGTAATCAGTTTTAAAATTTAGAGCGGTGGCTCACCTACCTGGTGTAATCCATATCATGATTTTGACTCAGAAATAGCTTTTTATAAACAATATTCTGACACTATATTTTAATATGATTGCTCAAATAGTTTGTTATAGATAACATTTATGAAATTTTACTTGCATGGTGCTATTTAATTTATTTTACTTAATTTGTATTTTATTTATTTTACTTAACTTCAAAAAATTAAAAAAATTAGGTATTCAACAATCTTTTTCATCACAAAAATGTTGCTTTAAAAAATAATTTATTAAAATCGGTTCAGTATATTTTGCGCCAAAGCGTTACAAACCATTTCCATGTAATAAATGGTACATAAATAGTATAGACACATACAATTTGAGCTCGTTTAATAAGAGTAGGTATAATTTTTACTCTGTAATAAAAAAAAACCTGAATTTTGTCACACAGTGTAATAATCAGTCGATAAAAAACAAATCATTATTTGTAAATTGATAAATTTTCAACAAATAACACGAAACTTAAAATTTAATGCATAAGTCCTTGCGGTTTTTTCCTGGAGTGTGCTTTTTTTTTAAATCCTTAAATTCTAATACTCTTCATAACCGCAAAACTTCTTAAGCTCACTTTATTTGAACTAGATAACGTAATCTTCGCTATCGATCAATCAACAATCAGGCAACGATATTACAATTCCCATGATTTGGACATGCAACAACAATAACAAGTAAAGCTTTTGTGTATCCACATGATGGGTTCACTAAAAGACAATATAACTTTTGACAGCAAACAGCCTGAAACGTAGACAAATTTATCATAATTCATATGCGCCACATAGTTTCGGCACAGCGTTTTTTGTAAAGTCTCCCAGTCAATCATCAAATAGTTCACTCTTTCAACAGTTAGTTAGACAGACTGACTGTCTGATGATAATGCGCTATATTGTTCAACATGCACACAACTGTCAGTCAAAATGTTGTACAATTTGTCTGTCCAATAATCATAGAGTGTCTAATACAAACAAACATGAGATTATGACGTTATGATATCGGGAGTCAAATATTCGAACTGTTGGTAGTTAGTTAGGAGGAAGAAGCAGCAGCAGTAAAAAAGCGTGTGCTTTTGTTTGTGCTAACCGTCACAATATTCAGCGTTATGGTCGTCCTTCTCGTCGGCATAGTCACCGTCATTATAATTTGTAACGTTCATTCGTCGTCGCAATATAACGTTCATCATAACGTGAGCAGTTCTGGTAGCTACCAAAAAAAATTTGCAATGATGCGAAATTGGGTTTCGGTATTCGACCCCGTATTTTATGCTCGATGATGAGGTTCGATTATGCTGCTGCTGCTGCCGCCGCCTCTACGTGTTTCCACACAATTTCTTGCGGAAGCACTGATTTGAGTTAACCCAGAAAAAAGTATACAAAAAAATCAATAGTTGAGAAAACTATGTTCGGTCAAGCTGTACAGTGGATAGCATATGTACATTCGTAGTTGGGAGGCTGTTATCTGAGCGATCTTACATACACATGTGTGTGTACCTAATTTTTGCAGTGTTTTTCAGGCACAAGTCTTCGCAGTTTTCAAAACAGTAATACTTTTATGTATAGCTAAGTAGGCTAATAGCAGTAGTAGCTAAAGTCAATTATTATTAAAAAAAAAAATCAATCACATCAATCACATTTTATTGAATCTGAATGAAGACGTAGCTCTGTCTATTAAACAGCCAATAAATACAGTTCAAGTGAATATCTTCGAATCTTTGTGAGGCTAGTGCTAGATGGTCTCATTTGTCAACAATTCCAAAAGAAAGTATATCGCGGTATCAGCAGACAGAATTCATCAAAAAATCCTCTATGGTAAAATAACTGAGTACTTCTTTAATGGTAAAATTTCCAACAAGCTTGGCCCAAGATTGGATATCCATTCAAAGATCTAGGCGCTGATGAAACTGATTTCCAATTTCTTTTAAATGTCCATTGTTAACGCTAATTTAATTTAAGGCTTTCGGCAGTTACTTCCTCGACACTTTGTATGAATTAACATCGAAATTCGATTACGTTGTACGACTATATGTAAATTTGCTATGCAAATCCATCCACGGCCAAAGTTGTGATACTACGTTATCTCCCGGAAATGACCTACATGTTTCTTTCAACTCGCGAAAAATTAACAATAAATGCCCCACACTGTATCAACAGTATAAGCGTTCGTGAACAATTTAAATGATCCTTTTGCCGGTTTTGAGGGAGAGGCAACGTACGCATAGAGCGTGTTCAGTCATTTTCCTGATAATTGGCAAATACTGGCTAAAGCAACTACGTCGATCGTTCTGTGAATTTTGTCAACTACGAGAGGCCATAGTAGATGGAATCAAAATCCCTTGTCTTGGTGGGACTCTAGTTGATAGTTCCTAAATATGCCTATCCCCAATAATTTTTTCCCTTAAACTTGAGATATAACGGACCGAAAAAAACAGTAATTTTCTGCTTGAAAGTAAATGCCACACACATATTAATGATCTTTTCATATTGCTGTCATTTCTGAAACTAATCACCCACTCCTTTCAGAGCTATAAAATGTTTGAAATTTGGCTTTGTAAGCAAGTAGTTCCACAGATAACACCGAGAGAAATTTAGATTTGTGTAGACGGTAGGCGTGTCTTTGATCTTGTCCTCTTTTTGAAAAATCCTTTCATTTCGCGATATTTAAGTTGGGAAGTTTCTAATGGAATCGACCGAATAGAAGTTTTAATGCCATCTAGTTTCACAATTACTCAAAAGTTGATAGACTTCACCCCATGAAATGTAGGGCACTCGAAATAGAAATGAGCCAAATGCAACAATTGCTGCTACTACAGCTGCTATTCGACGCAATATCTTCTTAACCTTAGCGTTACGTGGTGGCGTGGAAACGTGAATGATCCACTTCCAAATTATTTGACGAACTTTGGCAATGCGAATCATCATCGATCTTTGGCCATATCAATTGATTTGTTTGCTTTGTCTGACTTGACTGTCTGACTGACTACTCAACTGGGTAACACAAAAATCTATTGATCTGATCTTTATTGCGAATATTCGTATTTATTGATTTGTTGTCTATTTTTGTTGTTGATTTTATCTCACGCTTTATTTCGAAATTATCTTAACCCAATGAGATGGTATAGATACTATACCATAGTACCCTTTGTTCTAATTCAGTTTACAACACGTAATTGCTATGGCACTTCTTACTCGTAGTATGTTGGTGCATTGGTTTTCTTGCAATATGTGTTGGTAACGAATTGATTTGCATCGCTTCATTTGTTTTTCATCCAGCATGTGCTTCCGATTTTCTATGTTCTCTATTAATTCCTTTATTGATTTCAACTTAACTTTTTGTGCTTTCTCTGCGATTGCTTTTGCTCCCATTCAGTAGGAGTGTTATGCTACTGTTCCAGGAACTCTGGTACCCTGGGAATAAGCATACGTGATGATATTTTCAAGTGTTTGCATGGGTTTGCGTGTGTTCTTCATATGTTACGTGATTTCTAAGATATCTTAATCTACTCTGAATCTAAAAAGTATGTGAGATTTGGAATAAGTAGATTTTTGTGTAGTTTCATGCCAATATATTGGCAATTTAATGTATAAAAAATTCAATGATCCTGATGTCATTATATCAAATTCAATATAAAATAAAATGACAAAGCTCTTAAAGTTACAATACTGCTATTCTATCAAGTATTTTATCATTGAAGCAAAGCCCCATAATTAATTTCTATGCTCGTGTTATGCAAAAATCAATAAAAAAGCCATCCAACCGAAATTCAACTAAATTAAAGAATTTCTCAAATTTTCAAACTTCAGCATAATCCAATCCAAACCGAACCAAACAAAACAAACTCAACAATCATAAATCACATCACGAAAACTTAATTTCAAAAGCAATAAAATCAACAAAAACAGCAACAACAGCAACAACAATAACTTAAACTATGAAAATGAAACTTGTTGAAAACTATTTGAAAATCGTTTGCAAAATTTTAATGATATGTTTCCTTTTGATTTCAACTTTAACCAACAAACATACCACCAACTTGAGTTCGATAGAAAATTCCGATTCACTTAGGAAAACAAATAAAAAAAATAGCAAAGAGAGAGCGAGATAGATAGAAAAATAAAATACAGAAAAAATATGGCCCATACCACCACCATCACCAATCAGGTCAACCTGGTCAGCATGCGAATAAATTATGTTAATGCGCACCGGCCAAGTGCCACGACAAGCGAAGTTACCCGGTATGTTGCTGCCGCATTTCCAAATGGTTTTCTAGCGATAGTAGCGCCATCTATGTGATTATTATTTGCTTTTCATTGCATGATACAGATTGGAGATGTATATTTGATTTTATATTGCTTAAGGTTGTTTTGCGTCACGTTGTGTCACGCCAGTAAGCAGAAGATTTTCAAGTGGCACTTACTTCGGTAAGTACTCACGTTCGTTGTAGAAATCCTGCATACCTGCTTATATAACGGGTGATTCATCTGAAATTGAAATTTTATCCAGTATTCTTTATTATCATACAAAAGAAACATTCTTTACATTTATTTTTTAGAAATAACTTTTTTCAAATGTTGGCCGTAACATGGTACATTCCAAATTTTGAAAATTTTGAAAAATGATCTTCGATAACGCTTTCGATTGATATTTGACGAATAATGGAAGTAGTGTTGGATTTTAAATGCTCAATTTTAGCCGGTTTTTCCATGTACACTTTGGACGTATCCCCAAATGAAAATTGGTAGACTTTTGATATCACATGATCTAGGCAGACAATTTACCGATCCGAATCGTACGAGCTCCAAGTTCAGGCAGCTAAATGGCCGTTGTCATGGCGCGACAGTGGGCGTCATCTACAGTTACGTTCCGTTCGGTCTAATTTTTGAAAAAATATGAACGGATGATTCCACCAGTCTTTAAAACACACCAAACCATTGTTGTGTCTGATAACTCTAGAACTTATTCGGGTTACTTTTCAGTTCTAATAAAGTAATTTTGCTTGTTAACGTAGCCATTAAGCCAGAAATGGGCTTTATCGCTGAGCCTTCATATGCTGGTGTTACACTCTGTACATTAGGACAATACTTTTATGCAACCAATTGTGGTTTCATAAAAAAATTACCTTACGACTGAATATAACCTCAAATATCTCGAAAAAACGGATTTTCGCATTTAAAGTTTAGAATATCTCGAAAGTCGTAACTATCAGTGAATCTTTGACCTTGGATTCGAATTCAGCGCGTAAAAATCTTTGGAAAAATATATTCTCGTATCTGGGTAGAAGGTATGGCTAAATTTTGTCTGCCTGTCTTCTTAACTGAATATATAAAGGAATTACTATTTAGTTAAATGCAAAACTAAAGCGTGACTGAACGTGACTATGAAGTCTCATAACTAACACGAATCAATTTCATCAAGCTGCTTCGTTTTATTGATCACCGTGACATAAAATTTGTTTGTTGCATATTGTTTTTGTTGTTGTTATTGCTGTTGATGTTGCATATACGTTAAGCTGTTGTAAATCATGTGAAATCAATTTTCTTAGCCATCATTTCTTTTTGATGCCACTTCTTCCTTGTAATTTTTTTAGTGTTAAGTTTCAAACTCGTGAGTTTGAGCTTAATTCTTATAAAAGTAGCTATCTTACTATGGTATGTACATGTTGGTAGCAGTGCAAAGTATGTTGTTAAAAATTTCGATCCAATCATTCATTTCAATCAATAGTTCTAACATAACAAGCTATAATTCACATGTGAAAGTCAGTACACATTGTGGAAACAGCTTTCAACAGGCAGGAAGCAAAAAATTCTTATAGCAGCGCATATTTAATTCATCTACAGAGAAAAAAGCTGATGTTCAATGTGGTCTGTTAGTTTACAGTGCGTGTGGAATGTTAGCTATAACAACAGTTAATAAACAGCTTAAGTTGTAATATATCAGTTTTGCTACAGTTACCTTGAGTAACTGCAATTTCAACTGAAATTTTCGTTACATTTATAGTTCCTAACGTAGATTAAAATGTCAACAGTAACTGTACAGTACTGCTGCAACTAGTCATAGCCATAGTCAATTTAACCCATACAGTGCATTATGGTAATTTCCATTTTCATTTGAAAAAATTTTAAAGTACGTAGAAAATTTTTGGAAAAGCTAAATATTCAAAATATGTTGAGAAAATTGAAAAAATAGAGATGTGTTGATGAAGTTGGAATATATTGAAAAGTAGAAAAAATGTCGATATGCTTAAAAGTTTTGAAAAATATCGAAATATATCGAAAAACTAGATTAAATTCTAAAATGCAACACCTGGGTGTTGGGTGAGTGTGAGCATTACAGTTAACTTTTTTTCCCCGCCAAAGCACTTTACAAGATGTTTTTTCCTCTCTCGTTAGTAAAGATGTTTACAGTTAAAAATCTAGGGTAGCAGGGCCGTATCTAAGGGGGATGCTAGGGGATAGCACCCCCTCCCCCCGAAATATTTTGACGAACACTATATAGAAACGATTTTGCAAAGAACATACACTACGTAGAAAAAATCTCAAATCCACAACCCCCCAACGAAATAAAATTTTGAATACGGCCTTGTAGGGTAGTGATACAAAATAGAAATGGATGATTTCTGGATAGAAATTGGATAATGGTCTGCAAAATTGCTCTTAAGTTTCTGTGCTTATTAGCACGAGGACACGATTTCTAAGCCTGCCGTATATACAAACAATGCCACTGAATCGATCATATATTTGGTAATAATTAACAAGTCATATTTAAGTTGAAAAAATATTCCTTTGTTGCAAATAACACAATCACCAAATCGCAAATTAAATTTATTTTTTGCAAACACATGAATTGATTGAAATCCGAAATCGGAAAATATCAATAAAAAAAATCGATATTAGAAATTATCGATACACTAATAAATCGATATTTTGCAATATCGTGTCATTTGTAGATATGAATGTATGTAATTGACATTTACACTATTATAATGGTCGATGATTCACCAAGATACAGCAACAATAGCTGAACATTTGATTAAGATATTCGCAGTTTGGTCTGTGTTAAGATTATGTTTGTTTTCCATATCTTATAGAGTTTTGCAAAGACAAAAAAGTCTTAACAAAATACAGGTTTTTGAAATTAAAAAACGAAATAAAAAAATATAAAAAAAATTTAATGATTTTTTATACAGATTTAACATTTATAGAGATTTACTGAAAATGTTCATGACATTTAAAGAAATTTTTGCTCCCAAAAGCCACTTTTTTTACGTTTCTAGCGATTTCCCTAGCTACTACTACAGCGCCAATTAGACACAGTTGAGTGCTTTTATTTCGGTTAATTAATTGACAGTAAAAAAGAACGAGAAGAAAAAAAAGGAATCATATATCTCAGCACGACATGTCAAATATGTAGATACATGGGTACAAATTTTTATATTTCTATTTTTAAAGAAAATAAAAAGAAATGAAATTGAAGTATCCTTAGAGATTTACTCACAAAATGCAACTGACGTTGTTGCCGAAAAATGCACTTCAGCAGAATTATGGCAGCAAAATTTTGACAATTTGCAACAAACTGTGAAGGGTTAACGAAGCACTGAATAGATACTTGACTTCTTTTTTGGAAACATTTTTTATGCAGAAATCCCCCCACAACCCATACTGTTCACAGCTAATTTTATTATCCTTTATCAAATGTGGAGAAACCTAATGAAAAAAATCTTAAAGCTTATGAATGCTTTATTTGGCTTCTTGTCTTTTTTGTTTAATTTCAAACAAAACAAAGCGTTCAAATGCAAGTCAGCCGAAAATGCTAACAAATGGCGAAAGAAGAAGAAGAAAAAAACTGTTGCATATGTCTAGGCGCCCGCCCGTACAATTTTACTGTTTGTACTTTCTTTATTTTTGCATACTTGGCGCTTTTAAAAATTTCCACTCAAAATTAATGAAAAGCAAATGGAAAATACTCTTTTGTTTTATCGTTTTATTTGCTACTTTCTTCCAAGGTGCAAAAAGTACAAAGTAGGGAGGCAAGAAACTTCAGTTTTCATTTGGTTTTCTTCACTTTTTATTTGGGTGCTATGTGAGCATATTATTTTTATACAATTTTGTTGTTCATTTGTTGCGCTCATTGAAATGAAACAAAATTTTTAGAAGATGAAGAAAATAATAAAAAAAAACGGCAGACTCTTTTCATTTCAAAGGATATCATGTGGTTAACGATGTCGTCGTCTACTATATATGTGTTTTTTTTAAACTTTTTTTGATATTTCTCTTAGTTCTTTAAAGCTTGACGTCTGGACGAAGCAACTGACAGTTACCGGTAGGTATATTAAGTCTCTCTCTGGCATGGTAATGCAAGCAGCCTATTTGTATGCTACACTTTTGTTGCGTTAATTAAGCAAAAATGTTCACATTGTGTGTGAATTGGGTTTGCTATTCATTTGTGTTATATTTATTTTTAGCTTTAACTTTATTTTTCCAAATGAAATCAAAAGCAATATATTTGTATGTTTATATCAATTGCCAAAAGATGGCTGAAATGTGATTTTTTTAGTGTGTTACTTTATGAGATAATAAGTTTAGCTATTACAGCTATTGGTCTACTTAGCTATTTAGCTTGACCAATATAGTTGGCCTTGCAACAGGTTTTGTTCGTCAAATTTGGTTTGAAGACAGATTGAAGAAAGGCTGTTAAAAATTATGTGTACTTTTAGTGGGCGTAGGACCGCACAGCATACGAAAATACGGCTGCGTCAAAATGATGAAATTTGGTATGAAAATTGATTGATTCCTAGGTAAAATTATTTGCATTTCGTGGGCGTTGCTACGCCTCTAACAGAGAAAAACGTTCTTACTGTTAAACTAGTGAATGATATTGTTGAAATTCGGTATAGAGATAGATTAAATGCTGAGGAAAGATCTTTTTTTTCGTGGGTGGTACCATGCCACCAACAGGAAAATTTGTCTTCTTGTCTAAATTGGTAAAACGATTTTGATGAAATTTGGTATACAGATAGGTTGAACCTTAGCGATGAGATAGGGATGGGGTAACACGACACAAAGATTTTTCCAGTCTTCTCTTTCTTAACAAACACAATACATGCCCATATTGGATATACTGCTTCATGAACTTCATCTGAATACATCACTTTGCGTTGAAATACTCAGAGAGTTTCTTACCTCTAACTTTGCATTCCCTCAATGAATGTCTTTGGTCTTTTAGAGATCACCAAAGAATGTAGCTCTCGTGGAAGATTGCATCAGGTCAAAATGATTTACATCGCTTACGTTTCTGCAAACAATATATCTATATTGTGTTTTAGCGTTGTTGAGCATATCAGTAGCTGTTACATTTGATTTCTCTTTCCAAAAACTTTAATCAGCTTCTTAGTTTTATGTGGCGTATTTCTGTCAATTGTGAACTCCATAAGTCATGTACTCTCTACTACGGCTTTCCTTATGATCTTTGGTACCTGCTCACCTCACAGTATGTAGATAATATCCCCTCCAGGTATTTAGCTCGCCAATTCAAGCGTAGTACGATGGTTATTCCTTTTCTATTAAATTTTTGACATAAGGCACTCATATGTTTGCTTTTTAGATATTGACTTAATACTAAATTGTTCTTTATTTCGTGAACTCAACTTGAAGCAGAAAAGTTCCATACTTTTGATCCTAGGTAAAAGATATAGGCTTAAGAACGTATTTGTTTGTTCACAGTTAATAAAGTCGTGATCTGGTTGCACGTTCTTGATGCTGCCGTCGTTGTTGCCTCCGTCGCATACAATATGCTTCATATTGGATATTTTTGACCACCTACAAGATTTAATTTTTGTTTTGTATGCGAACATCAAGTTAACTTGTGTTTTTCTTTATTGTTGTTACTGTAATTGTAAGTAATATTATATTGCTATGGCTGGTCAATTAAATTTCTAGCTCATAAATTTTATTGAAGTTGGTTATTTAATCTAAATTAAGCATGTCGGGAGTTAGTCCATGAAGGAGGAGAAAAGATTTCTTTCTACTCAGAGCTACACAGCAGAAAGAGTTGCTGTAATATTCTCTCCTTTCCGAATTTTTCAATTTCATCGAATAATTCCGACTCGATCAGACACATTTTAATATTAACGATATTTTTTGTCGTAAGGGCTTTTATAGAAGGGTACTTAAGGGCAATTCTAGAAGTTTCTATGATTTTCCTAACTTATCGATTCATTTGAATTTATATTTCAAACTTTTTCAATACTTTTTACACATTTTGATTTGCAATGAATTTTCGGTAATTCCCGGATTTTTCAATAATACTGAAATTTCATCGATTTTTTTTTGATACTTTTTAATAATATTCAATACCCATCTACTTCTATTGACTATTTTGATACGTATCGGTACTTTTTGAGTCTTATATACTTTTTTATACTTTTGGATTCTTTTACACTTTAATCGACATTTTCAACAATTATGGATATCATATGATACTTTCCAATTTTTACTGGCATTATAGCAGTCTTCATTTACTATTCGCACATTCACATGTCACTCTGCGAGTGCATTTCTATTTATTCTCCAAAAAAATAACAATGGACTTGCCCGCATACGAGAGTACAACGCAATAAGGCTGTTCGCCCATCCTGATAGTTCCAAGAGAAAATTGTTGCAGGTTTATTTGTTTGTAGCCATTATCGTCATGTGTCATAAACAAGTTGTAAGGCGCCGCCAAGGAACATTGATTTTATTTGTTGTAGTTTTTGTTGTTGTTGTTGTTTATATTGGTTCAATCGTTTGTTGACAGTGTGGTTTTTGATTTCTCTTAACCGGTTCAGCGGCGATCCTTACCGAACTTCTTGTCCGCTACATTATAGTTTGCAATGGAAAAAATGTTCCCCTTTCCCCTGTGCTTGAAACGATATGTTGCTGAGATTGTTTATTTATTTTTAATTTTTTTTCTGTTCAATTTATCGTATCCATGTTGCCAGTAATCACCAAGAGCCACAGGTGGTAGAGTTTAAAAGTAACATGAAGTAGAAGATAACGTGAAAGACTATTTCCTTCAATAAAGTGGTTTGAATATTGTGCAGAGTGAAATCAATTGATAATTTTAATAATAATATAATGAATAATGTTATGAATTCGAATAATTAATAAATGATGGAAGTGGTCATTAAAATAAACAATCTATTCTCTCTAAAAGCAAGATTAGCTTGGAAAAAGCTTAGATAATCGTTTTCATCGCATATGCAATACGTGTGCTGCTGCACCATTATGATGATTCAAATTTATGCCATTAAATTTTTCTTGTAGTCCAACTTTCTTAGGTGATCCAACTGTTTTGTTGATCAGCTTTTGGCTGTCCAACTTTTTAGTCATCCAACTTTTTCGTCGTCCAACTTTTTCATCGGCCAACAATTTTTTGTTCTTTGCCAAAGATGCCTTCTGAACTGTGAAAATAAATTTTTCAGTTATTTAGCGATACTCTGATAGTGTCTTTTTTTTACACATCGTATACTTGTTGGACGCATTCTGAAACACCATGCGTTGTCAATTTGCAATTAAGTTTTGGGAAGACAGCCTGATAGGCCACTGCAAATTGAGCCGTTACTTGCACAAAAATGTTAGAGTTGAGGACAATATTTATAGATAGTTTCTGTGGAAGGTGGGTGAGTAGAGTTGCCAAGTTGAAAAGAAGTAATTTCCGTGCAATGCAATCTCATCATAATTTTAAATCCTTTTGGCGTACTTTGTTTATCTGCTGATGACCCTGCCCCACACAACAGAAACCAATACGAAAAACTTTTCTTATTCATTTCAACTTATCGATTGCAAATTCCAAATCTGCACATCATCATCCTCATCACCAACATCAAGAGAATAAAACTAAATAGAAAAATCATTTAAAATCTCTAAGGGAACAACAGAGGATGCAGACCAAATAGAACCTACAAAAAGCAATAGAGTTTAATCTCAAGCAAATGACAATTTGAAACGTAGTGTCTCTAGTTGGTTGCCTAGCAACCATGGAAAGAATGAGAATGTAGCTGTACCAAAGACACCCACCAAAATGTGAATGACAGTTGCAGAAAAGTTGCAAACAAACCACCTGCTTTCTCGCTTAGCAAAGCAAGACCAAAGCTCGATATGCAAAAATCGAATTTAAATTAAGTATTTTTCATTTCCATTTAGGGAAATGATTTGCTACTTTTCTTCGTACATTTTGTTTTTAAATATTCTTTTTCGCTATTCCTAGGAGAACAGCAAATAAATTTGTTTATAGTCGCAGAAAGAATGAGGAGAATAATTCGAATTTAATGGCATTTCATTAACTTGCATGGCATAAGACACAGGAGCGCAGCAAAAAAATAACAAAAAAGCAGCATATAAAAATTGGATCCCTCATAAAGTTAGCTGTGGGTATAGTTTAAGGGGTAGCATGCTCCGATGCCATGGATGCAAATCAGACGCTGTCGTCAAATTAATTTAATTGTGTTTTGGGCGTAAAGAAGTTTTTCTTAATTTCTATTCCAATATCCTTTTACAGCTATGTCTGCTTAAGCGTATATGTCGGACAGACAGATGTGTACACGTAAAATATCCTGCGTAAGTTGAATTTGGTAAAGTCATGCAATGACATTGATTGCTGAAAAATAGGGGAAAAAAAGATATGAAGAATTTGAAGGTAATTTTTTTTTTCGGCAGAAGTAGAGAAATGAATTTCGCGTTGTCTGTCGAAATCAAATTTAATTACTTTTTCACATGCAGACAAAAATAAAAAAAAAATACTAGGCATCACTGTGCGTTGTGGCAACTGCTTTGGTTCAAAGATTTTTTTCGTTAAGTCATACACTTCTGAGGGGGAGCATTTAGTACCAGGTGAGGACTGCTATTCTTAATATTTATTGTAATTTATTTGAATTTTATATGAAGGAAATTTAGCGAATTGCTGAATGGCCTAATTTTGAAGATTTTTTCTTAATTAGCTGTTTTTTGTTTAGGTTGCGAAAAGCAAATTACAGGCGCTTTCGAACAATATTTCTGGAGTGAGTACGGTAATATTGGTGATTGAGATGGTTGATGAGTTCTGCGTAAAGTAGCTATTGCTAAGCTAAAGAGAGCAACACTTGTTATGTCACCTTTAACCATTTACAGGCAACCGCTTGTTTTTGAAGCGAAACTTCTTTAGCGGGGGGTGATTAGAAATTAGGTGTGTATAATGAAACGCTTTCTTTATATGTTTATTGAATAGCTGCATCGAAATTGTTTTAATAACATAATAACAAAGGTACTCTAGCGACTTTCCGGAACTTTGCGCAACATAATTGTGACGTTAAGGTAAACATGGTCACTTGGGTGTTACGTAACGTTTATGGAGGGGGGAGAGGGGGGGGGGGTTAAGAAAAACGTTACGGCGCGTTACATGTGGAGAGGGAGGGTAAAAAATCTTCAAAAATTGCGTTACGTAAATCTTGAACGAGCACTTACGTCTTCGTGAAAAAAATTAGAAAAGAAATCATTGAACTTTTCTATTATTTTTCATCTTTCCCTATAAGGTAAGGAAGTGGAAATGATTTGATCACTTTATTATTTTTCATCGTTGCTTAAAAATAATAAATTGCTAATTCATAGCAATTTAATTTTTGTTATCGTCACTAAAAAGTAAACAACTGCATCTGCATTGATAATTTTAATACATTGGAACTATGTATGCTAAGAAGTCAAAAGCTGCAAATGCATTGAACATTATGATATTTTTCTTCGCCGCTAAAAAAGTAAACACTTTGTCACATTTAAGTACATGTAAATATTGCTGACCTTTTTTGTTGGAAGTTAAATACTTTGAAAAGTGAAAACAGCTTTATGTACTTATGTGCATAAACTTATTACAAATCAATATTTCCGTAGTGATTGTAATTTAATTTTGTGCAAATTTTATATCGAATACGAGATATATTCAATTCAACTACGTTTTTTTTAAGAATGCTTTGTTTTACTCACTCATTTTAAGCAGAGTTGACAACCCTGTTTGAGCTCTGACCTGAAGATTAGATTTTCGGTGGTGAGCGTTGGTAAAGCGGGTTTGTCATAAAAAAAAATATTTGAAACACTTTTCATGTACATTTACCGCACATTTGTGATGGCTATTTTTTTTTTTGGTGATATAATAATTATGGAATTTCGACTGATTTCTCATTCAAGCAAAGCATAAGATTTTAAGGGGCAATGTAAAATACACAATGCTGCATATCCCATAGTAAGATATAGCTTCAGAGCAAAATGGCCAAGGCCAAGAGAGGTTGCATCGTCACCACACCGTTCAAATGAGTAAGTAAATTACAGCTTACGCCTAGGATATGAAACCACGCGTATTTATCTCTACTCACTCAGACAGCAAAGTCTGATGGGAGTACAAACATTTAAATTTTAACAATATTAAAATTGAACTCAAAGTCGTTTTGCTCCAAGCCCGAAGAAAATAACTTTTAACACGGAGATTATCACCGAAACCTGGAGTCTCCCTGCGAAACCTGGATTGTAAGCAACCCTTGTTTTAACATATAATTTTCAAGAGCTATTTGCTAAAGCCAGAAATTACATATTAAATCAAAACATACATCAATTGTTAGAGCACAGTCAAGTATTTTAATGACAGTAGCGTGGAAAAAGGAGGTAAAAAAATAATTAAAGACAAAAGTAAAGATTCGCAAAAAAAAGCATCAAAATAAGTAGCCACGTGACGCATGCACTAACGTATGCCTGAAAACTGTACTATAAAGGAATGGAAAAACACAAAAAATAAGGCAACACTTTAAAAAACACACATGTTTACCACAATGCAGCAAGCAACATTCGTGGCTTTTGTTTTTATTTTTCGTGCATAATTTTGGGGTTTTCGAGGGTACATCATTAAAAACACGCGCTGAGAAATATGAAAAGAAAGAGAAAAATGCGCGAATATGATGATGATTTTTAGCATAAATTATGTGTGCTGAAGTGTTAATTTTAAACGTCAGTAAACGCGCGTTTTTTACTGCTTTCCTGGTTAATGCGTTTTTTTTTCAGCAGGTTTTTTCACTTAATGCTTTTTTAGGGTTATTTTTTTGAGAAGCGTGATTTTTAATTATGTGTTATGATGTGAAAAATTATATTATTTTTTTGTTTTAAATTACGCTTGAAATAAAAAGGCACCTTTTAAATAATACTGCAGTAAAACATTTCTAGGTTGTGGGGATTATGCATTAAATTGTGGAAAAAAAAGTTTCAAAATTTAAGACTTTGACTGAGAACATTCTAATGCAAATAGCACACACAGGAAAAAAACTCAATATTTTTTTGCTTGATTCAATCATAAACGCTTATGATTCCACGCTTAAGCTGAAAATGTTTAAATTGAAGAGAAATTATATGAATTCAAAAATAGTCCACATTGATTTAAAGTAATTTCAGTTATGATTCAATGTGTTTAATACAAAATATGAAAAGAGTAATTTCAAATACTTCGTAACTTCAAAAATCAATTTTAAGTTTTTACGCTTGAAATATAACGAAAAAATAATTTCAATATTTTTCAAATTCAAAATGAATTTAAAGTTGTTTGTGCTAGAAATATACGAAAAAATGATATTTTTACTATTTTCAACTTCAAAATATGCAGCTTTCAGTCATAAATAAAATTTTCAATTTTGCAATGCCATTTTTCCCTGAGTGGCATTTTATAATTTTTAGATATAAAATCATTTAAGGTCCTCAATAACTTTCTTATAATTTCAACAGTTCGGTCAGTAGAACGCCGTATTCTTTGACTTTTGTAATATTTATCAACTTTTTCAATATTTTCCAACATTGAGCTTTAAAACGAGTTAGCCAGATATACTCCCACATGAGTGATTCTAAGCAAAATCTTACCTTTTGCACTTTACATATATTTTTTGCTAGGCAACATCTATGACCATTTCAGCCATAGCATGAATTCACATGCCATCCTAAGAAAAATCACAGAACAATATATGAGAACATAAGTCAAACATGTACCAAATCTTGTTGCAGTTGATGAGCACAATTTATATCGCAAGCTCTTAAGATATCAGCAGATAGAAAGTGCAATGCCTACATGGCGCCTACTACCAACAATGTAAATAAATCTAAAATGTAACTACATATTTTCAAGTTAACCAGCATAGAACAACAACTGAAAGAACACGAGATACATTCTACCAGCACGAGCCACAAGAAGCTGCATGCAGCATAGTTTGAGTCTCTGAGGTTTAACTCATAAATGAACTTCAACCACAAAGAATACTTGGACTGCAAAAACAAATTGAAATTTTTACTTACTATAGCAAAATTTATATAAAAATGGAAAATAATTTCCTATATTTGATTTACAGTTACATTGGTCACACTGGTCAGCTGAACCACAAATTTTGAAATCCATGAAGTTGGAATTCAGATACTCATAAGAACCATAATAAACACAAGTATAGGAACAAAAGAAAAAAGGACAACAAATTAAAAGGAGCAAAAGGATAAAATTCTAAAGAGCTGAATATGCTTATCTACACAGTAGCATAAGGAGATTTCTAAGAAATTCCTTCCTAAATACATAAAAGCAAGATATAGAAAATGCGAAATTTATGAAGTGGCGCCAGCATCAGAAAGTTTAATTTGCACGGAGAAAATTATTTTCTTCAAGGAGAAATAATGAAAAAATCTATTTTGTTTTCAATGGTCTAAAAAATCCTTTTTTTATTTTTAAAAATGCAAGGGCATACTACAAGAAAAAACTAGCAACAAATGGGGAAGTTATCAAAACAAATATTCAACTAACACAGCAGTGATGTCTCTATAATAGCTTGTTATTGAAATTAAAAAGATATGTTGCATTTGCAGCGAAATTTTATAATATCTTGCTATAGCAAAATATGAATCCATAATAAAGAGAGACGTCTTTAGTATGCAGTCTTAAAGCTGGTAAATGGCTTATTATAAATTCATGGGGTGGCACGTCTCGTGTGTGTTTATATACTATGCATAACAGAATGCTTATAAAGACATTAGGTGGCATGTCTTGCGTGTACTGTAGACATAACGATATTTGAATGACATGCTACCTTAATTCTTTATACTGTACATTTGTGGGGGGGGGGGGGGGAATATGATTTGCCGTTCATACATAATATAATTATAGCTTAGTGAATAGTGTATATGACTATGGATCAATTGGACATGCGTTCGAGACCGGCGTACAGAACGTAAGAAATCATGAAATTTGATTACAAAATAAAACTTAATATTCTACATTCTTTCAACGATTTTATATATAACTATAACTATAACTAAAACTAAAACTAAAACTAAAACTAAAACTAAAACTAAAACTAAAACTAAAACTAAAACTAAAACTAAAACTATAACTATAACTATAACTATAACTATAACTATAACTATAACTATAACTATAACTATAACTATAACTATAACTATAACTATAACTATAACTATAACTATAACTATAACTATAACTATAACTATAACTATAACTATAACTATAACTATAACTATAACTATAACTATAACTATAACTATAACTATAACTATAACTATAACTATAACTATAACTATAACTATAACTATAACTATAACTATAACTATAACTATAACTATAACTATGTACAACAATAACCCATAGTTAAAGCTATAAATTCTAAGACACAAAAGGAAGAATATACGATATACAAAAATAATCTATATTTTTCAGAGTGTACAACATTTTAGCGCCAGCTTTGGTACTTTTAGTGCATTTTCCTTAAAGCGGTCAAGTTAAGGAGTTTTCCTCTTGTCTTACGTTCAGTACCTACTTACAAATGAACAAAGACGCACAGCAGAAAGTATGGTGAAAAAGAAAGCCAAATTAAAATTTGAAAATAATTTAAATGAAATATATCCTCTCTATTTTGTTTATTTGCATACTTTACATTGGCATTTATGAAAATAAAATAAAGCATTCTTTTATGCATTCGAAGTCATGAAACTTTGCTCTCTTAGGATTTTTTTTTTCTATGCTTGCTTTCAGTTGCATACTTTTATGCTGAAAATTTTCTAAATTGAAGTAGAAAACTTAAGAAACAACATGACCGCAAATAAAAATGATTTTTAATGAATTAAGGATACGAATATCATAAGCTTAATTGTAAAGAAAGAAAGATATTGCAAAATTTTTGCCACTTAATGTTCTTTTTATTTTTTGCTGTTGCTGCATACGTCAACACATTTAACCCATCCCCACTCGTACCCATCAAAGTTATGGAATCTTGCCTTCTGCTACCGCTACCAGCAGCCAGGCTGTGTTGAAGGATAACTCAAGCGCAAATTAAAAATGGCATAAAATCATTTCACTCGCTTGAGCGCACCTTTTTAAATTTGCCAAAAAATTGTATTTATCCTAGATTTTTCATTTTATTTCACTTTTTATGAATTATTTACCTATATCCTGCTTGAGAAAAATTTATTTTTTTTTTATGGTATATTTGCTTGCATATGAACAATGTGAGAATTAGCCTACGTTACTTTTCTGAACAGCGCAAGAAGTTTCCATGTTACACCCTACAGAGGGTACAATATATTTTGGAAACATTTGTAACATCTTCAAGCAGTGGCTGGAATTATTATAAATTAGTTTTGATATAAATATTTCAGTCAAAAAACTTGTAATTTTGTATTTTTATGTTTTTCGATTAAAAATAATCGATATTTTGGGTTAATATTTTTTTCGATCAAAAATAATCGATATTTTGAATTTGTATTTTTTCGTATTTTTTAATTTTTTACAATTAAAAATAATCGTTTCTGTTGTTCCGATTCAATATAATTTTTCGATCAAAAATAATTATTATTATGCATTTTTATGTATTTAAAATTTATGTCAAAATTCCAACACTTCATCCAAAGGACACTACAACCAGACCGACCACACTTTTCTCACTTATAAGTCTTTACTTTTTTAATAAAAATAAAATAGAAATTAAGAGAAATACCATTCGTTCTCATAGCTTTTTTTTTGTTGTTTTCTTTATTCTCGTCTGCTTGGATAAGTGTTTGATTTAGTCGAAAGGATATACCAACTTCTTGCCTTACGTAAGGATAACTTAGTATTTGCTTAGCCTGACACCACCTTGTCTAGGTAGTGTGTTTGGTTTTCAGCAGCCTGTCTCACTTACTGCACTGTTGGTTGGTTTGAGTTCTTTTGTAGGCGTCTGGCAAATTCGTAAATTCAGATTTTTGCCGACTTCTGCATTTATCCTTAGACTAAGTATGCATGCATACATAGGTTTGTTTGTATTGTATGTGCGACTATTGCCTGCTGCAGGCTCCTCTATGTCTGCTAAGGCGATTTACCAAATTAAAACGTTTTTAATGTATGAAGTGCTTTTCACTTATTTCATAATGATTTTTTTCGCAATTGCATGGAGTGGTTATTTTTCCGTAAAAGAAAATAGGATATTAACAGCAGAGCAGTAGTGTAAAAAAGTGTAGATTGAAATATTTATGATTAAGTCAAGTGTTTAAGGATCTGATAGAGGCATATAAATGTAACTGGGTTCCCGTAGATAGCGAAGGTAAAACAATCTTAACTTAAGTTGCTACCGTTTGCAAGAAATAGAGCTAACTTATTCTTTCCTCAGTATTAAATGCGCTTCAATTAAGATTGCCAAAAGAAAGAATTTCCAGGCATCAAGCAGCAACTAATAGCGTGCAAAATAAAGCTCAAAGCTTTACAACAACAAAAAAGTTATGAAGTTTTCTAAGAATTTTTGGAAAAGCTTTCTGCTTTAGGCGATTTGTTGGACTTCGACTGCAAGTCTGTTTGCGCTTTATCTCCCGTGCAGCGTCACTAATTTAAGTTATTTTTTTGTTTCGTAGTATAAGACAGCGATGGGCGAAATACGAAAACTGAGCCATTTGCGGCTCAATACAATAAATACTTCGTTTTTCTTAAGAAAAATATCTAAAACAGCAAACACATGCACTCACCACTCGCATATTTTCATCATTGTGTTTTTTTTTTTACTATGCGATATGGACGGTATTTGTTTTATTGTTATTGTTGTATCAACTGAAGCGAGCCGACAAGGAAACGGTAATGCTTACAATGCACGTTTTGTTTGATCAGGGTAGATTTAATTTTACACTCATGTTGTTCCTGTTTGATTATTGGAATTGGCTCTTGGTTTATTGCAGAATTCTTTTTTCTATTGAGATCGCGTCAGGATTTTAAGTTGGTATTTTTGCTGGTTTTGTTATAATTAGCTCCTACTTCACAAAACTCTTCCCATTAATGGTTTATGGTATAGAAATATCTGGCATGTGTGCTCGTTTAAAAATAAGATTTTGGGATGTGACACAGAAGTGTAGGCTTAGTGAATTTCACAAAAATTTAGATAGAAACCATGTCAAAGTAATTGACTGAATCCTTTTCCCATCATTATCATTGTTATAACGATATTTTTTGTCAGACTGAGACCTTAAGTGTTTTTTTGTTGTAAGCAAATTACAAAACTATCGAATAGTTGAAGAACAAATTATCAAACAAAAGCAGAATTTAGAAATTCGACTATTTTGTTTTTTTTTGTTATTTGCAAAAAAAATTGTTCAATTCTTGCAAAAAACAAAGAACCCACATTAAAAAGTTGAGAAAAAATACAAGTATTCGTATAGGTATGCACAATTTTTCGATTCAACTTAAAAATTTCGGGATACATGCGTTTCAAAACCATTACGTTTTGACAGTTTTCAAAAATCGTTCTTGCATTCTTGACAGTTTTAAAAAATCATATAATCCAAGAGCTAAAAAAGAAGAAAAAAAAAAATTATATCGCAAAAATCTAAGAACTGAATGTAAAATCCATAAAAAACATCGGTTTTATTTCAATTTAAGCTTCTACCACTCTTAGAAAATCACCCTTTATTATACTTGCGCAAGTGCAAGTAGTAACTCAACCATGGCCAAAAGTGTGAACATTTCTTTAATAAACGAGCATAAACTCACTGTTCAACTTACTGTGAACAATTTTCAATTTTTCACTGTTTGGTGCCGATAAGCATCTTAACTGAATGTAATCGATCAAATGATCTTCCAACTTAAGTGATCGCAACACCAACAACAACAGCAATAATAAGACAATATCAAATTTTTCAACGATCGATCTATTTAAGATTAGAATTTCGCTTACAGGGGTTAAACGCCACTTGCCAGCACAAAGAGATTAAAATACAAAAACTATTTTTCAGCACAGTTCAACCCAGCCAGATGTAGTAGAATCCGACCGAAATAAATGATTATGTTTATGATATTAAAGTAATTTAGTTAAAATGACGTCAAACGCGTGAAACCGACGACTTACCGTCTTCGCTTCGTATCGTATCATGTCGATTACTAAAAGTTGCCAAGTGTGCAAACAGTGTTGCCAGATAACCTGTCTAGGCTTCTTACAATTTTTAATTTTCATATCTCTTACGTGATTCATACAGTTAATTTCAAAATTGGCAACATTTAAGCTTATAAAATATACGGGCGCATCGATTGAACGCGTGTAAAACGGTGTCGATCAATTGATCCGTTGTACGATGATGATCAACGTGTGTTATTCCATCCATCTATCCATCCATCCATTCAACCATTCGCCTACATTTTTCGTACCGTTCGTTGCGTTCTCGTTTGGTGCAATATTATTATGATCTTGCTGTATAGTGGGGTTGGGCACCAGTGCTGTACGGATTACAACGATCTATAATCATCACCCGTACGTAATTGCGTTCAAGATCGCACGCTCAGCGCTCGCTATATCGTCGCTATCGCACTTGCTCGTTATGGATATTGGAGTATACAGCTCTATTAACCTCTGATTTAGTGATAACGTTCGAACGTTTTAACGTATTTGCTACTTTTTTTCGCAAATATTTTGCGATCTTATGCTTTCTGTGTAGTTTGAGATTGCTTGTGTCTATAGCGGTAAATTTAACTCTTTTTTTTTGTTTTAACTCTTTGCTGCAAAAGTGGGAATACATTGCCTTTTGTGCAATGCAGCGCGTCTATTATTTTGTTCAATAAAGATATATGCCAGTTGTGTTTTTTTTTGTACAAAACATTTATTTAATAGATATGAACATGTCTAAAATTATATGTTAACATATGAACGATATGAGAGAAGTATAGGTATTTGATAAAATATTTCTTCCGGTAAGGTACTTCATACTTTAACTTTATACTCAAAAAGGTTATTGAACTTTAAACTATAAAAATAAAGAAATATTTTGAAAGTATTCGATTAAATTCAGCTCTACAAGTCCTTGTAACTTAAGTGAAGCAGGTAGTTCACCAATTAAACCACAAAAACATTCGGAAGCCTCATTGTGATGCCGAAAGTCTCTTGGTGTTTAACGTTTTTGTTCCACGGTATACTGTGCCACACTTGAATTAGAAATAGGAGCCAATTAGCACCACCACTTGAAAGCAGTTACCATATTAAGTTATGTGTAAGAACATACCTTCATCCATGGTTTGGGTTAAGATCTATTTAGTACCTATTTTCATAACATAACCACCCTGTGCTTTAAGTGAAACCAAGGTTTTCCGTGCCACTCTAGTGGCACGACTGCAAATAGAAACAGTTACCTAGTAGTAAAGTTATAGCTAAGGACATAGCTTCACATAGCTTGGTTTGAGTGGAGGCCCATTTTCGCCTCTTGCCGTCCTAAGGTTACAGCCCTCGGAAACAGATAGCAACTGTAATGTCCAAAAATGTGGTGTGCGCGTTATAATAGATACCTGAACCAGTGCTACAATCTGTCTTCGAATCATCGGTAACGACTGGGATTCCATTGCCGTTGATGATGCTGAGCGAGAATTTACAGTTTAAAGGGCAGATGAATTTCTGTCATTAGGATATCATATTCATAGCTACAAATTGGGGTGACACAGGTTCCACCGTAAGTGGCCTGGACTAGCAATGTTGAAATAAATGAAAATGAAATGAAATGAAATGAAAAAAATCGGCAGCCTAAAGCGTATGCGCTGCTTTAACAGCAGATGGAGTGTCGTTTCAAGACCAACTTACGGTGTGGATGTTAAGGATTCCAATACTTTCAAGTAGACTTGATTTTTAACTTTATTGTGAATAATGAAATAGAAACTCTTGTGATGTGCGGTTGGTAACCTCGCTTCTTCTCGAACTTCCGCTAACAAAACTATAGAGCATTTATCGGCTTTTTCATTACTTCTTCGAGTTTGTCTTGCAAGATAGCTCAAGAGTCCCGGATGACGCATAAATATTGGGCTGCGTTCGATAGTCTAAATGACGCTTCATTCTTTACTTTATGTTGCGATATGCAAACACGCAACAAAACTCTAATTGGTAGATGGTAAAAACTCAGTATCGGAACATCAAATTCAGCTTTTCAAATCCAATGTGGTTGGTCTAATTAAGTATTCTTATGTTATATTCATCTAAAGGCTCAAACCCAATCCAACATCCAAGGCACTCAGTCAGCCCAAACGAAACGTGCAAGCAAACTGACTATACAAAAGGCAACCCGAATTTTTTTTTTACACCCAAAAAGTGTAAAAAAATCTTCATCATTTGGAATATAAAAAAAATTGTTTCAAAAAGTGCAGCAGCTACTTTACACAAAATTCCCAAAAAATAAAAATAAAACAAAAGAGTGAAATAAAGGAATGAGCCAATTGTTTTCGTTGTTTTTATTTTACCTACTCATATACTCAAAGGATTTTCATAATTAACGTTCAAAAGAAACGTTTGTTTTTCTTTTATTTCATCATTATGATTATTTTTTGGCAGCCACAAATGAATGACACACGAAAATGTGAAATAAAACAACAACAAAAAGAACACAGTAGGAAAAAATAAAAATTTGGCAAAATGCAACGTAGCATAGAAAATGCAATTCACTGTGCACCAAACAACAAACAGGAGTCAGACTCCTTTGGGGGCATAGAAATTAGCAAACAGTAGTTCATGCATATGCAGAACTTCAAAAGAAATTTTAACCAAAATAACGTAGAGAATTTGTTAAAAACTTTCGGTGTGAGACAATATCTAAGGCTTTTTTATAAACTTAAGAAACATCTTCATTCAGTGCTGAGGGATTTTTTGTTTTTCTAACAGCTTTTTATGAATTAAAAAAAAATAAATTAAATTTTTTTGTTTTTATTCTTTAGCTTCTAGTTCACCTGTATACTCAGCTTTTAGCCCAATTTCTTACAGCTATAATTTGTACTTCTCATATGATTTGAAAGAAATGATTTATTTGCTCACGGAGCGTGTATTTATCATGCTGCAATTAATCGGTGATAAACTGATCACTACGCTTAATGTTATGCTACAACGCTTTTCACTTGAAGACTCTACTTAAACAGCAACTATAAGTACACTGACTACAAAATCTTAGTAAAGCGTATTTTAGTAGGAACTATAGGATGGTCATATGTTATATCAATATTTGAATACCGATTCATTTTTAACATCTTCTTCGACTTCTCAACATAATTGGACTTTTGCTTGGCTGCAGTTCGAAATATGACATTTCGAATAAAACATTATAAATATTTGCTAAAATTGCTACAATCGGCATTAATGTCTAAGTAAACCAACATCATCAGAAGAGAAATTGGAGTCATTACACAATAAAATCATCTCTCAACTTTGTAATTAGATTCAAAAATCGGATCTTTTGAGTTCGAAATTGGAATCACAATCAAACACAGTCAGTTAGATCGGCAATATGTATTTAAGACTTGGATCTTTTAGATCGGAAATTTAAATCAGTATCGTCTCAAAATTTTTGGATCAGAAATGGTAACTAATCTCTTGTAACAAAAAGTGGAATCAAAATTCTGATAAAATCACTTCCGATTTAATGAACTAGAAATATAAATTGATAAAAATATCATTGAATTGATAAAAAACTGATTTTTGGAATCAAATCAAATAGTGATAAAATTTCCTTTCGAGACAGAAATTGAAATAAGAATACGATAAGACAACCTTCAATCTTTGCATTTAAATATTGACACCAAGAATTAAAGTTATGCACTAAGTCTTTTTTAATATATGTATGTATAAAAGTCTCGGAAATAATAAAGCCAAAAAAGAGAAACAGAAAACAGTAAAGCCGAGATATCGAAACCAATTTTACCAAATGAAAAGTCAATCACTAAGTGGATTAATACGGAGGATATTAAAGATTCAAATTATGTATATTATTGGCAGCACTGTAAGCAAAATAATTAATTTTTAGATGGAAAGTCAAATCCCCTATTTTGGTCAGCCGATTTTGCTTAATAAACTACGTATTTTTTTATTACTCAGAAGAATACGAGGACATTAAAGCTTTAAAACTTCGATCA
The DNA here is from genome assembly GCA_963680825.1 of Meiosimyza decipiens. Classification (NCBI taxonomy): domain Eukaryota; kingdom Metazoa; phylum Arthropoda; class Insecta; order Diptera; family Lauxaniidae; genus Meiosimyza; species Meiosimyza decipiens. Next base: position 10,940,244 of record OY804261.1, on the reverse strand, counting down.
TCAGTGTAGCTGTCGGTGAAAATGATTTTTTTTTTGCTAATATTTGTGGAAATAACTATTCATTTTGAATGAATTTTTTAAGTAAGGGGGCGCCTTTCTCTATTTTTCAATATTATTCGTAACTTCTTTTAACATTTTTTACACATTTTCAATGATTTCCAATACTATTCCATGTAATTGAAATTTTATCGAGTTTTCAATATTTTCTGATGTTTATTATGATACATAGTAATGATTTATTCACACCCATATTGCCTTGGTCATTCTTTTTAAACTTTTATTGACTACTTTTATACCGTTCGACATATTTGATGTTTTTCAAAACCATTTGATACTTTCTACTTTCGATTTTTTTCTATATTTTTGCATCTTCCTCGACTTTTTCGATACTTTTCAACTTTTTTGTTGAATTAGTGACGATACATTTCTATATATTTCGATACTGCACGAAACTTGTCGATACTATTTGATGCTCGATGATAAATATATACAGATATATAATATTAATGGAATTTCATTGGCTTTTTTGATGTTTTTGGATACTTTCAGACAGTTATCAACTTGATTTTATTGGATTTTGACCGACCTCTGCGATGCTTTAGACTTTTTTGAAGTTTTTCGACACCATCCAAAATTTTTCTATATAATTCGTTGTTTTTTCATAAACATCATTTTCGACTCACAATGGCTTTTTTATTAGATTATAATACTTTTTTTTTTGATACTTTTAGTTTAATATCTCTTCTTATTCTATTCCATAATTTCTGACTAATTTCCATGTTCCACGAAACCTTTTCGATAGTTTTAAAGTTTTTTTAGTGACTTGTTTTTTTTGTTGCAGTTTTAATAATAATCATTCAAATGATAAGTGACCTTATAGCCATAAAAGTTATCAAAGCATAATTCATATTTTTATCGTTTAAGGACCAATTTTATGTTTTTCAATGATTGCCGTCTTTTGCCGAATTTTGCGATCTCTCGTTCCAGATTTTATTATTTTATATTTATCGATACATTTTGATTCTTTATAGTTTTGAAATTTAATTGACTCATTCGATTTTATGTTTTTCATTGTAATTTTTTTAGTTTACAATTAGGTTATATTTCTGTTGCGTCTTGCAACTACACATTTCGTTTTTCATATGTAAATTGACACTTACTACTAATCGAATGCTTTGGGTACATTCTCCAGTGTATTTGATATCCCATTTGTAAGCTGCATGTTAAACATTGTGTGGCAAAACCATTTAAGTTTACAATGCATTTTCCACCTCACCATACTTTCGGTTGGATATTTGGTAAATTTCTGCATTTCTTTTTTCACTGCGTTAGGAAAATATAGATCCTATCAATTTGCTGTAGTCCGACAAATAATAGCCTCTTGTTTAAGACGATTTGTATGTTTTCAGGTACATGGTTTTTTCATTATTTTGTTTTTTCGAGCAAATAACTCAAATGGTAAATGTGTGGAAAAACTGGGTGGTTCAGAAACTCAGTGTTGTTTTTTGTATTAAAATTAAAATATTTTAACGAAATTTAATATGTAATATGATTTCTATTAATTTAAGGCACAAATGTTAAAATTTTTAGTAACTTTATTCCGAGAAAGTGTTCTATAGATTTGAGTTTTTTAATTTGATTCAAATTCTTCAAAAGCGAATCTTAACCATATATAACAGATAATTACTAAAAATGTCCAACTATTCCTAACCACCCTCCATTAGGCCACAGCGGAACCAAGTCCCTTCGTCCAAATCAATTTATTGCCCATGCATGAGTTATGCTTTTTTAAATGTGAGCTTGCATGTTCGACTTCACTTTGGAAAGAATTTTTTGTCTTTTTTTTTTTTAACTGTATGCAGCAACAGCTTAAACATCGAAGCTTATTGAGTGCGATTTTTGTGCACCCCAAACAACAACAAAAAAAAAGGTAAATTCATGTTTACATTCGTTTGGGCGCCCGCTGGTGTATAATTATGCCTTATTCAAGGCATCACGAATAAATTTATTTGATTTAACTCCATTCGCTTTATTCCTGCATAAGCTAGAAATTGTAACGTTAGCCACCAAAGCCTTATAACTTGGCCAACTACGATATGTCGACGACGACGACGATGTGTGCGTCTGTAAGCCATGATTATCTCTATGTAATTTGATGCAATTGTTGTTGTTGCAGCAGGCCGCATGTGTTATATGAGCGTGAGAAATTTAAGAGCATAGATACGAGTACCCATACCTTTAATTTTTATTTTATTTTAATATCCCCGTTTAACGCTGCATAAATTTTACTCTCTAATTACAATAATTTTCGATTTTCATTTAAATTGTTTCTTGCGTGTTTCACGCACTTAGTTTTTGTGGTTTTTTTAACTATTGTCTATATTGCAAAAACAAATTCTAATCAAGTAATTAAATTTGTTCTTAATTCAATTAATTTGCTTATTTTTTGTGTCAATTCAACAACGTGGTAATCAATATTGAATATTCATGTTTGCGGCCAAATGATGTCATATGTCCGATTTACTGAATGCCAATGGAAGTATCGTAATAGAAGTTTCTTTAGTTTGTGAAATAGGGAGGCGCAAGGATGTTGTAAAAATTACCCAACGTATTATCTAGGCTGAATAAAAATTAAAAACTGATAATTAAATTGGACCAAAAAAGAATTTATCAGAAATCTCCCATATACAAAAGCAAAGTCCACCTAAAATTAACGCTTAGATAAATCATCTGAGATAGAGATATCAAATTGTGGGCGTGAGAAGTGGCTTGGAGCATGTCTCTTTTACTAAAAACTTAGACGAATTTAGCATTGAGCATATTCTAAAAAAAAGAAATAGCATATTTTGTGCAAATTTACTTAGAAAATACGAAAACATCTTCTAGCTATATTTTAATGGGATATGGCAGCTGATCGCGACTTCATACGCGGAGTTGGTATCTTAATTAATATTTTCTCGAAAATTAATTTCTATCGCTATCTCAATCTTTCTATCAATATATTTTACTATATAGCTACCTTTACTAGCTCTGATCGATCTATTTACTTGTCTCGTAACTGTTTTATTCCCACATCGTTATATTTTTATCTTTGACTATCAATCTCATACGTGATTTAAGTCCACTTCCTCAATCCAGCCCAATTTTTGTACAGTCGTTTTGTATCTTTGCAGAAAATTTTATAACATTGAAATAATACCTTACATTTTTTATTTTGATTGCAGCTGCCACGCCTACTTGTCATCTTTTATTTTTGTGGAAAATTCTATTTCAATTCATTCATAAACTGTAAGCATCTACTTTTTGCTTTCATTCAGGATGCCAAGAACTTGTCTGATTCCACTAATTTTTAGTTGGGACAATGCCCTTGTCACTTTGTATCCTTAACGTTTTTATTTCTACATGAGATGCCACGTCATTTTTACAATCACGCCTACTTATTGTCTAGCGTTTGCACCAAGTTTCAATCCATTGCATAATGGATTGAACGTTGTACTTTCCAATTTTTTCATCATGTAATTTTTTCTCGGTCAACTTTCTTTTATGTTGACAAACTTTACTGACGTCCAACTTTTAGGTTGACGTCGAACTTTTTACCATCCAACTTTTTTCTTGCTCAACTTTTTTGTCATCTAACTTTTTGGCATCCACTTTTTTTGTCACCCGAATATCTTTTCGCCCAAGTCTGTATTTTCTGTCCAGCTTTTAGTTGTTCAACGTTTTTACCATCCAACTTTCTAGTCACTAAACTATTTTAGCTATCAAATTTCTTGCACCAACATTTTTATCAATTTGTTGACGCTCAAAGCTTTGCTTTCCAAGCTTGTTGATAAATGTTTCCATCCACCTTTTTTTTTGCGACCGAATTTTTTTCGAAAACATTTTGACGTCAAACGTTGTTGCCCTCTAACTTTCCAGCCAGTAAACATTTTGCTAACCAAATTTCTTGCGCCCATAATTTATGTCATCCAAATTTCTTGCCGCCCAAAGCTTTTGCCGTGAAACTTTCCAACAAATTTTGTCATCCAACTTCCTTCCAACCAAGTTTTTTTTCGTCTGAATTTTATTTTTTTTTTTTGTTGTCCACCTATTTGGAGTGGTCATTCGATTGATGCAATATTTTTTTTCCAAAAATGAGCACATGGCCAACGAGCGTTGCAACAACGGTGTACCGGTGTATGCAAAACTTAAATTATAACGTACCAATATTCACATTGTCGAATTGTTCACATTTTACTGTCCACCATTGCATTTCATACCTGCTAGATAAGTTCGTCAATTTTCCTCTTGACTTCTTCAATTCATTGCGTGCAGCGTGTTGGCCTATTTTTCCAAATAACTTTTTATTTTTCCTCATAGAAATGTTTTCAATTGTCACGTGACTAAGGAGGGTGAAAGTAGACGTAGTCCGTCTGTAGTTGGTTGGGAAATTTTGCGTATTGTGGTGATAGCATGAAAATTCAGTTGTGCGAATTTAATTTTGGCAATGTGGTTTCGCATTGGAATGGGATGTGACGGATATCCTCAGTTTGGGGTATGTTGAAAACGTATTTTGGGTTATTAGGTTAGGCTTACAGCAAATTTGTGCGAATTGTGCCGAAGGGTGGGATAAGCGCTGGCTAAGGTAACTATGAAAATAGGACTGCGCTGCCTGGCGTTTGTTTGTTTGCGGGTGTTCTTTGATTTTATTTTATTGTGTATTATTGTTGTTATTATGGGTGTTCACTTGCGTGTTTTAAATAAATTTAAATATATTTAAGCGATCTGCTTCCCTGCTCTCTGTTAAGCATATTATTTTTTTGCAAATGAATGACAGTTTTTGATATTTACGCATAAATGTCAAGGACGCATGTTTTTCATTGATTGATGGGTGTGAAATTTTCAAGTGTTTTTTTTTTGTTATCAAATCGGTATTTATACGACAGCATTACAAGCATTTTGCCAAGGGAAGGGAAGGAAGCAATGTAGTAAGCTTGGTAATTTGCAAATTTCCACAATTTAGTAAGGAAAATGGTTTGAGTTGATTGCTTTAGGGTGGGTGGAATTTAGTTGCTCAAGTAGAAAAGTGACATTGTCGAGTATCAATGTAAGAACGTGAGCACAATTTTCAGCTTAGTTGACTTTCTTTGAATTGTGTTGAGTGATTTCAATAAAAAAAATGTTTAAAAAATTGTATGTGTGATAGAAAATAGGCCTTAAAGCAAAAAAAAAAAAAAAAACACAGCTCTTGATGTTCTGCCGCAAAGCACACATTTTTGCAAATTATTATGCATACAACACAACAGTTCAATATAATAAATGACCACCCAGTAGCAGCAGGACATTTCAAATCATTTATCAGATTCAACAGATACACGCTACCGCCGCTTATGGTACTTTAAGGAAAACGTGTAACTTAAAGCAGCTTTTCATGTTCACTACTTGTGTATGTGTGAATTTTATAGCTACTGGTGTAATCGAGTATCCCTAAGTTCCGCCAAAGTATACGCTTCAAAAGGATTCGCATGAAATCAAAGCAATGCATCTAAAACGATTTGCAAATAAAAGATTTTTGCATCTTTTCACTTTGCCACTTTGCACTGCAGAAAGATGCGAGATATGGATTGCAACTTTGAGCTTGTGGGTTAACCCTTGCTTAGTAGCTGTTGCCGTATTATCACCACGGTACAATGAATGTGTTGCGGCTATAGGACGAAAATTAAACGCGAGTTTAACATATATTAAAATAGTCTGGTTCATTTCTGGAAACCGTAGCATTCATCATTAACATTATATGCCCCAGAAATGACTGTTTGGTGCGCATTGTGATTATTGGGCCTAACTACTTCGAAAACATTTAGTTCGGAGGGTATCAGTTAATACTGCTTCATCCTTTGTGCTGAATGATATGATTGATGGAAATATGGTTCCAGCAGGACGACGAAGCTTGCCACTGTTGGTTATTCAGCACTGAAATTCCCAGCATTGACGGCAATAGATTTTTTTTGTTGTTAAGTGACGATAAAATCAATTCCACGCCAACAAAGTTGGAGCATCTTTAAGTCAAAATTCATCGAAATAAGTTTGAATTACGGCCTGAAATGTGCAACAACAAAATATCAACAACTATAAATCAAAAGTATCGACTACTTGCAAGAATTCCAAAGGCGCCATAATCATAAGTAGATAATGAAATATATTATATGAGTCGTTTACTTCCAAAATGCGACCTGATCGATTTTTCATGAAAATGAGTTTATTACAAACGGTCAATCAGTTCAGCTTTAAAAACATATTTTCTCGTCAATGGCGTGGCACTGCCCACTAAAAACGAACAAATTTTTTCAATTTATATATGAGCCAAATTTCATCAAAATCAATCCACTATTTTAGCAGTGGAAAACTAATTTTTTTCTTGGGGCGTAGCACCATCCACGAAAACCAGATATATTTTTTTAGGAATGTATGTAATATGTTTTCATACTTAATTAAATCAAATCGGGACACGCCTACTAAAAGATTAGAAAATTTTAAAACCCTTCCGTTACCGAAATTCAAAATCGGTCTATTAGTTTAGCAACGGAGAGATATTTTTCTTTTAGAGGCGTGACACTGCCTACTATTAGAAAAAAAAATACATTCTGCATTGCCCCTCTTTATAATGTTTCCAACAAAAAAAATAATAAATTCAAGCGATATTTGGGTTATGGCAGTTAAATGGCGATGGTTACCCATTTTGCCAGAAATTTACAGATCGGAAATTGAAGTTGGATCACCTTTAGATCTAAGTTTTTTATAATAACGTTAGTTAGAATATTGAAATATTTAGGAACAGCACTACTAAGTAAGTGCATTTAATAGTTTATGATAAAATCTCAATATGACTTGAAAAATTAGTTAGTTTTTGTCTTAGAAAGTACAAGAACTAAGATAGTGCGATGCTATATAACAAAGCAATATTTTGGCTTAGCTACCTCAAAATCGAAAAACCAGTGATTAAGCATGACAGTAAATTATTCTCAAAAGTTCAAAAAACGGGTTAAGCCTTGTATACCTTCAACCAGCATATAATAAAAAAAGTAGGTGTTGCAAACAATCCGTTTGAATGTCGGCGGTAATTGTAGCAACAAGTAGCAAATTGTTGTTAGTGTTATTGGTATCTTAAGAAAATAAGGAAGGTGAGAGTGTGAACAAGAGATTAATGGTTAACTGTTGACGTTTATGAAATGGATTTATATGTTGAATATGTTTGCATATGAAATATCTGCATGATATGCATAACTTTTTAAGAAGACTTATGATACCACGCTCAAGATGATGACTTGGTAAAGAAACTTCTCTAGAAAGTATTAATCAAAAAATATTCATATGATATTTCAAGCACTTTAGAAGTGTCAAATTTAATAATCTTGATAACGATATGTTATGGATGATTGCTGAATAAAGACGGTAAATGAGACTATTTATCATTTATAATTATTTCCCAAGATTTAAAGTAAGCAGAAAGGTGTACAACTGCTCATACATATAATGTAAAAAGTTTCGACATTTTTTGCGAAAAGCTTCACATTTGCTTTAAAAAGTACTTTCCAGCTTTTAAAACAGCGAAAAGCTTTCAATGACTGGAATGCTAAAATTTTAATAAGGACGATAAAATTCTTAAATGTATCAGTAGTGCTGGCATAACTTTGTTGCCAATTTACTCCTGTACAGATCTTCTCCCATACCCGCCAGTAAAGATGTTCACACATCAAAATTTCTGCCAATTAATTAACGTAAAGTAACGAAAAATTTTGTATAACCTCAAGTTACATCGTTACCAAAACCATGCGCATATTAAAACCAGAAATCTTTTCTAAGGAACGTGACATATTCGCCAAAATGATTTCAGAAAATAAATGCATGTTGTCTTAATTTTATTTATATTTACATTAATTTACGCCAAAATTTGGATAAATAAAAGTTTTAAATAAAAAAAAACCTCAGGCAGGTATGAGGATTCAAAAAAACGTGATGAAAAAGGTTATGATTGAATGTTCGGTAAATAAATAAACAAACAAAAATTCATACCAAAGCGTCTCTAATATTTACTCTATCTACTTGCCTTTGTCAAAGTGATGAGACGTGTGCTCGAAAGAAAAAAAATCACAGTGATATAAAATTCGAATACAACAATTCATCAGTCAAAATTTAAGATAAATAAAAGAAATTCGCTAAGAGTACGCACATGACACTTTGGCACTCTACGCAAAGTTAGTGGCAAAAGTTCAACGTTTTCTGTATGCAAATTCATAACGTTACATTTTGACACTACGACGAGAAAAACACAATGCAAACGTAATTTATCACAGGAAGAGGAAAAGTAGAAGGCGTGACGTGTAGCAGAAAAACAAAAAAAAAAGAAACAACAACTTTTGCAATTTCAAAAGGACTGTGGTGTCTCGCAGCAGTTCAGTTTGGATTTATTCCTGTTGTTCGTATTGTTGTCTGTTTTCATGTATTGAGGATTAATGAGCTTCATTCGACGATACAAACAGACAGACAGACAGACAAAGGTAAACACCGGTATGCAGTAGTGTTTTTTGTAGTTGTTGTGATTTTTAAATACCTTTTTAGACACGTAACTTTAATCTATCATCACTTGCGGTTGCTTTTATTCTGGAAGGAGTACATATGAATGAAGCAAAAAAGTGGTACGAAATTCATTAAGCATTTGAATGTAATTCTTAAAGTTGAAACTTAAATTGTGTTTCATAAAGCATATCGAATCCTTATTCAATATTTTGTCGTTTGATATTGAAAATTAACTCAGGCTGTTCATAAAATATATTTCAGAGGGCGCACAAAGTGAAAATGAGAAAATTTTCTTAGGTTTCGAGCAATATAAATATTGATAAAAAAGTCTTTAAGTGCTTAGTCCTTTGATATTTATAAAAAAACCTGTGCCTCAAGTCATAATGGGTGGGGCCTACATGTCGAAATTAGTTATCACCAAATCTCTTTTTCGGGCTATAGTTATTATGATTTCTTCCAATAGCAAACTATGTGCATACACAGTGCGAAAGTTTTCCACCCAAACTATAAATCACCAATTGAATGCGTAGCGCTATCTGTCGAAACTATTCAGTATTATTGTAACCCGACAATCCTTAGATATACATGGTATAATTTGTACAAGAATGGCGGGAGCTATAGTTTAATATATAATAATAATTTTTCGTGGTAAACTGATCTTGAAGCATTTTCGATGATTTCAATCAAGAAGTATTCTAAAAATTCAAGCAATTACCTATGATTACATTTCAAAGAATTTGATTTCAACTTTTTTTTTTTTCAGTTCAAAAAATAAATTTTTCATAATACTTTCAATTTCGAAATGTATTATATATGTATGTTTAAGAAATGTATATAAGTATGTATGCTTCAGAAATGGTAAGACTTACACATAAGGTCAAAATTTGTTCTAATTTATATGTAGGTATTAACTCCCAAAGTTTCAGTATTTTAGTACAAGGGGAAGGCAATGGTCCATATGTCAAAGTAACTGCGAGTTATGATCTGAAGCATTGTGAACGTATTCAGGGCCTCTCTAAAATTTATTCACTTTTTCAACGGCAAAGTTAGCTGGAACGTACCCAAATAGAGCGCATTCTATAGTGTTATAAAATGGTCCATCCAACGAAGTCATGTTTTTCCTCATATTCGTCACCCAGCGGCTTTTGCTTCTATTTCTTCAGAGTTACTTCATCCACACGCGAAAAATTAACCAGTCAACACAAAAGTTGGATAATGTTGCGTTTGATTATGTCAATTTCAGCGTAGAGCTCATACAGTTTGTGGTACATTCAAATAGAATGGAATTCACAAACCTAATTTTTATTTCAAGCACCCCAAGCTCGGCTGCTTCAGTCTGCGAATATCCCAGCTTCCATGTAATAGAGCAGCACGGGTAAGGTTAGCGGTCTGTACTGCTCATTTGGCAACTGAGACCATCGTTACACCTATTAGCAAGACTAAGTCTCCATGGCTGATATCGTTCTGAGTGTTAACGGCATTGCCAAGGTAGGTGAATTCCTAGACAAATTCAAAAGTATAGTTGTCCGCGGTAACCTGAGATCCAATACGCCGCGTTTCCATATATGTGGACACCATTTACTTCTTTTCGCCCTCGTTAACCGTCAAACCCACCTTTGCTGAATCCTCTTCGAAAGCAGAAAAAGCAGCAATAATATCTCGCCTACAAGTTCCAATGATATATTGATAAATGCAGTGAGCTGGACAATGTACACTGGCTTTTTGCAACACTCCTTTCATCACAAAGTTGAATAGGCTGCAAGATAGTGGATCGCCTGGTCTGAAAACTCTTAAGCTATGAAATGATTAGGAGAGGTCCTTTCCTACCCTGGCAGGTATGTTGCTCAACGTTATTCTTTAAATCCGCTCAAGCTTAGATATGGTGGTATATAGACAATCTCGTAATGGGCTATCGAATGCAGCTTTATCATCGATAAAGAGATAATGGGTATCGATCTGTTTTTTGTGGGTATTTTTCAGAACTTGACGTACTGAAGCAATCTGTTCGATTGAGGTCTAATACGCTTGACAGGATTGTGTAAGATGGCAAAAAGACTGATTACTCCGTAGTTGGGTCACCTTTCTTCAGTACATGACAAAGGAGACTGAGATTCCAACTGTCGCACATGATTTCGATAAGCCATATTTTGCATTTTCTAAATTTTAAAAATGTGGTTTTACAGTTTCTTAGATAACCGCGTGGAAGATGGTGGGCATCTTCATCCACAGATATTGGACTTTTTATATACAAGAACTTATTTCGAAAAGTATACGATGTACAAAATTTTATTAAATCATTTTGTAATGTTGATTTTCACTGACAGACTGAAGAACTATGGCCATTCCGACACAGAATATGGCTTTGGTAAAGAATATGCATACTTTTCTCTAACTGCCACCCCCACTTCAATGCATTACAATCGAAAGTAAAATGTGGATATAAAATGTAAATAAAAAAAGTTTTTTGGCTCATTGACTGAAATCAATGGTCATAAAAAATGTCCTTATATTTACAAGGGTGCGTTCTTTTGTTTCTTATAGCGTTTGCATTTAACCCTATTGTGTATAAAAAAAGTAAAAGGATATGTGCGCAAAAAAAACTATAGAATCAGACAATTTTATGCTTGTTCTTATAATGATATCTGTCTAGCGCTAAATACGCTATTTACCTTTGAATTTCAAACCAGCTGCCTATTGTTAATTGAGTTTTTTCTTTTGATTCCTGATTGTTTGTCATTATCTTTAATGTCTTTGCTTACATGTGTGGGACGCAATGTTTTTTTTAGGGTTGATTGCCAAACCACAAAGGACTGAATAAATTGAAATCATAAGTTGGGCACAGTTTTTTTGTTAAATTCCAGTATACCTAACTGATTTATGCAAGTAGTACTTTTAAAAAGAACAAGTTTCAGAGCTTCAAAAGAAAGCCTCCTTGCGTCACAGTCACAAATTTTCGTTCGCTTAGAACCAAATGTCACTGTGACATTTTCTCAGATCGATTTACTCAAACTTTCGTCTCATTACTGTCACTTACTAATAAACTTAGTTTTGTTGCCTTCAATAAAATAATATATAGAAATAAATATACTTTATCTTAGTATCATATGTCTCTTTACGAATAAAATTCAAAAACAGCAAAATGATTTTAATTTCAGATTACTTGGAAAAGCCACAAAGAAAAAAACCAAATAAAATCAACTTAACGACTATAAAGTATTAGGTATGGTGTCCTTATTGGTGCAAAAAGCAAATATGCTTGCATGTCGTATGATGCTTTATTTAAAAACACCCACCGATAATATACACAAATTGCTAAGGACACGCGATGTCCTTGTTAAACATTGCATGGTTCAAAATCAAACCAATAAAATCGAGTTAGAAAAAAATACACTAAATTTCATTTTCAACATGCGCTTGCATTGAATTAAGTTGCATCCTGTTGGATAAACAAACTATCAGTAATGATTATCCTTAAATAAATATCATTGATTTTGACCAGGCAACCAAAAATGCCATTCGCTCGCAAATGTCACTTGTTGCTGTTTGCATACTCACAGTTATCCTTTGATCCTAAAGCATACACTCTGCTGCTGCAAAAATACATTGAAGGAAACAAAAAAAAGAAATTGAAAATGTCATTTTGCTGCCAATTTAGCAAACACTTAAACCAATTTCTCACTTCAATCTACTTTATATTTTCAGCATCCCACACATCCCTAGCCAATGCTTAGCAGCAGCATATCCTTGTTAGCTTTGTATAAAAAAATAAAAATTGCTTTGTTGTTGTAACAACATCTTCAAAGTGCCAAAGTGTGAAAATGTCATGTTGGCAATGACATCAACCAGCAGCAATAGCAACAACAAAAATTGTGATGAACAGCACAACAGCTACAGGACGGAAGTGCAATTTTAAATGGTGCAATGAATGCATGTCTGTCGCTCAGTTGGTTGGATGGAAATATACTAAATGCATGGTTGGAGGCACTGATTCGCACTAGCAAGATGCGACGTTTTAATCGTATGTATGTATGTATGTATATATCGAAATACGAAGAAATGTGTAAAAAACGTAGATTAATGCAAGCTGTTGCGGCGTAAAGTATGAACCGAATCATGTTTCGCTATGTTAGTACTGTAGAAAATATTGAAAATGTCTAAAATTTCATAAATTGATACATATTGAAGAAGTTGAATAAATTTTAAAAAAGTCAAAAGAATGTGGGAAAAAATGTAAACAAATTGGATATTTTTTAAGGGTCCAAACATGTTGAACAAGTCTGTAAATGTTGATAGGTCAAGATATGTTGAAAAAGTCAAAAAATGTTGAATAAATCGATATAGTTATGATTTTAGTTGAACAAGTCTAAAAATGTTGAAAAAAGCATAGACTGATACGACCATCGACCAACAAAAAAATTGGGTTTGTCGCACATCTTCAATGAAAACAATTAAAATATTCATATCAAAAAAGTTATCCAAAGGAAATTTAGTACTGATATAGTACCGTACTTATGCATTCTCTTGATAAATAGAAAGCGGGCTGTAAAACTGAAACAATATCAAAGTTGACAGAGAGATTCTCAATGTATTGTAATGAAACCTTTATATGTAAAGTGATACAAATATTGTTCGACAACAAGGTGATGGTAGTTAGCCTAGTGGGCGTGTCACAACATAAGCTAAAATGAACACATTAACAAATTTTTTGGGAAAATTTTATGAAATATACGTTTGTTACATTCAAACAAATCGTTTTTTTAGTGTACAATGTCGAACTTCATTTTCGATTTTTATCCTTTATCACAACGGCCATTAACCGGTTTTACCTACAATTAATGGCCTCCTACGCGGCATACGGGCTTGGCATCCGATTAACGGCCACTTGGTAACCCTGGTTATCACACACTGTACTGAACAGTAAGCTCCATGAAATCGGGAAAGGCTTCAATGCGAATGAGATGAGATAGGTACAGAAAGGTCTGAAATAATACCACCCACTCTTTGTCTTAAATTTGGGATTCACTAGATCTATGATGCTGATGCTTTGCACAAACATAAATTATTGACCAGCAATAAGTGATTTAAAAAAAATTTTCTCATCAGGACATCGAGATTTTGGTCACTGAAAGTTCATAAGCCGTATATCAGATTTGAAAAATATTAAATTTTTGATCCTCCATACCTTTTAAACTATCCATAATTCAGACTTGTAAATCAATTGGAATTAAAGTGTAATGTTCAAGTAGCTAATAACATCCTGATCAAAAGCTCATAGCATCAAAAGTCTGAGTTATGAATAGCTTAAAAGATATATTGGGTCACAAGCTGAATAAGTGGTTTATTTAATGTCGGTTCCGTGGATCTACATTGGTCGAAATCTTGAAATTTTTTAAGCCCTAGAAACTTTTGATCAAAATACCATGATCGACATCTGTGCGTAATTTCAGCTTCCTGTATTTAAGTCAAAACAGTTTTGGTCAAAATTTCACCTTTCATAATTTTTCTTCCATACTATCGATTTTGAGGAAAATTCGCACTGAATAAAAAGCTGTTAAAATTTTCTAAAATAATTATTATTTGTCATTATAAAAATCGATATTCTTCAAAATTATCTAAAGAATTTTGCTTGTAACATAAACTATTCAAAGAAAACGGATACACACATGAAACTGTTTCAAAATAATAAATGACTTTATGACCAACAAATGACCCTTTTCACACTGTTACCAAAAAACCAAAATAAAAATTATTTCAACATGGCAAAAATGTTATTTCCAACGTATAATAAATACAATGACTAATGCGTATGATAATGCTTGCGGTCAAAATGGGTCAAAGGTCCTTTTTTTGGGAGTATAATAATAAATAGCATACAAAAACTAGAACAAGCATAACATATGTCATTTATATCCATACAGAGAAGGACCTTTAACACTTAAATATGATGCAAGTAATTTATGTGAATGTCCTTTAGAGGAAACGGAGAAAAATCTGGCAAGGATTGTTTTTCTACGGTTAACATGTCAACGAAGTTGTTAAATGTATGCTGACAGCGGTGTTTTGTGCATGTCCTGTTGTGGAATAATTAATAATATTTCCTTGAAAGTTGCTTAAAAAGGATATGCACGTATTTAATTGTGTGGCAGTTATGTTTTTTTGAAAAAGTTTTATTAAAATTCATTAGTTGCTGACGTTGTTTTAAAAATATTTCGTAAATTTATTCTTTTTTTTTTTGTCACAAAAATTTAGTTTTCATATATCACTTTTACATTAAAAAAGCTTTTATTTAAAGTTTTTATTCACAACTCATGCTTTTAAAGGATATACAGCTTAGGTAAATCCTTGCTATCTAACGTAAATATTATTTTGTGTTTTCGTTCGTTGCTTAAAAGGCTCTTGGGATTCACAAAATGTCTTCATTTTAAGCAGCAGCGAATTCAGTAAATGTGACTGCAACACCTTTTCTCTTTTTCTTTGTGTTTCGATTGTCAGCACAAATGCTGTTGCAACATTTGCAGCATGATTGCGCATAGACAAATATCGTGTTTTTTTTTGCATTTACCGGTAAAAAACACGTTCGTTCTCCACCATTGAAGTGAACTATGAAAAATTCATGTTTATAAAAAATGCAAGGATAAAAAAAGAGTATCTCTGCTTTTTGGTGAAATGCATGCACTTTGCGGCCACAATTTCTAACAAATTATGCAAAGTGCTGAGGTTTGGCTATGGTAAACAAAATTTGGCGAAAACTTAAATTTTTATTAAATTCTTTGTAGATGCAAGTTGAGATAACATTAAGAAAAGGATAGAGCATTTACTGGATATTTATATAATTTTGATTTAAAATAAAATAAATTCAAATATAATTGATTTTTAGGAATCGTTATAAATTGTTTTTCTTTCAATTGATAATTCCTTAGCAGAGCACACTGCATATGCTTTATTTTATATCCTCAATAGGATCTCCAATTATTACGTAGCATCCTTTCACTTTTATTTACCCTCTAACTTTTCCCCTCTATTATCACTGACAACATCCTTTAACCCTTCGATCTCAGGTATATTTTATGCCTATGCAAATTAGTTGCCTTTTAATTTTACGTATACTATATATGGCTGTTTTTTTTTAAATTTATTCAAATTGATTTTTTTTTATATACTTTTATAGCAGCAGCTGCGTCACATGATTCCGCTGTAATCCTTGGCTTGAAAGATCATATGTTTTTTGTTGCATTATGTGTAGAATATATGAAATTCCAATGAAGTGAACATAGCTTTGAAGATGCTGTTTCAGTTATATTTCATCTGTTCTACTTGGAGCATGCCTTAAGTTTTTTTTTGTATAACATAATAAGAAGTACAGATTGTTAAAATTTTTTTATTTAATTTTGCTTTCTGACTGTCAAAGTTTGTAACTTAGGCATTAGGGGTTACAAGATACATTTAATGCCAAGTCGCAGTCACTCAGTAAAATTAAAGCTTTTTGAGACCGGTTAACTTACATACATAAATTATTGAAAAAGTTTTAAATAATGTTTTTTAATTGACGACTAAGAAGAGGTCCACATTTTCCTCAATAAAAGTTTATCAACAAACAAATAACTTACCGAATGCTTGCCGGAACAGGTTTCTTTTAGCGCAACTACTTGGAGCGAGTGAAGTTTCTGTTGACCTGCAAAAAAAAAAAAAAAATGCTATCAAAAATTAAGGGAAGGGCTTAGTTTTAGCAATCGGTTGTGTTGGATAAAACTTGTACAGAAATATTTATAAGTTATATCGATTTCTTAAATTTTGGTCTCGTTTGAAAGATAATTGAAGAAGCTTTTGTTATATGAAAGTTTGAAGTATGTGCCATAGTTTTCAAAACAATACGATTTTATTTAAATTAAGAACAACTTTTTAAAAAAGAAAAAGACATGTATTAAACATTTTTGTTTTCATAGTGCGAACTGCCAATTAATAACAGAAAGATGTGTGACTCCTGAAGGATACACTAGATCAAAACACTTTTTTGAGGAATCTGAAGTCTGAGCTCCCCAAAAATGTTTTAAGTCATAAAGTGAGGATGTAATTTTGAAGCAAATTTTCAATTTCATATTTGTCGGACAGAGTCCTAACGTATTGACGTTTCAATGGAGAATTCGATAGTTTTGTCTAATTTTAAAAAGGTCGGGAATATAATGCAGAGTCGCACTCAAGCTTTATGATATTTAGTACTAATGGCACCTGTATTCAATAACCAGTTTTTAGTTTATTTCAGTGAATTCCATGATAGCAGCATATTTATTGGCAGAATCGGTTATCTGGAATACCATGACAAAATGAATGAGAATGACATTTCGAAGCTCTTAGTACTGACAGTAATTTAGCAATTTTCGCGATCGTTTTACTTAGAGCAATAAATAGTTGATTATCAATAACAACAATCAATTTAGCGACAATGCACTATCACTTTAGCTGATTCCACTACAGGTTAAGTAGTAGGCTGCGTAATATAAAAGATTTTTTTCAAATTCCGATTTGGTCTAGTGATAGGAGCTTGCCAAAAACGCTTGGAAATGGCTATGTAATATATCTTGCATAGCTGTTTATGTCTTTTGCCCACGCATCAGTAATGAAGTTTTTTTTATTTGCTCGAAGTTTCTTTGAATATTCTAATCCTGTTCTTTTTAAGCCCTAATTTTCTGAAGTAGATTTTAATGTTAGTAGCGATTATGGAATTAAAAAAAGGGGATATAGATTGCAGTGAAACTTTCTACGACTTCGCTAAAGATTAGTATATATTTTTGATAAAAAGTAGGTAAAAGTTCGTAGATGGACGAGTCATCTGCCATAGAAGTCAGTTATCATATTTACAAAAACCAAAGCCCATATGGCCCATTTTGTAATGTCTTCCCTAATCAAATATCGATAATAAAGTTCTCATGACCCACCCAAATGGGTTCTAATTGTCTGATCTCTAGTGGTGATATAGTAAGTCTCATAGTTTCGTTAATATCAACACTTTCAGCGGAATTTCCGGAAGTTCTGTTTGAAGTTTTCTATTACAATTTCTGTATTCATTTTAAGTTTCAAATTTATAGTGATTTTTTTTTATTAAAACATAAGCTAAGACTGCTGAAATCGGAAGATTTACACTTGGAGATTATGTTAGCAAGTGTTCAAGTCATTCAAATAACTAAAAATTCTTTTAGAAAAATAGCAAAAAGGTACACACCTCAATTCATTTTGTAAAGATTTATGTATATTATGACTTGTACACCACAATCAAAAGATTTTTTAATACTTTAAAATTGTGTGCTTAAAAACCCCATGGTATCTATAAATCCGTATTTCAAAATGGCGTCATCTACTACTTGAACTAATCCAATTTATTCCAGCTCCATAATTTCTACGCATATTTGCTTAGATAGAACGCAACAACAGTTGCTAGTTGCTTGGTTAGATAGGCGAGTGTGTTTCAATGTGAGCTTCCTATTTGAATATGTGCTGTGTATTTACCCTTAAACATTTACTACTATCAAGCGAACGAAACGACCTCCCACCCTCTGCAATTTTTATTTTTTTCTACAATACAGCACTGACACGCTTTGCATATTCTTAAATTTCGTTTTATGATAAATGGTGCATGTGTAGCCACCCTATGAAAATAGAATACAAGACGCACATATACGACTAAATACACACAAGAGATATGTCCTTGTTACAACCCAACATAAAGGATTTAACTCGATTTTTATATTTTTTTGGTTCACATGCCATAAGAAAATGAAGCGAGGGTGCTTTGCTTTGCTGAAAGTGGGGGATGAAAACATAAGTGATGTCATCTTCAGTTTAAAAAAACTTCTTATTACAGAGAAAACTGCAAATTTAGTTGAAGGTTTCAAGCTTTAAAGTCCCTAGCAACATTTCGTTTTAGGGAGTTATCTAGCTCCTGCAACTCTTATGTAAATATGTATTTAAGTAAATTCCAAAAGTATGTCATCTACTGCATCAGATAGGCTTACTCTTCCATTTCAGTGAGTTTCATTATCATTTTCTTATTTTCTTAAGAAATTATTTACATTTTTAAAATAAGCCATAAACGACGACGGACTCTGGCGAATGTTTTTTATTGACTCACAAAATTCTACAACGCTTCATTTACGCTCCATTTTGAGAATTCTTTTTATGTCCCCTAAATTGATTTTAGTTCAATTCGGTGCTGGTTTGTCCTAAATTTCTATAACTGTCGTTTGCCATAAAAACAACCAATGGTATTTCTATTCAATCGTATTGAATGTCCTTTTGCCATTATTTGGTGCTCTTTCTTATCTATCGTATTTGTGTGAGTGTTAGGTTATTTGGGATTAGTAGCTAGCCCCCTCAAATGTAATGGGGATTTTATATTTTACCCTCTTCTTTTGGGTTTTTATTTTTTTTTATTATTTTATTTATTTACTTTTAATGAAATTTGCAATATCAGTAAATTTTTACGATATTATGAGCTCGCACTTGGTCATTAATTTTTATTAGTATTTACTGGCTGCATATCTCATAAGGTATATATATATATAAATATATTTCGTAGCGTGAATAGACTTAAATTAAAGCGGATTAAATATTTGTAGTACTAGATAAGTTTTGAGATAAAAACATAATCGAATTGATTTACGCTATGAATTTTATTAAAGCAACGATATTTTTAAATAGAATATTAAAAGAAAAAAGTTCATTACAGAATACATCAAACTTTTATTTGGAGTTTAGCTAATACAGGTTGGCGCAATATATCTAAATATCTTGGCGCAATTATATCTAGAATTTATTTCCACTCTTTTACTTTAATATTTTATATTTTTTATGTTTTCAGAGTTTTGAAAACAAAACGTGAACAATATAGTGTGGGATGATATAGAATAATGCAACGGAGCATATCTTCCATAAACTAGCAATCCCATTTCCCAAGTAAATAGCTTCTTTAACTAGCAAAACTGCAAAATATGGAGCTATGAAGAATTCAAGAATTCACATTCTTAAGTGTACTTCTTAGTGAGTTGTACATATCTTCTGAAATAATCATATGGAAAATGCACAATATTGGACGATATTTCATAATTTTTTCAGGACAGCTGTGCAGAACTATCCACAACTGTGGTTCCAACCTGACCCGAGCGCAGAACAGGTTTTATCGGATCAAACCACTACTCCCACCGGGGATTTTCACATATGGATTTCTTCTGAGCTGCATAACCTAATATGAGATATCCGACTTCAAACCCCCTCCCCACCCTTTAAAGATTTTTGCGCACGGGCCTGTTTCCAAAGTACACACTGACTTAGTTACTTCGGCGAACGCATTATTTAATAGGACGTTGTGTTTACCGCACTTAACTGTTTTCCATAGCCTATAGTAAAGAAAGACCATATTCTAATTCAAAAGCAATATTCGCAATGAAATCCACGAATCCGGAAAGAGCAAGCATATCTGTAGCAGAAAATTACCATTTACGAGACGTATTATTGCACATTTACTCAAGAAAATTCCAAATTTGTATAATGCTCTTCAAAAAAGTTTATAATTTACTTTAATATATAAAAATTATAGCAAATTTCCATACAAAAAATGTAATTTTGCACCACCCTGTAACTACTTCATTATACAATACATGTATCATATAAACTATTTTCTGTTTTCTGTGTTCAATTTAGTTTTTCACATATCTAATTTGCATATGAATGGCCTGTTTTTACCACCTTTGCATTTGTTGTGCAATTTATTTTCCATTCAGTTCAATCCGATTTTTTATGATGTATGCAAATTTTCTTTTTATGCATTTTACAGATTAGGCAGCTGTTTCTTTGGTAGGATGCTGCGTAGACTTTTTCTAACCCTTGAAAATAAAGGGCCACTCATATTATGCACTGATATCTGAGTTCCGAAAATTTTGTATTTTTTTTATTATGCCAACCGTTTCTCCATATTGGTTCTGAATTTTTAGATATTTAACCATAAATTGACAAAAGTGTCATTATCGCCCGTGAACCGTCAATCTGTACTCCTTCGATAATCTTTAAGGCATAATATTAATTTGATTGCAGAATTTCAATTGTACTTCAGAATTATGATATATTCCGTCTTAAACTTAATTTGAGATTTCTACAGGTCGTTGATTCGAATATATGTATAAGCTGTGCTTTAAGATTGGCTCTGGGTTCTGAGGCATTGTATCTTTCACTGACAAAGTTTTTATTTTGGCTATGCTGTTATTTGTGGATGAAATGCCCAAAACTCAACTATTCTGCGATCAAATTAAGACTCAGTATCAAAAAAATTAAGTGGAATAATGCCATTAGATTGTCGAAGGAGTACAAATTTATGCAAAATTGTGATTTATGACAGTAAACTGCTTATTATCGAAAAATTCAGATCCAATCCAGAAAAACGGTTTGCAATCCCCAAAATCCCCATATCATGATATGGGTGGAATAAATATAGTAAATTCACGGAATATAGATATCATTGAATTTTTGCGCGGTTCTTTGAAATGTCCTATCCAATGCAGATGGAATGAATCTGTATGGTCAAGAAGTCTGTCAGTTAAGATTTAACTGGGTATTGACAAAAAGGGGCCTCATTCAACGCTTTACTTATTACACATTATTTGTTTGTGTATATATTTTCTTAAATGTAATTACTGTAATTACAAAGTCTACAAATTATGTGGGTTTCTACACAGTACAAATAATTGTAAATGAAACCCTATTTTCTACAAAAAATCACTTTTTTCACCCGCTCATTAAAGCTTCCGTTTGAAATTTATAGCCCACATCTGCGGGTAAAATAAACCTAATGGATTTCATTTTAAAAATATCTATAAAAAATAAATTACGGCTACGTACAACCCTTTCGCAACATCAAAGTTACCGTATAGGCCGCCAATTTGTAAGGCTATATACGCCTTAACGATGCAAATATAATACATTAGTTATAATGTTGGCGTGAAAATGCGTATATCACAAATACACACAAGTATGCATGTAGCTTTAAGTACATATATACATACACATATATATGAGTACAATTTTGGTACATTTTATATAATGTAACAAATTTTTCGCACTTTTCTCATAACCATCACCATCGGCACATCTCTGTACGCACAATATTTCCCCGCAAAAGATGTAGACGTACGCGAAAAGGGTTGAAATCAGCGCAATTCAATGTGCGTGTGTACGCGCGATATATAACCGTCCAACCCCATCTCTCAAGAAGTCATTTAGAACATATGAAGAGTGTTGCCAGATGTTGAAAATAAAGCTCAGCGCATCAACTGACAACGTAAGATAGAAAGAGTTATATCAAAATTTTTCAAAGATGTTAGATGCTGCTGCTGGAATGTGCACGTATTTGATGGCCACCCACTATCACCACTGTTTTCATTCAGTTCGTGCGTAGTACTCAGCTGCTCATTGTAGTTGCTTAACCTATTACTGACAGCTGTTGCTTAAAAGTGATTGTATGTATGAAATTTAAGCTTTAGATTCTGAACTTAAGGTATTGTAGCAGATTATGGCATCAAAAGACTGATATACTACGCTAAACACTGATGGCCATTCATATACTTTCGCGTCCAGCTCTTCCTAAAAGATGATAGTCACGAAGTAACCTGAAAAGAAAAATTGGCTTTGAGGAATCTAATTCGACTTAAATAACGCGTCGATTTCTGGATA
Organism: Meiosimyza decipiens; assembly: GCA_963680825.1. Taxonomy (NCBI): domain Eukaryota; kingdom Metazoa; phylum Arthropoda; class Insecta; order Diptera; family Lauxaniidae; genus Meiosimyza; species Meiosimyza decipiens. The sequence goes on along the minus strand of OY804261.1, from coordinate 10,917,978 downwards.
TCGAAATAGAAAAATTGATCAATATGGTTGGAGCCATTTTGCCTTGTAGGCTTAAAAGTACATAATTTTTGTCCACCTTCTTTTAACAAAACAAATTCATGAGTTTTCCTTCCACAATTCTGTCCGATTTTCGAGTACATTTACAGATAAACGCTTCATTAAACATAAATATTTCGTATATACCGTTTGTCCTTCTGCGACCTTTCTTTCGGCCGAAAATCAAAACAAACAAAAAAACCAGAAATTGATGCTTTACATACAGAGAAACAGATACGCAAAATGTCACACGGATCAAAAGCGTTATTGCGTGCCGACGGTACTTTGACGTAAAATGAGTGAAATATTAATGTTGTAAAAAAATATATATATATATAATATATAATATATCGTTAAGGTATTATAAAAGTAATATTAATGTATCATTAGAAACAATAAAAAATAATTTCTTGAATATATAAAACTGAAATATGTATATGAACAATAACACAATAAACAACTATGTGAAAAGTACTATAAATATAACATAATAATAAGGATTTTCACAGTATCACTGTGTTAATAGATGGATGAAACTAATAAGAAGGAAAAGCCAAGCAAAGTTATGAATATAGTGGAATTTTCGTGGTATTACTCAGTCAGCAGTAAAATGTCAAAACTAATGAAGGGGTATCACAATTGCAGTTTTTATTCAAGTAAATATGACACGTGGCAATTTTACTATGAAACTGTGAATGACATGTTATATGAAAGTAGTATAGAAATAAAAGTTTTTTTTTGTTTTTTTTTACTGGAACAATAGCAAATGGGTTAAGTGTTCGGTTCTGACAGCCTTCTTAACTTTATGTTTGTATTGAAGTTTTCTTTTTCTTTTCTCAACGGAAGCCATTACAATTTATTCTTCGTCTCTTCGCTACTGCTGTTTCTTTATCGTTTGTTGTATTATTATTTGGCTGATTTTCTATTTCCTTTAATTTTTCAAAAATTTCATCAAACTTTTGCTACTTAAGCCCTTCTTCGCTCATTTGTTGTGGTTTTTTCGCGAATTTTTCATTAGAGAAAAAATCTATTTTTTCACTCGAATGCATAATTTTGTTTGGAGAAATTCCTATTTTGTATTAAATTTATAGCGATTCTTCTTTTAGCCGCATGAATTTGTTATTATTCAAATAAATATGAGCCGCTTATGGCTGTGCCAACTCTAAACGGCTTATAATTTAAGAAAATTTATTCATTGGTTCTGAGAAACGTGCATTAAAAATAATTGGAACAGATTTACAGTGGTTTAATATCGAAATACGGATAAAAAAAATGTTTAATTTTCAAGGGGTAGTTGAGCGGATATAAATGAAATGATGATGTTAGTAAAAAGAAAAACCCTCGAAATTAATAACGTTGCAGTATGGACATTTACATCGGAGTTGAATACATAGATTATATATAAATAAATTTTCCTTTTTTTATATATAGTATCTTTACTAGTATACCAAAAGATTTCCACAGGAAAACTTTTTCAGTTTCAATATATTGAATAAATTTCTACAGCCCATCGCAATCTCAGTAAAAAAATTAATGATTGTCAACATGTGCGTGTTTAATTTAAAATTTAAAAATTAGTTACAGCAGAAGAAAAAAACTCATTAAAAATCCGCCACATTTTCTTCATTTCCAAGTATTATTTTTCGTCTCCGAATACTTTCTGCGTTTCTATTTAATATAACATAATACCGATTATTGCCCTGTTCGCATATCTCAACCGACATCAAAACCCAACTGGCTACCCAAGTTAAATCAAGTCTGGCGACGACAGGGGACACATTATTTTTATTTTTCTGCATTTAAGATGAAAAAAAAGAAAACGAAAAAGAAAAATGTAAAAAATCCCTTAAAAAGTGCGTATTTTTTAAACCAAATGTGGCATGAGGTAGAGGTGGGGTATCCAAAATAAAAAGAATAAGAAAACTCAAAAGTAATTTATGCAGAAGCAGCAACACCGACTGTAAAATTGATGATGATTTTATATGACTATTTGTATGTATTGTTATACAAGTGTAATAGGGTGGCCCTAGCAATAAGTAACTGAAGATTTAGTCATCGCTAAAATGTCAAATTTTTAGTACTTTGTTCTGGTTACTCATTTGATATTACACTTCTCTTGCAGGTGCTTCTTTGCAAGCTTCCTTAGCGAGTAAAACCGTAAGGTAAAGGCATAATTTCAAATGAGTTACAAAAACAAAGACACAAAAGCTAAAAGAATTTTGGCTTTACGTTGTTTCACTTTTTGATTGGATTCTCAACAAATCTATGTTAAAAGGGAAAAGTATCAGACTTAGAAATTCTCGTTCATTGGCTCAAAGTTCACTGATGATTATATTCGGCAATGTATGAAACTTGAACTTGTTTGCTTTTTTTTGTATTTGTAGTTTTTTCTACACCCAGTGAAAGAATTATATGTGCAAAGCTTTAAGTTAAATTTTTTCAGCCATTATTTTAATTTTTTTAAAAATGCTTTTTTAAAAAAATAAAATGTTTAGCATATATTCTGATACTTTTGGTTCTTATGAATAAAATAATGTAATTTCTAAGAATCCTGAAGGAAATATTTATATGTACAAAACTATATATAATTCATTTTTTTAAAACAAACTCAAAATAAAAGGTCAAAAAGAACATTTTAGTATTTAGTATGTCCACCGGCGTGGAAGATTACTTGACTTAACCTAAACGCCATAGAATTAACCAATGACTTGAGTATGGAATCATCAATTTTTCCCCATTTTTCTTTTATAGTGGTTTTAAGGTCCTTGAGTGTTTCAAACTGACGTCCATTTTTATATCTTGAGAGGAAAGGATGGTCTACAGATTCTCCATGGGATTCAAGTCCGGACTAACAGCTGGCCACCGCAATAGGGGTATATTTTTGGACTCAAAGAACTCCTTAGTAACTTTTGCAGACTGTAACGGAGCATTGTCCATTGAAAAGTCCAGGACTCACCATAGGTATCCTCTGCAAAATTGATCAACGCATCATCCAACAAGTCTATATACATCGGCGCGTTAAGTTTGTGAGATACAAAGCACATCTGAGTCTTTCCCTGGTACCCGAACCCAGCCCATACCATAAGCGATTCTCCTTGAAAATTGCGAGAGTAACGTGTCTGCCGTGGATGCCTCAAGTCCCGCAAATATTTCTGGAGACCATCAGGGCCATCTAAATTAAACTTTTTTCGTCGCTGAAGATAACAGATCGACACAACTCGTCCCAAAATTTATACTTTTCAGCAAATTGAAGCCGTGCTACTTTATGGCGAGGTAGAAGCTCAGGTTTCGCGCTCCGATTTTCATATCTAATGTTTTTACTTTCGTGTAAAATTTGCTGTATCCTTCGCTTTGTAATCTGAAGGCCCAACTGACCTTTAATTTCCGTGGGGCTCAAGCCTTTTAACACAGCAAGACGCCTAACTTCTCTCTTACCTCTTTCGCCAACCGATGATTTTCTTCCACTTCGTTTGATTGAAGCATAACATTGTGGGTCTTTTAAAAATTAGTGATTGTATTTCTATGCCGATTAGTTCTAGCAGCTATTTCTCCTATTGCTACTCCTGAGTCCTTAAGGGCTACAATTATTCCCCGCTCTTTCTCCGACAAGGTGCTTCCACGCGGCATGTTGATCTAAAAACCATTCTAATAAAAAAGAAATTCCAGTTTCCAGCATTAAAAATAATTTTACCTTTTCTTAAATGCTTTAAATATTTCAGTAATCTACAAAAAAATTATATTTTTTCTCTACAATACAGCTAGAACACAGGAGCGATCGCTTTGCACATATAATTATTTCCTACTACAGACTGCAGTCGCGACAATTAATTGGAAATATCGGTATGAAAAATGGTGAACAAAAGTAAAAGTCAAATACTCGGATAAACAGTGCACACAAACAAATATTTTGTCGTAGTTAAAAATATTTAAAACTAGAAATTTTAAAAATTATTGAACAAAATATTTTTGCACATATAATTCTTTCGCTAGGTGTATGTTATGGCACTCTGAATTGAATTGTAACAAAACTCAAATCGTATGCAAAGAAAATTCAAAAACAAATATAAGCTCAATCCAAATTTAATTCAAAGAACATACAATATTGCGTACATGGACATGGTTTGTAACGCTTTGGCGCAAAATATACAAAACCGATTTTAGTAATTTCTTTATTAAAACAACATATTTGTACTGAAGAAGAATATCACATGCTTATTTTTTATTTTTTAAGGTTAAATAGCTTTTTTAGGATAAAGTTCACAGGAAAATTGTCGTTTGAGTTCTGTGTTATAATTTTTGTTGTTTTTTCTTCTCATTTGCACCGTTTGTATTTGGCTTCGAAGTGGAAAGAACAACTCTCATTCAATTGTTTCTTTTGAGTAAACGAATGAGAGGTTTAGAAAGTAATTTCATTATGAAAAAAAAAAACAAAAAGACATCCGCGGACACCACTAGTAATATATAAAGTTAAATCGCACTAATTATATTCAAATTAAAGTCCAAAATCAAGTCCAAACTATATTCAGTTTTAGACATTTTTAGATTTCTACCATAAAACTTTCTTTGGGCCACTCTATTTGTGTATAGCTGTATAATCTAATGGACCACCCATACTATAACTTACATACAAACACATGCACGCACATGCACGAATACACAAAAGCATTTAGTGGACTCATTCCAATGTCGAATATATAAAAAACAAGTGAAATTTTTTTTTCGATTTTTTAATGTAAATTAAAAATGTGTATTGGCTAGCGAGGGAAGGGAATTACTCTATAGCTGAGATATAAGAAAGGACCTTAACGTTGCAAATAGCCAGACATTATTATTTGGTCTTGGTAACGGTAAAGCACCCTCAACGCAATGCGTGCGAGTGTGTGTGTGCGTGTGTGTGTGTATGTAAGTAAGTATATTTGCTCATTAAGCAAAAACAAAGTTTTGAGAAAAAAAAATCGTTTTTTACTTCTTCAGACAACAGGGCTTCCGTTTTTTTGTGTCTTGGGTATTGTTTTCTTTTTTTTTGTTTTATTTTCTTTCATATTAAATAAAGATTTTTTTTGAAGAAAAATGTGTGTAAAGCGATGAAGCATGTGGAGTAATTTTTCAAAAAGAAACAGGGTACTTTAATTAAAACTTAAATTTTAATATTTTAGACATCTCATACTTTTTTCAATCTTTTAAGCTAAAAAAATATAAATTTTAAAGCTTCGATTTTCCAGATTTCGATTTAGGTTCTAATGCTTCAACGCAGCGAACGAATTTCGAAAAACCTATTTTTACAAGCCTGAAAATGTGCAATAGAAATAGCGTACTTTCTAATACAGCACAAAAGTGAAGACTAACGAATCATATTGCATAGTTTTAGGCATGCACAAGCTGCAGCTGCATTCATGCACAAAAATGGTATAAGCTAAATTCAATATTGTTCTTTAAAGTACCCTGTATTTAATTTAAGTTCTTGCTTAGCATTACAATGGAGATTTTCCTTCATCATTTTGTATTCGTTTTTTTTTTTTCATCTTAAGATGCTGAGCAACTTCCACTCGACTTATTTTCATATAAGAATGTGTTTACATACAAATACATTTGCATGCAGAAATACTTATGTATATTCTCATTAATTTTCATTATTTTTATTTTTATTTCATAAAAAATCCGCTGACTGTACCAACTTTTCTTAAGGATTTTTTTCGTCGTTAGACCAATGGTTGTTATCTGCCTTTGTAGTATACAGTGGTACACGAAATATTTAAAGAGAGTGAAATTAGATAAAATTGTTTTTTTGCTTTTTTATTTTTTTGTTCAGTCCTACGAAAATTTTACAAAGGTGTTCAATTTTTAACGAAAAATATTTTCGAAAAGAACTACTATTTTCATGAGCACAACTGTGTGCACATTACTGTCACTTAAGTTAATATTTTAGTTCAATGAGTTGATCCACGGTATAATAATACCATCCCTAATAGTAAGAGCCTTACGACAAAGCAACAACAAAAATATCCCTAATGGCGATTAAGAAAAACAAAACAAAAAATTTACGGAAGAAAACAAAAATCCTATTTTTTCTGTTCTTGAAATTTTCTTATGAGTTATTGTTCTCTGTCATCTTGCTACTGCTCATACTTCAGTTTGAAATTAAGGATATTTCTCATTCATTCCTATAAGATTGTTCGTTGTTTTCTGAAAACTTCTTACAGCATTTTCTTCGATAGAAGATTTTTTATTTTTCTTATGACTTATAAGAAATAAAGGAATAAAAAAGGATATTTGCTCATTACTCTTTTATAAATGAAACCTTGTCATTGTTCCGATGGATATAATTTCTCAATTATTATTCAAAAGAATAACAAAATCAGAGGAATTTCAATTCAACAATTTGTAGCAAAGCGGTATATAAAATTTTTTTCAAATTGTGCGACTCAAAAACTGGTTTTTAATGCATTGCATATTGTGGTCAGCTTTAAGATTTTTATGTTCTCCTTTTTGTAAGCTAGCCTGTTGCTTCCTTGCTCAAAAATGATTGCAATCACTTCATAATGCCCATGCAATTATCTATTGTAATTTCCCCTTGCTGACCATTGTCCACTCATTGTTATGAGGGTTACCTTTGCTGCCCTTGTTGGATTTTGAAAAGGTGTGACTTTTAATGCTATTTGCTACATGTCATTATGAAAGGTAACACATGAATGGTCATTAAATTTTAATGATAACACTATGTATTTTTAATTGAAAAGAGGGTTGAATGTAGTGGACAAATAAGCAGTAAAATTTTGAAATGGTCAACATGACTTTATTAAGTCATCTGAATAAATTATGGTTTTGCGAGTGTAAACAAGGACTCAAAAAGTTTAAAAACTGTTAACGGAGATTAATGTCAATCTTAAGGAAAAAAGAAAAATCATTTATATAATGCTTCTACTTTAACTAATCGGATGATATCTGCAGACAATCAGCAGCGTCGCTGATTGGCTAATATTAAGTAATCTCGTGAGAGAAAGCTTTTTTTGTGCTTTCGCACACAATCTACGTGTTGAAAAATGCAACAAAGAGTTAGAATTCAGGGTAGGAACATACCAATGCAAGCATTTGAAACAATGCTAAGGTATTTTGAGCTTTCTCGTTTTCCGCAACATAAGCGCTTAGATTTAAATTTTCTCTGGCCAACAATTTATCAAAAGCTTTGCATTTACTACGTAAATGACGGATTAGCCATCACTTTTTTTACGGCTGGTAAACGAACAAAAAAGTTGAATAAAACAAGCATTGTTAAAATTTTTCAAATTTATAACTCAAACTCATTTATTTACTTTCCGCTAATATAACATTTCAAATGTTTCATTAATTTTCATCAATATTATATAATCCCAAGCAGATGCCTCTGTCTTTTGTCGAATGTTTTGCATATCTGCGTTTAAAAAAAAAACAAATTTATTTATCTCATAGAACATTGTATACAAAATTTATGGATGTACAATTTTTCCACGGCCCATCCCATGTAAATTTCAATATTTTAAATTGTAAAACACATAGCAAAAGAAAACAATGTTCGAGAATCATTAATTTTTAGAGCTTAACCAGATGACACATCGAACACACGCAAGATACAAACAACAGCAATCCAATATGTCACTGTGTACATCCAATTGGAATCGTATTTTTAGCCTTAATGAAACAAAAAGATAGAAATAGAAAAAATTTAACTGAAACAATTGAAGAAGCAGAAAAAACGCAACATCTAAACGTCAAATTCATTATTTTCCACAAAGCGATTTGTAAGCCCCCTGCGAACTCAGACTTTTATCTATGAACTCAGTTAACAAGAAATCAAATGAATTCGGGCAACTGTAAAGCAGACGGCATCTTGAGGATTTTTTTTTTTTAATTTTGGCAAATATATGAAAGCGTCCATGCATAAAAGAGGAGTCAACTTTTATGTTGGCTTAAAATTGACATTTTTTGTCTTGTTTCAGTCAGTCGTTGACTAGCATATAACATCAATGAAAATTAAGTGTATTAGAGATTTTTAAATAAAAAGTATTTGGCTTCCAATAAAATATCGAATGCAAGAGATTTCTGCTGGTGGTAGTGCTTATAACAATTCAACGCAGCGCTTCTGACATGCCACAAAAACTTGCAACGAAGCGCCTGCATTTGATATCATCAAATGAGTTACAAAAACGAAGACACAGACAACAGGAAAATAGAGTATCAGGCTTGGCAATTCATATTAAACGGTCACTGAGGATTCCATTTAGCAATGGATGAAACTAGTATGACTAGCTATAGCCAACTTCTTGTTGTATGAGCCTCTGTTTTGAGTAATTTTTTGGTTTTGACACAAACTGCACGGAACAGTAAGCTCAGTAAAATAATAATGTGATTTTAACATTTGACCTTTAGTGCCATGTCGGCAAACAAAAGTAAACGAATGGATCCTTTTTTGTGGAAAAACATTTGGCTTACAAATGTTCACAAAATTTCCATCCAACTGTAAGGAACTGAGATATGAATAAATATTGAAATTTCCTTATAATCTTATGCTGGTAAAAATATATTTCTGATATACAACTGGCAAATTTTTTCAAATTGTAAAACTTAATATAAAAGAAGTATCGATACTTCGATATTTGTATTATTAAAATCACTGTGCAGCATACTAGAGTGCAATATTGAAACAGCAACTTAAACAATAGGTACATTTTTAGAAACAGCGATGTTTTCGCTTTTTTTCACAATGCTACTTCTTTCACTTTATTTTTCATTTTTATATTTATGATTTCAAGGATTTGTAGTTGACGTTTCTAAATTCAGCATCAGAAGCGAAGAAAAAAATATGAAACGAAAATGTTGCGCTACATCTACCCATGGTAGCGAATCGCTGCCATAAGGACTTTAGCATGAAAAATCATTAATATTCATCCCATTAGATGATGCTTAGAAATCCGCTAAATTCCTTTTGGGCACGAACGCGCCTTGATGTTGTTTCACTTTTTTATGATTTTCTATTTTTTGTTGCAGTGTTCATTAGGGTATTTCGTTCTGCGCATATTTTCGTTTTCAACATTTGTTTTATGTTTCTTTTTATAAGAAAAGTTTTTGCAATGTTTGACTGTTTCTGCATTTTTTGCTTTTTGTTTGATGTTACTTAAAACTTTTAAGTTTATGTTCTCCATCAAATGGTTGTTATAAACGCATTTTTTAAAGTTTCAAAAAAAGAGTTTAGTTACCAATTGATGCAAACAAACATGTCAATATTGGGACACCGATAATCCTTATATAATTCACAAAACATCATTGTACGATGAGAAAGTGATTGCTGCAGCCAGTGTTTGCTCCAAAGCCATAATTGGGATATTCTTCTCAGAGTTGGTAAGACAATCAATGGCGATCGATATCAGTGGATTTTGGGGCATTTTCTGCTATTGCAAATTCCTGAGAAAGGACTGGAAAACTTCTGATTCCAACAAACGGCGTGACATGGCACATTACACGTTCAACAATGAATTTTTTGCGCAGAAAGTTACGATTGACCAGATTAAGCTGACCATAGCCGCTAGTATTTCGTTTACATATATTAAATTTTTTTTAACTTCATTGCAGTAACTTTTCGAAATATTGTGTGTACCTAAGTATTAAAGCACTTTCAAACATCAACGCATTTTCAAAATGTTGACTGAACTTCTGTTTACGCATATATATAACATATATCAAATCACATCAGCGTATGTACGTCATGCTCTTACGTCATTTGCTTACACCACTATAAGAAAATGACTTTTTAATATGCGACACACTTGTAGTAAAGTCATTAACCATACGGGGTCACTTTGCGCTCATTTAAATATTTTTATCATTTGCAGTTAAAATAAAAAGATTATGTATTGAAACTTCCAAAAATAAGTTTTCGTGTTGAGAAAAAGTCCGCTTCATGTAAAGTCCAAAGCAAATAAAAATTACAAATGTTTGCGCACCGGCTCAATCAGCATGAAAGAACGCGTACAATAAGGATAATTGCGGAAGTCACTGGTGGTCAAACGGATACGATTAAAAATCATTAAGCAACCTAACGCATGACATTACTTTTTTTCATACTTCGTTTGAGTGTATGTGTAACACATACATGCACACTATTTCCGTTTATAGAATATCACGCACATACAGTGCATAAATTACACTTAGAAAAAATTTAATGAGTGGCTTAGGCAAAATTTTTAGAAGGATTGTCTCAAAAGTATTGCTGGATTGGTAGAAAAGACATGAAAGACGAAACTAAGCCATTTATTAATAGTAAAAATGTCAAGGAATTTTTTTGATACACTCTTCCTTATCAGTCTCGGTCCCGAAAACGAAAACGATATTTATCGGTTCTCGGTGAAGCACTAAGCTCATGTGCGCTCTGTGTAAAAAGAATCTGGAATTATTAAATAAAACAGAACAGAATATTTTACTCAAGTGGCCCAACAGCTTCCAATACTTCTACGCCAGCGTTCAAAATAGTCCTTCAAATTTTTTCGTAGTCTGATTGTGGAACATCCTTCAGTTCCTTCAGCGAATTTGTTTTTTTTTCTATCTTAAAGTTTTAATTTGAGTTTCCGGAATAGGAAAATGTCAAGTTGAGTCATATCAGGTGAATACGGTTGGTTTTATATAACAGTTAACGAAGTATAGCATAATATTTTTGGCCAGAAATTGAAGGTTCTGATCTAGACGATGTGGCTTCAACAAGATGGTTCCCCTAGAAGTACGTGTTGTACAATTTTGGTATTATTGCGCAAAAATTTCTTAAGACTTGTAATTTCGAGATTTCCTGATGGCAGGTGGCCTCCAACTTGAGTAGGAGTTCCAATCAGGCAAGCTCTACCATAGTCAGCTCCGGATCAGCCTCGAAATGGCGAACCTTATTACGGAAAGTCATGTGTGAATCTTATCAGAATCTAAAAGCTAGAAACGTATTAAAGATTCCGGATCAAGTATTGAAAAGCTTAGCCATATTGCAGCTCTACCAGAGAAATACCGAATCATGGAAGATTTTGGAGAGACCGAAACCGACTAGCCTCACTAATTCCTTTTATAGAAAGCCCTATAACAATTTGTACAACCCTGATCGTCTTAGCCAAATCAAGAACAGTTCATGCTAGTCAGATCATCTAAAGGTGTGGTTGAACCCTGTGAAATTATAAAAGCCCTTGTTCTTAGCCAGATCAGATATTTTGGTAAAATTAGAGTCAAATATTAGGATTTATGTAATTTTTTCTAAGCAGCGTCAAGTATCATGTTAACCTGATAAATTAGTCTATGGAATATACATAAAATTTTCCATTTTAACAGAAAAGTAATTAAGTTTCCGTCTCTCCAATTTATAAGCAGCAATAGGGAATATATGGTAAAGAATGCACAAAATAATTTGGACACGGATCAGTGTCATATCAGGTTTGCTTGGTCCATTAGCCTTGCTTCATAGATGACCAAATCTATCCATGACTGATATGATTGCCCAAGTCTGAACCGGAACTGTAAAAGGACCAACCTTATGCGATCCGGACAAACATTTTTAATTAGCCTGATCAGTGCTGTGTCAGGCACGCAGATCAGTATCATATCAAAATTGCCTAGTCCGGTTAGCATAGCTCTATGCGTTATTAAACTTATCCGCGCCTGACCCGATAACACAAGTCCGAACCGGTACGACTTCACACCGTTCGACGGTTCTTGTGGTGCTGCTGAAACATATATATCATTACCAAACAACATTTATAACGAAGAAAGTAATAAGTCTGAACATTACTGACCATATCTCTTACTTTGAAGGCAACAACTGCACCAAGGGATATTAAACTTTAGGCATTTTTTTTAGGAAGAAAGAAAATTGAAAAGGAAAAAATAGCCGAGCAAAATCTTTTAGCAAAGAATATTTTTTTAAGAAAATATGGCCTAAGATTTCATAGATTTTTTTTTTGACTTTACTTTAAGAGACGTAAAGATAATAACTTTTCGCTTTATACCAACATTTTTTATCAGTGCAGTAATCATTATTTAGTCCTCGACATGAACATTCAGTGGGCGTTTGTGTTAAAACTAAACACATTCGATTTGCATAACTTGTAACTGCACAAAAAAAAAAACACTGAAATATTTGAAGATTTTGGTCAAAAACTTCGCATGCTTGTTGTCCATGTTTTTGCCTTTGTCATTATCCTTGATCGTAAATTACTTTTTGATGCAAATCGGAAGCTAGTTAACAAATTATGCATGCAGTTACTTACTAAGGTGAAAATATATGATTTTATATGCTTGCTTGGTGGGGCTTTTGTGTATGAAAGTTGTGTATTTTTTTTCGTCAGCTTAGATTTTATGTAAGGAACACATATCGCTATATCTACAATAGCATGTGAAGTTCATAGGCGGTAAAATTAATTTTTGCATTAATTTAGTGTTTCATGAGAATGGAAAAACTAAGCTTACTTTATTATCAAATGATTTCGAGTTTATTTTCTAGAATGTTCAATCAATGTGAAAGCAATGTGAAAATAGCTTGGAAGGAGGACAGTTAAGTGCCGCAGTATAGTGAATGTTTTAATGGAATGCACATTTATTAAAAATTTTTGGTATATAAGTGGAATAGCTATTATTTTGATATTGTTTAATTTGAAATGACAAAATATTGGCAACAAAACTATGAGAATGATATGAAAAAATTCTTATCTTACGCAAATTTTTATGTTCCCACGGTATCTGTTGATCAAAATGCCAAACTTTGACATATATTATTACAATACATAGGAATTTATATCAAAGTCATGGCACAAATTATGAAATTCCCATACAATTTATTAATCAAGGATCAAGGACGTTATGCGAAAAATCACCCTGCAGCTAATTTGCGAAATAACTGCAAAACAACCCCCTTGTGCAAATATATTTTTTCAGTTTTCAATTTTTCATCATGCAGTTTCAAATATCCGTTATCCTTACGCAATTTTGGTTTTATTGCCCGTTGACGAGGGTACATTAATTTTTTTTACCGCTTGCAGCAAAGGAAAAAAATCCAACAAGTGCGTCATTCTTTGTATTAAGCGCCACAGAGAGTTCGCACAATCAAAGGACGCGAAATTGCATTTTAGTGCAATGTTGTTATGTTGGATAACACTTCAATATGCCTTGTTTCTTTCGTGTTGTTTTTGTAGTATAACGTGAATTTAAAACGGCGTCACTGCAAAACCGCATTGATAGTACAATGCAGCTGACTGACGTTTTTCACATTCCCTTTTGTTGTGGTGGTGTTGTTTTGTTCAATTGTTGTGCATCCTCATTTTGTTCAATGAATATATGCAAATTTTTGCAAAATGCACATAATTTGCATAACAAAATGAAACAAAAAAAAGATCAATTGTTTTTTGGTTTCACGAAAAAGGATATCTGCAATTTTTCACACCCAATGATTTAATCGAACCCCGATATCTATTGTTTAGCAAATCGGGTATTTTCAAAAAAGGTATTGATTAAGAGAAAGCATAGAGTTTTCGGATGTAGGCAAATACCCTTCAAAAACGTATTCTGCAAAAACAATATTAAAATTTTGCGATTTCGGAAAATTCGAAAAGGAAGATGCTTTCTAAACTAATAAGTTTTATATAGATACTAAGGGTACCCGCGGCTTCGCACGGGAACGTTTTGTTGTTTTTTTTAAATAATGAAATTACACTCATAACGTCTCATTTTATATTCTCTCTTCAAAAGTAAAAAAAAAATTGTAAGAGTTTGTTCTTTGAATATCGAAACCAAATACAAACCGTACGTATGAGCAAATAAAAACAACACAGATTTCAAGAAGTAATTTTTTCGTGCGATTTTGCAAAAACTTAAACCTAAAAAAAAAGATATTTAACTTGCAAAATACAAAAAAAAGGTATGTTTAAGTTATTTTTTGGCAAAAATATGTCGTTTTAAAACAGAAATTATTAAAGTCGGTTCAGTATACTTTGAGCCAAAGCGTTACAAACCATTTTTATGTAGGATACTTTATACAAAAAGTATAGATAAGCGATTCCTTTTCGATATGTCCACATCCAAGCTTTTTTAAAAATTTTCTCTTTGACCTTATTTGGACAACCTTATTAAGAATTTTTTTCTTGCCCTGTGCATAACAATATAATGGTTTTATTTCAAATTGTTGAATACTCGTACTTAAGTTTCAAAAAGAAAATCTGCGGAAAAATTTTAATTAACAAACGGTTAGAATCATCGTTATAAATTTAATTTAAAAAAAAAAATCTCATCGATAATCTGCCCATTCATCGAGGAAGACCTTCGTCGCTTCAATATTACGCTTTTAAACCTTTTACCTATAATGCCACTTATTTTGAATATATAATTTTATATTCTCTGACATTATTATTTGTCATTTAAAAATTGACAGACAGCTCTTTCAAAACCAAAAGACCTGTCGCTCGCCATGGAGTCCAAGCCGAATAAAAGAAAAAAAAAACAACTGCACTGAAGAAGACAACGACGACCACGCACTCACTCAAACACCCAATACTGAATACATTAATAGTCTGCAGGACCATTTCAGAATACGAAAGAAACAGCAGAAAAGGATATAAATGAAAGACGACAACGCCAACGATGACGTTGAACACGAACAGGACATAACAGCCGACAGCGACAGTTTGTGACAACTTGCGTTGTATTGCAGCAACCGCCGCATACACTTTTCCCCCCAACCCTACCTACCTAACCAACTGATGCCCCTTAAGCCAAAGAGACTTCTACAACTTCCTGTTTATACTGGTCCACTTTCCGCTCGTTCCCCTGCACGTTTCATTTTATTATTTTATGTATTTCCACAGCACTCATGCTCAACCTAAAGTCCTGAGCATTAAAAATGAAAACAGGCAAAATTATAAAAATCGGTTCACAAACTAAATTTCGGTGCAAGGGAAGTACACAATACATCCCGATATTAACAGCGACGGCGAAAAATTTTGTGCGTTTGTCTCAAATTAAAAAAAAAAACGTTGTTTCTTTAACTGCAGCCTTCACGTTTCGTGCCTGACAAAGCTGAATAATTTTTTTTTTCAAAAAATTAAGGATAACATTCAAAGTACGGACACACGGACTTTTTCTTACATTCGCTTGGTCGGTTCATACGTTCTACTGTCAGTTGGTCGGTTGAAAAGTCCTTTTTTGAAAGAATACTACCAAACTTCAGCGAGCTGGAGTTACAAAAAAAAAATAGTCATAATACAAAACAAAAAACTTTTTATAATGTGCTGCCAGAGCGCGGGGATTCACAATTCTTTTGCATAATTCACGGCATCGTTGGCGAGGAAAGGGCAAGCCCCCAAAGAAGTTGCCACGGCTGTTGCCTTGATTGAGTTGAGGGTGTTGGCATCATGGGGTATTTTATAATTTTTACTTATTTCATTAAAAAGTGTGAGGAATGTAGGGTGTAACGAAAAACTATTATGTCGTATTATATTTACAAATAAAGGGACATTTTTTTAAAGGGAGAAAATGTTACCCTAATTTGACCACCAAAAAATTTAAATATTTTAAAAGTTTCATTTAATTTTTGTCGAAGCAAATCGAATGTATCAAGTTATTCACAATTCAAATGAAATTCTCCCCAATTAAATTTTTTTTTAATCCACCTTCGAAGTCAAAAAAAAAATCCACTGATGACTGTGGAGTTGGGCGCTAACGCTGAGTTTCTTTAGACTGTCACACCAATAAGAAACCCATCCAACAAAACAACAGCCTGTCTGTATATTACATGAAGAAAAGAGGCTGAATGTACCGCGAAATCTTGTAGCATCTAGTGTGTTGATATCGTAGTATGTAGCATAGTTTAACATGCCACCCATTTAATAATCATCCCTTGATCTGGCTGGCGGTGGTATCCCAACCATTCATTGATGTAGTATTCGTATGCGCGGTGGTCGCACTGGGAGTCATTTGTATAAACGAAGGTGAAGGATTTTCTCCTTTTATTTTGAGATGGTAATTTTTTCAGAATTTTATTTTTTTTTTATTTCAATTCGAGCATGTACGTGTTCTAAAATAGTTGCAACAGTGAGTAGGAATCTTAACATCTCACATTTTCAATTTATACCATAATACAGTAAGCTTCAGTCAGCCGTTCCGTGGAAGTGCGTCCCCATTGCCTTGGTCCTTTTAACGTTAATTTTTATTGCATGTAAATGTAACAGCAGCAACAAAACATTGAAGGACATGGGAGTTATTTTTTTTGAGGGTTGAATTAGGAAGGTGTACTAAAGAAATATGTTGCATGGATTAAGCGTGAGTGCATGATATCACACTATGAACTTGAGCCAAAGCTGTGTTACTTCGTTTAAAATGAGAGTTAAACATTGGATATTCTGCTCATTTCAAAAAAATTTATTAATTGTTAGGTATCGATTCATTTTCCAAATTGAAAGTTCTTTCAATATGGACCGTTCTAACAACAAACATGGTTCAATTCAATTAATCAAAAATAGAATTTTCTCTGCTTCCTCCTACTATGAAACTGAAAAGAACTTTACCTTAACCATTCGGTCAATATGAATGGCGCCTAGCGGTCAAACAGCCCGCGAACCCAATCAACGTGCAGCATGATCACGAAGTAATCCTGCCAAACTAAAAGTGCGCACTTTTAAGGCGAATAGTTCACATTTACGACCATCAAATGAATTGCATCGCATACGAAAAAGAAATGAGCTTTCAATTCTATTAAGCGAAATGCTGAGCAATAAGTGAGTGAGTAAGTGACTTTGTTGTGCCGCTTTGATGAAAGCCGACAACGACGCTTAAGTCTCGGGCGTAAGTCTACCAAGTCATCATCAAGTGCAAATCCATTCTGCGATCGATAAAGATCAAGGGACCCCATTCAAAGAAGGGGGCATTTAAACGAAATATTTCAATTAACTCAAAGTGCAGCCATCGATCCAATGCAAAATTTGCGCTCACCGAATGGTGCAATTGGCATTGTGAAATCATATAGCTGGGCTCTGTTTAAGCACACAGTCAGAGTGAATATGATGAGTGAGGAGAACCAAGTGATATTTGGCAGAAATTTTGTCTGGAAATTTTAGGTGGACAACCGCGCTGTGGCGAGGTCTGTTAAAAATATGACAGCGACATAATACTTTAGTTTCATAATTTTTGACCACATACTGTGTATTATTTAGGAATATAAGCATGTTCAAATCTTCTATGCATTTGACGTATAACTGTTTTTTGGATATCCCATTTTTTCAACCTAAATCGTCTAAATAGATCTTGAAAGCTTTCACTCTGGCCTCAACCTTAAAAGGGACGTTCGATTATAGCACGTCGTTCTTATGTGTCCGCAAGACCCCTGAGACAATAAACAATGTTTTGACAAATGAAACTAAATTGAGTGAGTGAGTAGGCAATAAGAAACATAAGCGAAAAAAATATGTAGTAACAAAGCGAAAGGTACCTAACAACTACACTGATGCCGCTCATGCGGAGGAAGCAAAATTACACTACAAGTGTTACACAGTGAGATGAAGTTGAAGATCCCCACTATGCAGTCAGTACAACTGGTAACTAGCGTGAGCGTTGGCAGGCATGTTGTTCATGGCCCCAGGAAGTTAATGATTGCAAATTAATAATTTAATATGCAACATGAGTGTAGTGTGTTCACTGTAGATGTGATTCTTAAATCATATGAAGATAAATTGTATAATAATCGTATTAACAACGAACGAATCGATTCAAACGATTTTTGTGGGAAACAGATAATATCATAGATTTTAATTTCAATTTCAGTTTTTTGGCCAAAGGATCGAAATAAATTTTTATTGCGTATTTTATGGCGGATATGCAAAGTGATCTCTTTGGTTTAAGTTTTTTTTAGATTTTTTGTATGAATATATTTTTTATTTACTATCTGAATTTCGATAATGTGCGACTAAGCCCATTTTCAATTAAATGGTTTCTTTAGCAAGCAAAACTGCAGAAAAATGGCTACAAAGCATTCAAGAGCAGTTCAACAGCGACAATTATACCAACGTGGGTTAGACTCATTGGCCCATAATTATTTTCAAAAATTTTGTTAGTGCTGCCGTTACCATCACTTACATTACTGGTTCGAGCTCTATTTTGATGAATTTGGCAGCAACAAAAATTGAAACCCAACGCTATAGAGCAAGCCACAATTGTGATGCCAAAGCGTTTGCTGCATGACAAGCCCGTTAAATTAGCCGCCATATACACCAGACTCAACCACTCTCGACAATTTTTTTTGTGAGCTATGTATTTGAAAGAACAAGTCAATAAGACGGAGGCTTTTCTCCCACTGAAATCTAATATTCGAACAAAAGTATGTGCTAATACAGCTGAAATTTTTGGGAAAGGATATTTTTTTAGGAGAAGAGAAGTGCTTTATGGGTACAAAATAAATCTGCAACAAGAAAGTGTCGCTCGGAACTAGTTTCGGATGTACAGCAATCGGAAATCGTGAACGTAGCTTTTATAAGAAAAATGTATGAGTTGGGAACCCCTAAACATATTTCCAAAATATGGGTATCGACGTATAAATATTTAAAATTGGTTGTATTATTTTCCAGATCATTGTAAAAATTTAAAAAAAACCGTTATTTTTTCCAAAAAATGTATTATTAACGCATACGTTTTTTAGCATCACAAGAAAACTTCTCTTCAAACGCCTCAGAAGTTCACCATTTAATAAGGTGCAGCCCAAATGGCCGCTTAAGCTGTTTGAAAGAAATTGGGCCATCGGCTCTCTACCATTTGACTAAATACTTTAAAAATATTGACCACAGGCCAGTCCCTTACCGACATTTTGAAGCAGCAAAGACTTGACGCGCAATTGTTTTAAAAACTAATTAACTCACGTGTTTTATATTCAATTTACTCAAACTCTTTATTCAGTTCACTATATCAAGTTTCCAAAAACACTTGAAATCAAACTACATAGTTTAAATGTTAAAATTTAAATAAAACACCGGACAATTTAATAAATTTAACACTTGGATTAAATTTATAATTCACCTTTGAAAATGAACTAAATTAAAAAACAGCTGTTTGTTGTTTTGGTTAATTTTATTCACAATAGCGCTTTTAAGTGTGCTGCCAGATTGAACGTTTAATTGTTGGAATTAGGTATTAGTACATGCTCAATGCGTTGTTAATATTTCAATTTCTTTACACCCAATGCACGAAAACTAAAGTTATTTTAGAAAGTGTAGAGTTATTTGGGTAAGGTAATCGCATTTTTGCCGAATTTTCAAGTTATCTTTTTTCCATTTTTTATGATGAAATTATAAGTTTGTCGACATTTCTGATATTAACTATGCAATGCTTAACAACTTTTGCTGCCATTTTCGTTATTTTTAGATTTTCGATTTATGAAGAAGGACACTTTTGGACCCTTATTAACTTTCTCCAATATATTTAGTTACATTTGGATTATAATCAGATATTTTCAATTCGTTTCGTTAGTTTCTCATATGGGATGGGGTTTTCAACACTTTACAAATTTTTCCACTTCTACAATACTTTTGCACTTGATCGGTTTTGGCGTTACTTCGGAACTTTAAATATTTCGATACTACTTATTCGATAGAGTACTTTTTGAGCTTACACTGTACTAATATTTGAAACTTTTTCGCTGCTTTATCGATTATTTTATATATTGTTTGGATATATTGCTTCTTTGTCTTATTCACAACTTTAAGAACTTTGACTTATGCAATTTATGAGTGGGCGTGGCACCACCCATGTTAACAAAAATTTGATATCACGGTATTTCTAACCTTCTTTTAATATTTTTTGACTATTCCAACTTTATTCAACATTTTCCTTCCCTGCTTTCAATAGTTTTGAATCTCTATCAATCAACTTCATTGAATTAACTAAGATTTTTTATTTCAACAAGACTTTTTCAATCCGATTCTTTTGTTTTCAGACTTTCAACCACTTTAAGATTCTTTCAATATTTTTTATATATAATCGACGTTATCAGCATTTTGCTAACTTTTAAACTCTCTCAACTTTCTTACACCTCTTTAAATTTTTTTCGACGTGTAAAATATTTTTTTGTCATTTCCATCTCTTATCAACTTTTGTAGTCGTTTTCATTTCTTTCGACATTCTTCAAACTATTTATACTTTTTCCAACATTTTTAGACTTTTAAGCTTTCATCAATAATTTTTAAGTATTTTCGATTTGTTCAACCTTTCTCAACTTTTTTCAATATCTAAATTATTTACTTCATATAGTATTATCACGATTATGGGATAATCAAGCGAGATAGATGAATGTAATGTATAGGCTTGAGAATGGGTGAAATCGGCTTACGAACACAACATACTGAGAGAATTGTTGAAGATAATGGAAACTAATTAACTAGAAAGAAATATTCGGAAAAGCTCTGGAAAAGAACTTATCACATTTGAGCAAGTGGGCTTGGTTCGGCCAAGCATCTGATTAAAAGTTTGCGACTTTCAAAAAGTGGTTATGGCACCTCCCATATAATTCAAAGCTTCAAATCGCTACACACAGAGCTATTAAAGTTAATGCTGTCAAACTCAAAGTGGGTACGTTTAGTCAAACCCGTTAGCACGTGATGTTGTGGATAAAATACCCTTGTAATAAAAATTAAAGCCTCACGCGCACTTCCACATTAACGCGTTGTTGGGTATTTAATTTTTGGACTCGTCGAAGATTACAGCTTTACTAGTTTTTTCTTAACTTTGTCTGCTGAAAGTTTCTTCATCGTCAGCATTTCAAAACATTAAGTAACTTTTAATTATTTTTACGTTTCCAGACAAAGTCTCTTTACATATCTAGTATACACATTTACAGCTAAAGGTAGTAACGAGTAATGTAACGTTATGATATTCGCTTATCAAAGCTTATTTTTAAATTTTTTTTAGCCCAAACTCACCCTTAGTCGCATCGGTTGTTTTGCAATTTTTCTTAAAATTTTTTCTTCATTAGAAACGCTAGCGGGAAAATGTTTTTAACTTTACAATTTTTCCAACATCACTCATTTACTCGTAATTTATTCTCCTTTTTTTTTCTTGTACTTTATGCTCTTGTTTCTAATGGACATGTCTTGGGTTTTTTCTTCCTGCCTTGTCATACCCATTCATTTGGCATTTTCCTTTGAGACAGTATTTTTATATTTTTGTTTAATTTTTGCTTTAGGGTGTTTTTTCCCTATGTATTTTCCCTTATTATGCACGCTTGAAGTTCATTTTACTCATTAACGGCGAGTTTTCTTCTTGATTTTATTGATTTTTTTAACGTCTTTCAACTTTTTGTATTTATTCTTGACTTCTGTACTTTGAAATACTTAATTTCTTTTGCTTTCTAACTTTTTTTTGATTTGAAGTTTCTTAATAACTTTTTAACCCATTTTTAACTTTAATACAATTTCTTGCGTTTTTATTTGAAAGCTATTCGTTGGTGGTAATTATTTTATTTATAATTATTATTTTAGTCAAAATAACTTTCAAACAATTCTTATCACTGATTTGTAGCTTTTGACATACATTAATAAGGAGCTCAGCAGCCCAGTAAGTACCGTGTTCGCCTGTAGAAATTAAAACAATCCCTTCTTCTTTTAGGTTATCCATAGGTAGAAGTAAGAATACCAGAGCAATATAGTTCAGATTTGAGGAAGTGTCGTATGTTTCGACTTCTCTTAGCTCAGCAAAAGTTTTCTTAAGTCAAATAGCCTTCTTCTCAATATTTAATTTTCTATCCAATATCACACAGTGGTACAGTCTTTTAAGACAAGTCTAGTTCCATTAAATAAAGGTTGTTCGATACTTGAAAGTTTGTAACACTTAGTCCAAGGCACTAGCGCAGTCTTCTTCGCGTTGATACCAAAGCCAGCCTGATACTTTAATTAGTTTGACCGAAACGTAAACTTCTTTGGTTTCTTGGCTAATTATTTGCTAACTGTTAAGTCAAGTTGATATGCTTGATATGAATCAGGTTTTGAGAATGGCTGGGTTTCTAAAAGTCAACAAACAAGGCAGTGTTGTGGTTAGCATACTGTTTCGAAACAAAGCAACCTTGAAATCAAGTTGCATTGTTCAAACACATGGTCGTAGTATTGACCATCAGAAACATCTCATTGCAAGGCATCACTATAAACAATGGCGAACGCAGTAGTAAAGAAAATTTTAGTTGTAAGTAATATCATTAAAGCACAGAAACTAAAATTCATCTGTCTGCTTTCGCCATTGTGAAATTTACGAACTAGCTGTGCATCACAAAAGCATCATCAAAGATAGTGATGCTCAATGTGTTTTGTTCTGCGCATCATAAACAATCGATAGACGGTTAGGTGTTATTGAAGCATTATAACTTATTATTATAATTTATAAGGCGTTGCGTTTAGGAGCGCATGACTTTATATGACTGCAATGCAACTGACGTTTAGGAATTGAGCATAACTCACAATTAGCTTAAAATAACTGGATCGATAAGATGTGCCGAAGAATACAATTTCGGTTGGAATTAAATTTCAATATAATTGGAATTCAAGCAAGTGATTATTGTTCAGTTGTATTATGTGTAAATATAAAAACCTTGTCGAATTGACGTGTGAATTCTATACTTTGACGCCCAACCCTGCATATACCGCAATCTTATGTTTATTATGATATTTAGGTCAAAGGAAAGCTAGTTTTCTCTACATTTATCTCATAAGAACATCTGAGAAAATTGGTTAATCATTTCTGGCTAATGATTAGCTTGTTATTCTCTTTACTATTATGGCTTTATACATTTCCCTCTAGTTTTTCTTACTGATGCTTAATTTGTAAACCATCATAACTTCATGTTCGTTCGCCTTATTTCAATTACAATGATTTTGTTTTTCTCCCCAACTTTCTTAACCTTCCGCACTTAAGTTGTTCGCTACGCTACGGATCACTGCCCTTAATTTTTGATTGATACAAGTACCATAGCACTAGTTTTGCACCTTCTCCTACATATTTATAGCCGCTGATAACTATCATCAACAACATCAGCGATGGCATCAACAAGCAGCAGCAGCAGCGGCTTCATTGGTGAATGTACGGTTGCGGTATTTTCTTATTAAATGTGTGAACACTTAACCGAAATCTTTGGCGATTGCTTCCTGATATCTATTGTGCGATATTGCTACGCTATATCTCCTTAGATACTCAATTAATCACGGCTCTAAACGACCGGATGCGATTATAACCTACTTTAAAGGTAGTGATCCATTTTTTAAATTTGAACGCAGTGGTGCATGTCCTGCGCTATTAGAATTTTAACGGTGAAGTTTTTAAGCTACTTAGCTAAACTCTATAATTTGAGTGAGAAAAAAAAAAGGAGTAGCACTATTATTATGGTGAAGTTTGCAGTAATATTTAAACCATTAAATGCTTTGAAGACATCTCAAAACCTTTGTTTAAAGGTATAGGCTGTGACAGTTATTAAGAATCGAAGAATTTAAATTGAACCATTTTCATATCGTACGCTCCCAATAAAAATTTTCCGAAATTTTCCCATTTATATCAGCGAAAAAAACCTAGCAATTTATGCACATCTTGTCTAGCAAATATTGTGAAAAAAAGCAAAAACTCTCAATCCATAGCGCCAACATTTAAGAGCAACAACAACGCCGACATCCTTTTCTTTATCAGGACGATTAATTAGACTTTGATAAATTCTCAGGCAACGTGCGCGTGAGCAAATAAATCATATTTTCTTACCACAAATCGTAACGAAATTTTACCGATCAAAACAAAAGAAGGCAGCAAGAAAAAAAATCCACCAATAAAAAGCGCCGCAAGTTACAAACACCATATGGTGCCTGCACCAGGCACCAGGCTTCTTTACAGACATTTCAGACAGAGAGACAGACAAATAGACGAACAAACAAGCAACCAGCCCTAGTTAGAAGTTAAGGGAACAGGCATTTATTTTATTGTGGGTGGAACACTTGTCGAAACGAAAAATCTCTATCTCACTGTGTACAAGCTGTTGGAAAGGAATATGCATCCAATGAAACCAATACTTAAATCACTATAATGAGAAATAGTTTGCTTTTATGGCATATGCAGAAATATTATTTTTCTTTTGGTCTTAACAAAATCATATGTTAAAGGTAGTGAAGTAAGAGACGCTAAAAAAAAATTATGGATTCACATGTCCATATTTGCAAAGTTTGAGATCTCTTTTTACAATAGTGTACAAGTTCATACCTCAATTAGTGATAAACTTTATTTTTTGGAGACATAGCACAATATAGGCTCGATACTTATGAAAAATTCGATACTACATAAATATTAACTTTGCTGATATTGGACAAATATGATATATGTCATGCATATGTTACATCTTTAAGGATTAAGAACAAAGATCTCCAAAGGATATCACCAACAGGGACATGTAAAGTTCTACAAGGTGATTGCAAAAGCCTAGAGGCTAACCATGAAGCGAAACCAATTTTAGTATATATACCAAGAGGTGCACATGTGTCTTATCAGCAATAACTTTCTCCAACCCTAACACCTAATAACTGAACAATTTTATTGCGTTCAGAGGAAGTAAAAAAGTTTAAAAAATGTGAGGCTGCAAACAAAAATTTCATTCTTTCTGCGCTCATGATTATTGACTATTTTCTGATATACTCGTACAGGGCTTCCAACATAAGAATTTAGAATTAGAAAGAGGAAATTTAATTTGGGCTGTCCAAAATAAACTTTACGGTTTTAGTGGAAAATCTGGACTCTTCTCCTCTGCTATCTTGTCCACTCAATTGAACTCTACAGCAAATTACTCCATTCGAATTTACTAATATTTAGTTTTTTCTACTCTACGTCAGAAATGTATACAGAAATCTTCATCAGGAGCTTCTTACAACAACATCAGTTGCAACTAGCATAGACGAAAATTTTTTAACTAGCTGCGGCAGTTGAAGAAGCACGGAATGAGAAACACACAAACAAAAAGCATGCAACGATTGCAAACCGATATTATTAAACTTGATTAAGTGCGTTGAAGACAAAACTTACACAAACAAAAAGCATGTGCCTAGTGCGAGCAAAACCATGTAACTTGATTAAGTGCCTTGAAGAAAAAATGACACAAAGAAAAAGCATGCGTTGGTTGCAAACCAAAATCATGTAGCTCGAATAAAAGAAAGAGCCCAAGAAGGACTGGACATTTTTTGATATTGTTCTAAGAGCTGGAAGAAGCAAAAAAAGCTTCGTGCTGTGCATCCTTGGTTTAAGCTACTCCATTCCTTTCTAATCCAATAAACGTAATTGAACTTACTCGTTTGATTTGATGTGATTTGATTTGATTTGATTTGAAATGATTTGATTTTATTTGGTTTGATTTGATTTGATTTGATTTGATTTGATTTGATTTGATTTGATTTGATTTGATTTGATTTGATTTGATTTGATTTGATTTGATTTGATTTGATTTGATTTGATTTGATTTGATTTGATTTGATTTGATTTGATATGATATGATATGATATGATTTGATTTGATTTGATTTGATTTGATTTGATTTGATTTGATTTGATTTGATTTGATTTGATTTGATTTGATTTGATTTGATTTGATTTGATTTGATTTGATTTGATTTGATTTGATTTGATTTGATTTGATTTGATTTGATTTGATTTGATTTGATTTGATTTGATTTGATTTGATTTGATTTGATTTGATTTGATTTGATTTGATTTGATTTGATTTGATTTGATTTAATTTAATTTAATATAATTTAATTTAATTTAATTTAATTTAATTTAATTTAATTTAATTTAATTTAATTTAATTTAATTTAATTTAATTTAATTTAATTTAATTTAATTTAATTTAATTTCATTTAATTTAATTTAATTTAATTTAATTTAATTTAATTTAATTTAATTTAATTTAATTTAATTTAATTTAATTTAATTTAATTTAATTTAATTTAATTTAATTTAATTTAATTTAATTTAATTTAATTTAATTTAATTTAATTTAATTTAATTTAATTTAATTTAATTTAATTTAATTTAATTTAATTTAATTTAATTTAATTTAATTTAATTTAATTTGATTAGATTTGAATTGATTTAAAATTATTTGATTTAATTTCGTTTCATATTAAATCCAACTCAATTCAATTCAATTCGTTTTAATTCAGTTCAATTTAACTTATACTCTATTGTGTCAAACCCTTCTCTTTTCTTCTATCCGAGTACCAGTTTTGCTCAGTTTTGTTCTCTGTCCATACTTTGCACACTTAGTGCGCGATACTTTTAAAACGTAGCATCAAAACTCTTACCAATCGATATCTTATACCTAAGTTAAATTTAAGTTTGCCACATAGGGGAGAAAAAGCAACTACAATTTAGACACCGGAAAACAATGAAATTGACAGTCGAATCCTTTGGTGCCACAACAAGCAGGCAGTTGAAATCCAAAAAAGACGCGAGATGTAGTTAGTAAGAGACCAGCAAACGGTGGATAAAGCAAAAAAAATCACCCGTGAAAAGCTGAAAACACTTGTAAGTGTTTTGTGCAGCATACTATCCGTTTGTCCGGCCAAAATACAATGAGTATAACATTAAAGAAGCCAAATGACCTCAGGGGCCAGGCATATAAAAAATCGCAAAAAATCACTTGGTGTTATTATACGTCGCAGCAATGCTAACTAGCGTGCCGCGTGCAACTTCAACTTTAACTAATACTAAATATAAGCGCAGTGCAACAACTGGCAGCAGCAGCAGCTAGCGCGAGATCAGAACGATGTGTTGTCTAGTTTACACTAGAATTGAGAAGGAGAGAAGACGACGTATCGAAAGCACTTTTGGCATTTCCTCCCACCAAGGTGGATGTTATATTACACGTGAAAAAAGGAATATGCACTGCAATTTCTATAAGAATTTTAACTATTTTGAGAGCTGCGACGAGTGCTGGACGGTATTAGGCGGCACGTACAATTTCAGTGTAATCGCAACTCTCATGCCAGCAACATTTCTACTCAGCGCGCCGTAACTGCAACTTAAGATGATGGATACTGTTTCGTGCAAATCAACGATTTAAATGGTTTCTTTTTTCACTCTTTTCCAAACACTTAAGTGTAGGCAGAGTTTCATATAATATTTCTCTATAGTTTTTCATATCGTTCAAATAACAACTATTAGCGTGCGCGCACGCGCGATCCTATATATGAGATGAAAACCGTTTTACAATGTTGCCGCTCGTCTCTCGACCCAACTGCGCCCCTGTCTTGTCAAATTATAAGTTTATGTGCGCTCAAATAATACGAGCGAATATCATGGCTTTAAATGTTTTTCGCGCCGCGCTTTTAGTAGGTAAGTGTTTCGAATATTTCGTTAAATTGCTTACGAGATTACGATAAGAATTTAGTGGGTTTTTTTTTTCTTTTCGTTTTTGGTAAGCTGTTGCAGTCCATTGAATATTGACTGGTTGGTAGGATGCTGGGTATTTTGATAGTTGCACGTAAGTAGGGAGCGTAAATAGCGCACTTGACGAATGCCAAAGTAAATATTAAGTGAACTTTTTATAGTTCAAGAAGTGATATGTATCAGCGAAGTAGTTTAAAGTTGAGAAAAAAAGGAACAATATATTAATCTAAGGTTTGAAAAATTGGCGAAGAATTTCTTTGGCTAACAAAACAAATAAAAAAACCTTACAAATGTCAAAACCCTACAAATGTTGAAAGCTGTGAAAGAAAACTTTTAATGTAAACACCATCATGACAATTGGGTGCATCTTCACTAAAAAGTGTACTGCGTTATTTTGCATTTTTTCTGGAGCAACAGCTTCTCTATCAATATTTAACAAGTGAAACCTCAAATGATGTGTCATTGAACACGTTGATATAAAAAAGCAAAAAAAGTAAGTGTGCAAAATAAATATTGCAAAAATAACAACAAGAACAACAACACTCAAATCAAACACAAATCTGCAAAATACACAAAACGACAAGCGTTGACATTTTTGTGTTTAGCAAACGACATTTTTTCGGCGGTTTTCCACTTTGATCTAAAAATTCAAATAGAAACGGGTCTTGCAAAAAACAGAAAATACTGCTACTAAAAAAGTTGACTGCTTGCACGCAATTCGCTAGGTTTTCTTTTCGGCAAACGAAGTCAAAAAGGGAACTATGTAGCTTTGCTTTGCAATATTAAACGCTCACAATGGTTGCACACTTTCACCGCATGTCAACACATCGCTGATGCTGCTGCTGCTCTACTCACTGGCCCTCATCTAACGCAGCAAAGGGGATGCAATAAGTTGGGGTGTATTGAAAAAAAAAGTGCTCGAATAATGTTGGGCAAATTAAAGCAGTCGCAAGTTTAGAATGGCAAAATGCTTGTTTCACCTCTTACACCATTGGTTATAGTCAAGACTGGTACTTACTTTCCTCAAATTAATAAACTTCTCTATAGTGAAAATTCTTCAAACAGATAGCTTCTATCCAAACAATGATCCGCACTAAACCTTCTTTAGACTTTCTGAAAATCATGGCTTCTGCAGAACTTCTCAAAATACCAATTTCTTCAAAATAAAGAACTTCTTCTTGTATTGAATCTTCGCGGAAATGCTTCATTTTGATCTGATGACTGCTCCAGTACATGCATTTTCAAGATTCGTGCTCTTTTGGAAGTTGACATTTAAAAAATCGATGACTCCTGTAGGAGTCTGTCTGCACCTTCCTCAGAAAACTCTCCTTTACTAAATTAACCTTTCAAGGTTATATTCTTTTTTGTTTCAGAAAAATACCTAAGTTCCTTCACCATGTCATAATAAAAAACTTTAAGGTTTCAATTATCAGTCTTCCCTTTCAGAAAGTGAACACTATAAAACTTAATTCTTTAAAACACAACTAGATAATAAACTTCTTCCTGTAGGATATTACCACCACCGGATACTAAGTTTCTACTTAAAAAATGACCAATCAAACTGAGTTGATAAGATTAATATTCTTTCCATGATAGTATTGATATTCAGATCTTTTCTACGAGTACGTAGCAATGTCCGTATTAGTGACTTCGGGAAACAAATTAATCCAGGTAGTGCCTTCCAAATCTTTTGAAATTTGTTCAATGAGTGCTACAGAAACATGCCCTCTATAGCATTTCAGAGCAGAGACATAAACTTAAACTTACTATCATTCATATTCATTTAATTTTTTTTTTCGTTGCACCCTAATTCAGCTGTTTATCTCTATTGCTGCTCTTGCAATACAACGCATTGCGGCAATGTTTTTATTGGAATTTTATTTTATTTCATTGGATTTTGATGGTTTCATTGTGTTGTGCAAAAGTGCGGGCGTATTTGCCTCCTTTATCGTAGAGTTTTGTCTATCAAGTAGGTTTGGGGTGAACAGAGAAGACAAAAAAAAAGTCAGAAGCCACTTTACAGCAGAGTAACTACCAAACGATGCAAGCAAAATGCGAATGCAAATTCCTATTTTTTTCACTTGGGTTTCGCAATGTTTTCGTTACTTATTTGTGTTTGTCTCTGCGGCGACAGGGATATTCGACGACATGATGCCACCAACCAACTAAAACATTGATAGCGTTGTTCGTGGTGGTGTGGGTGTGTAATATGGGTATAAAAATAACACAAGCTCTCCAACCCTGCAGACTATGATGGGCTTCACTATTGCTGACTGCTGCTAATAGAGTCAATTGCTGTCATTTATCTTGTTGTGCACGCGTCATATTGGGTCTTGTTTGCAAAATTTGATTAGTTTAGCAAAGCGAAAGCGTCCTGAAGGCTTGCTGGAAATATTTTTTTTTGTAAACTTAAATTTAAGCTGTTTGTACCGAAGGAGAGATGGGTACCTTGATATTGTGCCACTTTCTAAAAAAGTCATTGTATGGGTTGATCCTGAAATTAACTTTATTTCCTACAGCATTCTTAAGTCAGCGAAATGCTGCTTTGCGGACATTATTTATTTACGATTTTGGTAGTATTTCAATGTAATTCATTGCATATTGCAAATTTTGACTAAAATTTCGAATATCTGAATAGTTATTTCAGTTTCAATGCAAGTAGTACTTGAAAGTATCCAAGTCCTTGAATTGAGCAAGCGAATACATAAAAGCAAAAATAAATAAATAAAAAGCCAACAGGAAACGATTCGTTGAGCGCAAATCCAAACGGAAATACTTTGCTTAACAAAGCACAAAAAAGTAGTAATAAAAATTCCTACGAATCTGCAAGAATTTTTATTACATTTGTGTCCTGCTTTGGTCCAAAAAATTCAGCAAATAAAATGTAGAGAAAATTCAAAATAACAGCAAGCACTAATAATATGCACGCAGGATATTATTAGCATTATAAGCAGGCAACAAAGAGGACAGCAAGGAATCTAACAACTTGTTGCTATTACACTTCAGTATTGTTGCTTTTGTCAGTGAACACTCCTACCTAACGCTTAAGCTATTGGCTGCTGGCCTTCCTTTTTTTCTTTGGAATGATGAATTCACGCACTTTGCCTGCGTTTATCCATGCAATTTGTAAGATTTCACAATTTGATGACTACTGTTGCGCACATTTGGGCAGGATCAAAGGCATTTGCCAAAAATATTAGCTGTTTTGGAACATTTTACTTTGAAGTTATGTTGCTTTTGCGTTAAAGCTTCAAGAACTTTAAATTTTCTATTGTGAAAACGTTTAATTTTTCATTTAAAATCTTAAAATTATGTTGTACTGAGTAACGATAACAATTAAGCATAATTCTAAGCATGATAACATCGGTAGTGTGCTATTTTATCTCAAAACCTGCTTATTTTGCATACTTCTCCTTAAATAGATGATTTTCTGAACAATATTTTTAGGTTAAAGAGAAACTTAACTAAGATGCATTAAAAACACATTTCTTAATGATTTGAAAATAACTCCTTTATTCATTACCTACAATAATTCACAAAATTTCAATGAGCTGTTAACACACTTTTAACTTAAGCACAAATGATGATGAATTTAACTTAATGCACAAATGATGAGGATTTTAGTGAATCAAGCCTACTTTATGAGCCCGTTGGCAACATTTATTTACATTCTGGCGCAATATGTTAGCCCATCCCATTCCATCTTTTTGCAATCACTCATTTGCTCTTTTGCGGGTCACTCCAAACTGCCATACTACTTGCTTGACATTTGGTTTCTTATCACATAGTGCCTTCTTGTATATTTGAATAAAAGCCTATGATTTTTCCCTTTTGGAAGCTAGATATTGTTTCGCAACTGTAGGAGTATGGTCTGTGCAGTGAAAGACCCTGTATTTTTAGTACAAATGTCTTTGGTGTTTTAGGTAGATGGCTTAAACCCACGGTATGTCATCACATCAGGGATCGAAGTACGATATCGATCAGTACCTCCATGATATGGTAAAAGTTCAATACCGTAGGTAACAAATAAAGTTATGCGTAAGGACACAGCTTTCACCTTACAATAGAATCCGCACCGGATTGAGTCAGACAACTTCACACTGAGCTTACATTTCATCCGCGATTTGTGTTTCAACAACAGCTTTCACTATTCATACACAAAGGGGCCTATCGCAATTGTAAGGCTGGAACCAAAGAAGGGACCCCTGATTGCCAGTGGTACCAGAATAGGCTCCGGTTAGGCTTCGCACAAAGTACTGCTAGTTTGGGTCCATTAAATGAGATTATGTGGGACTGCACAATGTTCATCCATTGATATTGTTTCCTCTTAGTTGCTTTCATAAAGATTGGAATCGAGATGGCACTAAATATGGTAAATAGGCTGGGTACTCCAGCACCTCAGACTTCAAAGATGATGAATATTGTCATCCAGATAGTTTAGGATTCGCAACGCCAATTGATATTTAACATTTTTCAAGATAATTAGTGTACGTACTTCGCCCCACTGCTTTGATTGCTTATTTGTCGACATAATCGGTTGGATCTTTTCAGAATGGTTCAAAAGTGGTTGAGGAATTCGATAATGGTTGCGTTTGGTAGCCATTTATGAAATTTTATATCAATTTCAAATTTTTATTCTTGGAATGGAATCGACAAAGGGAATCAACATCTTTTGGCATGAAATTGAAAAAGTTCATTCCAAATCCAATAGCCAGGAACTCATTTATCCTTTGTGCTAGTAAAACATAGCGTTCACATTTTTTTTTTCTCAAATTGCGGAATATATGTTTGGGGTCTTCACTCAAAAAAAGCATTAATCCGGCCATACTCATGCATCGTACATAAATCGTCTATCGTTCAGTATAATACTATGTGTAACCACATTTTCTTTGCTGTGTGAAGTAGCAGACTGCTAAGAAATCTTTAGCAACATTGTTAACATGTCCAGACGATTCAGATCCCAACAAACATAGCCTACAGCCATTATCTTCGAACACGAGCAGGTGATTGCAAGGCAGTAAACAGTGTAGAGAATCATGTTATGCCCAGAGGTTTGGCGATATCTGAAGAGTATACGTTAGAGCTCACTGCTACTCAGAGTTTCAATTTCGATAAAGAATTTGGGACTTTATGCCCCGGGAGTTTGATCACTTCACATTTCTTCGAAAAGCTTAAACAGAAATGTTTCTTCAATAAACATGGTATTCTCCGTGAGTATTCTTTGTAATGGCCCCATCATATATTTTGAATAAGGAGCTAACAAAAATTCTTTCTCATATCAAATTAAAGTTTAGTATGCTCTGATTTGACATGAGAAACAATAAAAATCTATAATCAAATGATAGACTTTTAGATAACTCAAACCTTTAGCCAATTCATAAGTAGTTTTACCGTCCATTTTTATAAACTCAATATCAAGTTTCTTCTAAATTTCAAATATCAGATACTTAATGCCTCAATATAATTTCGTAACCTATTAAATAACAATGAAAACAAAACGTTTTTGGGTGATGCCAATGCATTTGCACTAAACACCCCCACATCTATCACCACCACCACCACCATCAAATTTCACTGATTTGCTAACAATACCGCTGATACCGTTGTCAATTCCCTTTATGACTGTTTTTCCAAGTCTAAATTTACATTACATAATAACATGGCGACGCATCCGATGACAGATATCGCCTGTCAGCGTGCAAATTTATTTTCTTTATTTAGGAAAGAACCAGTTTTCGCAACTACAACACAAACACAACCTCAAAGCCAATAAACTAAACGCTCTTAAATATTAAACCAAAACCAAATCAAACACCCCAACTCACACATCCTGGGGGGAGTAAAATGACATAGGAAGGAAAGAAGAAATGAGCACTCGACAAAAGTTAATAATAATTTTGCACAACTTTCTTTTGCGAACGTACGTTGTTTGCCATTTTGAAAATTTTTTTCAAAATTTTATGTATTAACGCCAACCCCCAAAAAATTTTTGCAAGCTATATGGTAAGTGGTACGTACCGTTTTCAACCAAAGTGAGCAGTAGAAACAATTTCGCCTGCATTGAATTTCACTTCATTGCAATTGAATTGAAAATTGGCAAAACATCAATTTGCCGCCGCAGAACAATCATAAAGTGCCGTTCGACCGAGCGTTCCTGCTTCCACCCTCGCTATCTTCCACAAAGAAGACATTGGCGTTGAAATTGCGTAAGTAAACATGTTGCAAAAAGTCTTTGTTATGTAAGTCAGGGTAATCCATGCGCCGCCATAAAGGATACTTGGCAGAGCTTTGCACAATAGGATTTTCGGATTGCAATTTTCTTAGGCTAGCAAAAAAAAAAAGAAAAGACGTGCTGTTATTGTAACATGGTATATTGGCATCATCAGTGATGAGGGTGGGTATGGTATGATTTGATTTAGAAAGGTTAGCTGGATTGGTGCTAGTTTAACGCCACAACATTTGTGGGTTGAATGGATCCTTTGTTGTTAGTTTTGACAATAATTTGCAAAACAAACCACCTCTTGGGTATCAATAGTCACTAATCGATATTAATTGGACATGGAGTGGGAAGGAAAAACTGATTATAGCAACGTATTGACTCAAGGAATCCATTTGACATTTAATAAGCAAAGAAAATCAGGATTTCGCAGTCTCATAGAAAGAGGATATTTACTCTTTCATAACTAAAAATTCTTGCTCCGGGCGCAAGGGCTTAGAAGCGGCAAAATGGTAAAAGTCAACATTTTTTTTTCACGGCAAAAGGCCAAAAAGGACAATATCTTCAAAACTACTCAATTAAAGAAATTAAAGGAAAAAGAAGCAAAACATAGCAATTATTGCAATTACATTTTTATGCCACTTAGAAAAGAACCCAAAAAAAGCCCATAGCCCAAGAATTAAATTACGGAATTTATAATTATGGTATATCCAATGTTGAGCTTTTCGACAAAACGCATCGAATACTGACTCTCATGCATAGAAAAACTATTTGGATCTAATAAGACAAGCAGCGAAGCAACTCTGAATTATCCAGGATGTTATATGTCGCCTTTCCAAAAACTATGTACTATACACTCTATAAATAGTAAAAGTTCTCGTTAAAATCAAAATACGCCTTCTTTTTTGTCTAATGATTATCCAAGCCATTCCTAATCGTTTGCCGGTTCAATAACAGGAAAAAATCTTTCATTGAAAAATTTGTATTGCGATTCCATGGCATTGCTTTTGAAATTTGATTCCTTAAGGAATTCAATTTTAACTGGCCATTTTCTTCAACAAAATCGAAAATGAATTTGAGACATCACAGGATGCGGTTTCGCACCGATCGATGAAGAAAGGTGTAGCATGAATTTTGAACGTTGCCAAATGTGGCCTGGATAAAGGCTCCATTTTAAACAATGATCGAAGTCCATTTTCAACATTTGCGAATCGTTTCGAAAAATGGTACAAAATTGGGGTCTTCGGCAGCGTCTTTAGTGATTTCCAAAATTTGCTTTCGACCTTTCTGAATTAACACTTTGGGATTAAAATTTTTAAGCACAGTAAACGTTTCAGTCAGTATGGAATTTTAAGTTTAACGCCTGTATGGATGGTGTCACGTTATTCTCTTGAAATTCGGCCAATTTTTATCATATGTTTTTCTAAGCAGTTCCTAGCATTTTCTGCGTAAATTTTCAACCGCTCAGTATAACTTTTTGAAGATTTTTTGAAGTATCAAGCTCTTTCTCATGCACTTTTTATCTAGTGCTACTCCGAACCTTTCTTAAATTCGTTTGAAAGTTGGTTGCGTTACTTTGCATGTAAAGGGTGTTTTTTTTAGAGGTATAGAGCTTCGAATTGAAATAAAACACAAGAAAATCGTTTTAATGTCCATCAATTTGACTTTATTGGAAGGATAATTTTATGCCATTAATGTTTAAATATGATTTCGGGCATGTGGCCGCCGCGGCTGGCTCGAATAAAGCCAATTCTACAGATCCAATTTTGAACCACTTTTTCGAGCATATGGGGCCGTATGTCGGCAATAACGCCACGAATGTTGGCTTCCAAGTCCCCTAACGTTTCTGGTTTGTTGGCGTAGACGAGCGACTTCACATATCCCCAAAGAAAATAATCCAATGGTGTCAAATCACACGATCTTGGTGGCCAATTGACAGGTCCATTCCGCGAAATTATGCGCTCATCGAATGTTTCCTTCAATAAATCGATTGTGACGTGCGCTGTGTGGCATGTAGCGCCGTCTTGTTGGAACCACAACTCATCCACATTCATGCCATCCAATTCGGGAACAAAATAGTCGGTTATCATGGCTCTATACCGGTCTCCATTAACGGTAACTGACTCTCCAGCATTATTTCGGAAGAAGTATGGCCCAATGACTCCACCAGCCCATAGAGCACACCAAACAGTCAGTTTTTGTGGATGTAATGACGTCTCAAGGGTCTCATGTGGATTCTCTTCACTCCAAATGCGGCAATTTTGCTTGTTGACGTAGCCATTCAACCAAAAATGAGCCTCATCACTGAACAAAATTTTGCGATGAAAATCAGCATCGAGATCAATCTCATTTTCGGCCCATACACCAAAATCACGACGCATTGCATGGTCTCGCGGCTTTAATTCTTGCACAAGCTGGATCTTGTAAGGTCGCAAGCCAAGATCTTTGCGCAAAATCTTCCATAAAGTTGATGGACAAAGCTCCAATTGCTGTGCACGGTGGCGAATCGATTCATTCGGGTCCTCTTCAACATTTTGCTCTACAGCGGCAATTGTTTCTTCGGTGCGCACTGTTCGACGTCTCTGCGGATGCGTATTATCACATAGAGTAAACGTAGTGCGAAAACGATCCATGGTTAACCGAATTAATTGCTCTGATGGACGATTATGTCGACCATAAAATGGACGGAGCTTGAGGTAAACTTCGCGAACTGAACCATTATTTTCGAAATAAATTTGCACGATTTGCAAGCGTTGTTCTTTTGCCAACCTGTTTATGATAAAATGGCAAACCAAACTGAACATAAATGACATTAGAGTTGGCAGATTTGACCATAAAATGCCAGTTTTATCTCTATTCGAAAAACAAACCTCTAAAAAAAACACCCTTTATTATCGTAGACTGGATGGTAAGGGTATCGGACCTCGAGCTCAAGGGTACCCAAACATGAGAAAATACTGTGTGAGTGCAGGATTATTTCATGGGGAACGAAACAGTAGCACCTTTTGTCAATTTATGGACAGTATTTTATGCAACCACCTTTTTCCATTTAAAAGATTTTTAGCGGGTTGAGG
Source organism: Meiosimyza decipiens (assembly GCA_963680825.1). NCBI lineage: Eukaryota > Metazoa > Arthropoda > Insecta > Diptera > Lauxaniidae > Meiosimyza > Meiosimyza decipiens. Next base: position 10,881,229 of record OY804261.1, on the reverse strand, counting down.
TTATAGAAAAACATTTTTATTATATAAATTAACATACGTTGTATTTTTTTTAGCATCAAGTTTTGTTGCTTTCATCTATAAGGAGCCCATTGCTAGTTTCAAGTCCTGGAAAGTTTTAGTTCGGCACTGACATCAAATGAATCTTAGAAGATTTTCAAAAAGAAACATTGGGTGTTATACCTGAATATTGCATATCGTAACAAATATGCTGCTCCTACAGACTATAATTGTATTATCTAGGTGCAACTTACTGACTAGACATTGAATAATTCAGTGTTATAATTGCCGTCAGAAGCTATAACCCATGCTCGAAGTCATATCAAAATATAATGATAATATAAAGTAGTTTAAAATTAGTGCTTCATCATAATTTAAAGTACCCTCCTTTTCTTTTCTTAGGAGATTATAAGTGAGTAGTTCGAGCAGGTTCTTTTTTTTTTAAAAATTTATGTTGAAAACTTAACATTTAAAATTTTGGATACATAGTATTTTGTTACTTAATATTTTATTAATTCAGTACATAAAACAAATATTTAATTGATATAGGAACTAACTATTACAGCAAACATAAAAAAAATACCCCTTATAAATAGTAAATGTATCCTTATTTACAATATTACTTCATTTCAATTTAACCACCCATTGCTGCCAATCCCTACAAAATAGCACTCTCTTGGTTAAATGCTCCCTTTTGGTTTCATTTATCTTTATATCTTTTTCTCTGCACTTCCTCCTGCTACTCCGATTCGATCCAACCAATTTCAATTTCTTCGATACATTTATTTATATCTAAATGTCATTTTTTGTTTTTTAGTCATTTTCTTTTATTTTTATTTTTTATTACTGTGTTTTATTTCATTTTCTCCAGTTATTTTGCATCTCATCTCCAGAACATTTGGCATCGCATTTTTTCCTTCACAACCAATGAAAAACGTCGTTCGTTGGTTTGACATTTGGATTTTTACCCATATGTTGCCAATATCGATGTCTGTCCTTATGCTTTGTAGGATATAAAATCAAAACTTTTTCGCTGCAAATGAACGAATAAAAGAAAAAATAAAAATTGTTAAATCAATTTAGAGTTTTCTTGTGCCGCAGCAGAAAAGTTTTATGAATTTAATTTTCTAAGTTTTTTTTTTGTGTTTTACATTGAATTTGAATTGTTTCAATTTCAATTGAAACTTTTTTATGATTTCCAGCAGCAAGGAGTGGCTACATTTTTTACTTTTTTATTACATCTCTAGCATATTGCAGTTTTGTTAGAAATTCTAATCTTTTGTTGAGATGTTGGAATTTAACCGAAGCTTTATTTTTCCATTTCCATTTTTTTTCAAGTATAAGAAACTTATCGATTATTTAATCAAACGGCAATACATTAAGTTTCTTGATCTAAATAAGTTTTTTGCGCTATAAACTTATAAACTGTATGAGTCCTTCGTTGATAATTTATTGTCTTTTCTGGTAACATCTGCCTTATGCTAATGATTAGTTCCCGTATACTTTTCCATTTGCGCTTTTTCATAATGATCGCAACAGTCTTTAAGCGAGATATTTGTACATGTTGATGTATCATAGATTGAATTCTATTATATCCAGACTTTATGTATCGTTATTAGAAGTGACTTTGAAGTTAGCAATCGAATATCATTTAGACTATCAATGGTAAGCGGTTCTGACTTTCATATACTACAGCTCATTTTTGGTTCAATGGGTATGTCTACAAACAGAATTGTCGAATTTGGTCTAAAGAGCAAAGGCAGTTTAAGAGCTTCCAATGCACCCTGAAAACTGCACTGTTTGGAGCAGCTTGTGGGCCGGTAGCATCATTGGGCCGTACTTTTTCAAAAATAATGAAAATCGTAACGTTACAGTCAATAGAACAAAGTACCGTGCGAAAATTTAAGAATTGGACTTGGTTCACATGTGGTTTTAAGAAGACGGTGGCACATGCCACACGACACACGTTACTATGGACCTATTCAGAGGCGAGTTTGGTGAGCAATTAATCTAAGGTTTTGGAGCAATCCATTGGCCGCCAAGATCTTGCGATCTTTTGTGGGGTTACGTGAATCGCTTCAAAACCAAACGCTTAAGAAATCACAAGTTAGTGTAGAACGGCACAACATTGCTTTCATAAATTCTCGTAATATTCAATTATTCAGCTGGCTAGGTGATCATGTTTGGAAAATTCCAAAAATTTTGAAAAGTCGGAGAGCCCTTAAAAAACCGATAAAATCAGAACATACAAAAATGTGTTGAAAAAGTCAATATATATCGGGAATCTTAATGTACCTCTAGCTATTTTTCAGCTATTTCACTTCGGTACAAATTTTGTGTCACATTCGCCAGTATAGATGTTCCCACAACAAAAATCGCTTTTCAAACCCAAGCGACAGTTAGTGCTGCTTCCTCTTATTTTCACAAACAAACCGATATGAACCCCTTCTCAATATCATTACAAATTAAAACAACTTAATCAAAAAATATTGACCCAGTAATCAAAATGCAAATAACCGCCAGCTAAAGTAAAGGTCATTTTCAATGTTTATGCCAGTGACCGTCATACTGAAGGAAGGTTATTTAGGGACGAACAAAGGCGCATTGATGCTCAATCATTATGTGTTGCAAAGCACAGAATGCAAGGGTGGCAACATACAAAACAAGGGGTCGCACACCTTCCTTTGTGTTATGGCACGCGACCAACTAATATTGAAGAGACCAAGGGTCAGCCAAGGTATGAATTCTTAATAAAGCGGAAATGTACAAGCAGCTATAAAAAGTACAAGAAATCAAATATTTTTCAATTCTATAAATAACAAAGCTTCAATTGAGGAAGGTTTAATTGCCGTGGATTTAAAATTTATTTTCTAGAATGGGAAACGAAACTGTTCAGATGCCGATGTTTAGAGAAAACCTTCCTACTCTACATACTTGACTGAATTCAAGCTTATCAAAGGAAAAGAAAGGAAAGGAAAGGAAAGGAAAGGAAAGGAAAGGAAAGGAAAGGAAAGGAAAGGAAAGGAAAGGAAAGGAAAGGAAAGGAAAGGAAAGGAAAGGAAAGGAAAGGAAAGGAAAGGAAAGGAAAGGAAAGGAAAGGAAAGGAAAGGAAAGGAAAGGAAAGGAAAGGAAAGGAAAGGAAAGGAAAGGAAAGGAAAGGAAAGGAAAGGAAAGGAAAGGAAAGGAAAGGAAAGGAAAGGAAAGGAAAGGAAAGGAAAGGAAAGGAAAGGAAAGGAAAGGAAAGGAAAGGAAAGGAAAGGAAAGGAAAGGAAAGGAAAGGAAAGGAAAGGAAAGGAAAGGAAAGGAAAGGAAAGGAAAGGAAAGGAAAGGAAAGGAAAGGAAAGGAAAGGAAAGGAAAGGAAAGGAAAGGAAAGGAAAGGAAAGCTACTGCTAGTTTTTGTATTTTAAATCGCATGATACCTCTTTTGGAGTAGCTAATACTTTTTCTTAAACTTTACACTTTACACTGGTACTGATCAAACTAAGCCATATTATATCTTTAATTTTTGATTGAAAAAACATCAAACCGAATTCATTTCTGGTTAATGTCGGGCTCCCAAAGTCATGAGCGGACTTAAAGATCATTAACATTAGATTTAACTGTCTCCAATTTCTTAATCTGAAGTTATGTACATATCGAAAAGAAACCATTCTAAAACTATTTCACAATATTTAACAAAAAACTTAATAATTTTATTTTTAGACTATGCCTCTCATGAAAATCTACGTCAATGCAAAATGAGACTATCAATATTTGAAATATCCAAAGTACAACAAGAAGTTCCTTTGAGTTTTAAATTTTCCAATAGAATGAAAGCAAGTTGCACTAAAGCTTAAAGTAAACTTAAATTTTTTTTTTCAAGTAATTTTACAACAACTCTTCACAAAGTTCCTCTCGATTGTGCTTGAAGTGTGTTTAAATATTTAATTTCATTCTGTGCAGAAAATGTCCATTTATAACCATTATCCTTGCACAGAAAATCAACGTGGCAGTAGAGCCGAACTACAATGAAGGCAAAAAGAAGTACCATACAACCAGCCAGTAAGAGTGAAGGAAAAATGAAAAAAAAGTAGTGGGTGTCTGTGAAATAATTTTTTTTTTCGCTTTCGCTCACTCAGGGGTTGTCGTTTTTGCTGGACGGTGGACGTTAAACGTTCGTTGGCGCTATGGCGATTATTTAATTTTTTGCCATTATTTTCATGATTATATTGCTGTTGTTGCTATAGTAAGTAGGTCAGTGTTTGGTCATTGACTTCCCGCTAGACTTCCTACTACTTACCTAACGACGACGACGACAGCGTCGATTTTTTTTTCTTCAATTTTTTTTCGCTACTTTTTTTTTTTGCTTGCCCCAAGATTTTTGCCTTGACTTTGGACTTAAAGTTGCTACTGCTGGTGATACTGTTGCTTCCTCGTTGACCCTCCTTTTGTGCTCTGATGATGCTCTGTTGCTACTACCGCTGCTTTTTAGAGCGACGCGATTTTTATGACCATTTTCGACCTTCAACATTATGGGAGTAAAAAAAAACTAAAAAATTGAAAAAAAAGAATGCGCCAAGCAAGTACAAGCGCTTGAGAAGAAAATCTTATTTAAAGTGCGAAAAAACCACGTGGGAAAATTGCAACATTTTTTCTTTTACTTTTATTATAATATAAATTTGCCGCTAGACGGCGCGCAGCAAACATATATATGTAAGTATATATTACCGTCACTTCCTTCAGGTAAATAAGAATAACAAAAAAAACTTTATAAATATGTAAAGTTTGCTAGTGGACTTTCGTAAATTTTTATAAAAAGTCTGCATTTTACTTATCTTAAGCTTTAAGATTTTTCTGAAGTTTTTATATTGCACTCCCGAGACATTATCTACTACATTACATTCAATTTGTGCTGTCCGGTTTGTGGCAAAGAAATGATATTTTATGATTCAAAATTTTCAGTTCCTACTTCAGAACCTTCAGGTTTAGTTAGCTGAGCTTGAATTTAAAGAATGAGAATTCTTATCTATACAAAATCTCTGAAATAAATTTCAAACAAATGAAAAATTGCTTAAGGTCGTTTTACGAGGCTTTTTTGGAAATTTTTTTGTAAGTCAAAATATACCAAAAATTAACAATAAAAATGACTGTTCAAAAAAATCAGAGCTAGGTAACACTTCTTTAAGTAATGCACTTAACAATATTTCAAGTAATGCGGGCCAAAAAAAAAATAGCGCAATTTTCCAAAAAAAAAACCTTACATTTCATTCTTTAAACTGACAATTAAAAAAATATTTAACGAGTTCTAAATTACTGAAAACTTAATATACAGACACTATGCGAATCACTTGTTCAAACAAAAATACTTCAAATGTGAAGGCGCATCTGTACATAAGACTCCAAGGGGATCGTTCACTAAAGACGTCCGCCAAAATTCAGGAGTTTAAGCCGCTCCCCACTGGTTATCCAATTTTGTACGATTTTGCTACCTCCCTCCAGCTAAAGCACGTCCAAAGATCTTTGATTCTTTTTCATAATTTGTATTTCCTGTATCGATAAAAATTCAAGTATCATTTAAAAAAACGGACGTCCGAAAAGGCATCGTCTCCTCTCTGCTTATCCGTTCTTACGAGCCTAAGTCCGGATTTTCTGATCAGGCAACAAAATCTCTCTGAATATTTTGAAAGAAAATATCAAAAAAGAAACAGAACCGAAAAATATGTGTAAGCTTTTTGAAGCCAAATTACAGGCTGATAATACAACTTTTGGAAATTAGTTTACATATTGAAAAAATGCAACTGATTTTAAGTTTTTCTGCTTTATTATACTAGCCAATCAAACTACGTTTTATATGATTTTTCATATGCTTGAAATCGATTGAGATCTATAGAAATGATATGTTAGGAACTAAAGCTGTTGGCTATAACTCGAATGTTAGCTACGTCATCTCCATGATCTCTCTAATCATTGAAATACGCGTCAGAGGGATAGAGTTCAGTAAGAAAAACAGAGTACCCAGAGTTAGCTTTCAAGGTTGATGCGCGGGCTAACGACGTAATATGATATGCAAACAAATCTCTTCAGCTTATTTTCAGTAAGTAAATAATTTCTTCCATTTTAAAATGAGTTTTCAAGCGATCATTTGTGATGGATTATCGAAAAATTAAAGCCATTTTATGGTGATTTAAATTTGAAACCGTTTGGTTAATATTGTTATGTCGAAGAAGATTTATGTCACTTTCAAATGGCTATATCTTTGCAGGAAGACGTCACAGATAAATATTTGTACTAATTGATCTTTTCATTAGAAATAAGCTGAATTAATTTTTTTTAATGCTATACATATGCTTGAAAGTAAATTAGAATCAATTTTGTAAGTAATTAACCTCAAATACTTAGTACAAAATCTTGATCGATTTTGAGGCAGAATTCTAACTCTGTACTTCGGAAAACAACGATTAGCAGACCAACAAAAGTCAACACCATTTCATTCACAGACCTATTTAATAAAGTTTTTCTATACAATTTACGTGTAAAATTACCAGGCTTCAGGGTCACTTTTTAAAAAAGTGCTGAAAGGTGCCGTTGATTAAAAACTTTCGTCACATCATAAACTTAATTTTTCCGGAATAGCTCCTTAAAAAACAAACAAAAAAAAAAATAAAATTTAATCACCCCAATTTGTATAAACTATGAAATCTTAAACCAACCCATCAAATATTAACACGTCGATGAACCTTGAGAGATAGCTCCACAGCCTAAAACAACAGCTCCCTAGGTGTAGATCGAGCCTCTAAATTGTTTCCCAAATCATCCCCAAAAAAATAAAAACCTATGTATAACACATTCAAGCGATAAAAGTCACTTTGCGTCACCCTGTGGTTATGTGTCACACAGCTCTACAAAAGGAAATGGGAAAAAAATAGGTCAAAATAGAGTTGGGGGTCTCTACGAACGCTTATTCCGATAAAGAAAACCCTTTTAATGGTTTTGATATTCATTTTGTGATAGTTAACATTTATCTTTCCACAATCTAAATAAAAGTTCTTATTTCCTATAAATTTTTTGATATTGAATTCAAATTAGGGCGCTGAATATCCCAAGCAAAACATAAATTTCAGACAATTCAACTGAAACTTACCAATTAATGCCGCGAAGCACATCCATTCTACGGCTGCAATATCAACATCTCAAGAGAGCGAGAGCGCAACTGAAAAAAAAACAATAACAATGCTGTACACTTAAGCAAAAACTGTAATGCACTAACACTACTCAATGATTTTGACGAATTCTTTTTAACAAACAAAAATAAACGGCAGAAATTTTGCAAAAATTATATTAAATTTTTAACATTTGATGATTTTTTTTGAACAAATGAAACTATTTTCAATAAAATTGCATTTCAATTTGCAATAAAAAACACAACAAAGAAAAAAACGCTGTTTTCGCATTGGCGGCTCTGCCGACAACGCTGCTTCAACTTAGATTTATCATTCTCAAGCTTTTTTAATAAAATATTTTATTGTATTTAGCACTTAAAGAACGTAAGCTCATAAATTTCACTTTACTTTTTTTACTAAATATGTTTATAATATTAAAAATCCAAAATTTATGCGGAGATATGTACACGCACTTCGTAAATTTTGTTAAAACTGATGTTTGGTTGACAGTTCAGTAGTGTTGCCACCTGCTTGGTTGAAAGTATGACGGAGAAATTTTTCATAACGCAAAGGAATGTGGGATTTGAAAAAGAGGATTTTATTTTAGAAAAATCATAATTGCTTGTGGTGAAAATCTATTATATCTCTGTCTGTGGAAATCACGACTATGGGCAAATCAAGCGGAATATTTGAATGATATTTGGTAAACGAAAATTCAACAATTAAAATGCTGTACTGATAGACTACTTATTTAAGGATTTGAATCCAAATTTCATACAAAGTAAGTAAAAAATCGAGTCATGACAGAACCGTAACCGTCCTCGATCTCGATAACGATAGCGACAAAACAGTCAATTCTCGTTTGACTAAGTTCGAGAACGAAAAAGGTCTGACCGATATGTCGTTGTCAGCGATAATTTAGTGTTTATCGTATAATGCGTAAAATAAAACTCCGATACGTACGCTTCCACTTTCGAATTCGATTAAACGAGAATTAATTTTTTTATATCGTATCGCCACTTAAAACGCTCCTACAGTTGTGAAAATGAACATTGCCTTTTCCAAGCAGCTCACAAAACATGATCGGGATTGGACAATGGTTTTTGGCTCCTCTCATAGAATAAATAGCCTCATCTTATACCAAGTTGTAAGATTTGATAAATGGATCCAATTGTCTGCAATAAAGACTGCGTAAGTGAAGGCGGAGTTGGACAACGAGCAGTGCGCAGGTAAAGTAGCGACTGGTTCAGCTGTTATTATATATATTTAAATGTAAACGAGAATTACCGAAAAAAATCAACGCGACGAGAATGATGCATAGCCAGAATTTATCGAAAAAAACGATAAGCTTTAAGCCACTACGAGCACGATACGATAATTTTTGAATTATTTAATTTATTTAAAGCAAGAATTAACATTAAATGATATTTCAGAAAATAATAACCAAAACTGAAGCGTAGATTTTGATAAGGCAATAACGAGGTCTGTCAGACGTGAAGATGGGTGATGATGCCTATTGCTTTGTTGACAGGATTGTACGTGATTTTTAGGGTTGATATGCTCAGAAATGTCATTAAATTTGATTCTTTTCACAAAAGTGATGAGGGCAATTTTCTAAAAATTCATTGATAAAAAAATCTTCTTAGTTCAACAAAGTTCCCTAGCTTACCAAATATGGAAAACTCAACAAGAATGTCCCATCATAGCCAAGTCTTAAGCTGAGAAAACTTTTCCAGTAATGCTTTTCTGTTTTTTAAGGTTTCCGCGATTGCCATACACCATATCCTAACGATGGTGCTTATTGCCCATTTACTCATATCGTTAATATAATATTTTCTTCATTTTAAGTACAATATTTTCAAATTTTTTATTTACCTTAAAATATTAATACCACAAACTCTCACTTTTACTCTCTTCCTTTTTCTCACTGCTGCTTGTCTTAGCTTTGTTTTTTTCTTTCAGTTTTTTTTTAGCGTAAATTTTTCATGACACTTTGTTTGACATTAAATCCATAAATTTCAATATGGCGCACGAGTCACGTGTCAAAACTCAATGCACTTCCATCAATTTGCATATTCAGCGTATGTTTGGAGAAGATACATGGTGGAGGATATCAGCTCCAGTTTGAGTTTACGTTTAGTTTTAAACTTAAAGTCTCCCCGCAGAGTTATCTTCAAAATAATTGATGTCAAATCGAAACGGTTTTGACAGGCTCAGATGAGTAAATGCCGCTGCTTCGTTGTAACTTTGCAGTACTCAAGTTTACAAAGACTTTAAAATTTATTTGATTTTAAAAGTCTCACATAAAAATTCTTTAAGTGAAGTTTGATAAGGGCACGTGCCTCAGATTTAGCTGAAGTATCGGATATTATTATTTTCTAGAAGAAATTTGTTATTGAATTACATTTTTGAACTATAACTTTCACGAAAACAAACCATTTCTGTTATCGAAATTATATTGCCTCTGAAAAATTATTTAAATGAAAATCTTATTCTTTTTTCGCATATTCCCACGAATTCAAAAGTATCCTCTTCCATATCTCTAACTTAAAACAATTAAATGCAGCAAATTGATTAAAATTATAAATGCAAAACTAATATCTGTCGAAGCATACAACAGCATAATTTACAATCTGACAAGGTCAATTTGTAGAACGCGGATAACATCGACCAAAAGCAAAAAAACAATAAGCGCCTGGTATAACCAAAACGTATATGGCAATTTGCTTGAAACGGAAAGAAACGTGTTCTCGATGATGTTGCAGAAGAATTTCCACGATGCTGCATGATCAAAAACATCACTTACCCATGGCAACATATTGTTGCTCTTGTTGCTCCAATTTGGCAACATCATGTGGCAACAAGAGCAATAAAAATGCTACCATTGGCATGGATACAACATTGGAGTTTTGTGCATGGGACAGATTTAAATAAAAAGCTTCATATAAAAAAACATTATTTTTAATGATACTCGTAGCAATCTATATCCCGAACAAATCAGTAACTTTTGACTTTTTCGATGTGACACCTATTAAAATAAGTCTTGAAAGATTGAAGTCGGTCAGAATCCTACACCTCATTTGAGAACAATTTTTGCGTTCTACAAGTTTATAATAAAATTGAAGGTCGTATTTTGAGCATTAGGGCTATACATACCATACATAAACCTTACCGCTATCCAGCACTAGCCAGGCGTTGATTGGCTACCTTTGCACAATTGAAGATTATTTCCATAAATAAGATATCAAGAACAGCACTATCCAAATTAAAGAATATCACTTCAAGAACTGCAAGTTTTTTGAAAGATGAATATCACACAGCAAGGGAGCTTATTAGCCCTCTTTGGAGTACTAGGATGTCTAGTGTGCTACAAAAGATTCCTTTAAAGTAAAGCTCATAACATTAGAATTGAAGACTGAATTTTCATTACCCTAATCTTTAAGCATAAGTTAATGACCTATATTGACCTTTAGAGCCTTATTTGGAATAGTGCCTCATCGAAAACTTTACAAATTACTGCTTTACCTTAGCTTGAATTTAATAAAAAAATATTATCTAGACATGCATTTTCGCTCAGAACTCAAACATAATTTTTTTACCACCTTTATCTTGCAAACTGGCATTAAAAGTATATAGCATCACAAGAAAGGAACCAACTTTTCAGAAAAATATTGATCTTTGATGTCGAATTTCGAACCTCAATTATTTTATTCCATAAAAGTTAAGAGCATCGAGTTCTCATAAGATTATCGAAACCACTGAATTCAGCGAATTATTTGATCCAATGTTAGGAAAACACTTCCACGATATTAACATCAGTTTCGACTAGACCGAGTATAAATCTTCCTTTCTTGCGCACTGCTACTCCAATTTTTCAAACACTGGTTGATGTGGCTCATTTTCATATCACATATGGATAAGTTTTATTTTTTGAATCTAGAACGTGACCGTGCAACATTATCGCATTAACTCTATTGAATTGAACTTTACACAGCAATAGCAGCAGCAATTGCATCGCCGTTTGGCGCATCTCCTCAATGTGCACCACCTCAATGATTTCTGATGCTATACATTTTCTTGATCGTACGTAGTGTGTGACTTTTGACTTGTGGTTGTGGTTGCAACGTTTTGCGAGTGTGGCTGCCCCACAACAATCAGTTGTTAAAATCATTCTGTTCAAGTTTTTTTTTCTTTACCATACTGGAATTATCGGTCACGTACTTAAACAAACATTTTATGATCTCAAGTCTGATCTGAACTGCATATGGAAAAATGTATGCGAATTGTAGAAATTGGTCATAATGGATGATAATCGCTTATTATAGAATGCAGCTTTTGTTATTGTTGCTTCTTATTGTTGATCTTACTCTTGGTGGCATATAGTACGTCAATAAGACCAGAACGTGTAGCGCCACTTGTTTAACAACACCAACAGAAAATTTGTTTTGTCTTCTCTGTGGCAGGTTAGGAAATTTACTATGGAAATTATGAAACAATCAAAGATTTGTTATGCCATTATTTGTTTTTTTGAATTGAAACAAATTATGCAAAATCAACACAAGGTCAAAAACGTAAGAATCTATGGGATGTATAGTGATATATCGTCATAGATTGTAGAGTAAGATTTTGCTCCACAAAAAAAAAAAACTTCATAATCCTTAGTTTAATTTCTTGAGTAAATCTTGAAATCAAGTCTAGTGCTCAAGATATTTAAAAAAAAATTTTTTTGAAAATTTGCAAGGACTCAAACGTCAGAATTACAAATTTATGTAGAAGGCATTTTATGTATCAGAATGGACGAAAATCAGAAAGACAAACATCTCGTAAGAAAAGGTTTTCGAAACTGCGCCCAAATACGAGATTTTAAATTGTCACCGAACATACTTTTATTTGACTTCATCGGCTATAGCCAATGATATACCAAAACATTTAAGAACTTGGGCAAACTGTTGTAGTTCAAAGCGTTCTTTCATTAAGTCCGGGAGGCTTTTCTTCAAAAGATAGTTTAAGTAAGACTGATAATGGAAATAAGCCTCAGTCACCAGAATCGTGGTGGGTCTGGTTGTGAGAAGCCGATGGAAAAAGTTTCGCTCAATAACTCGGAAAGTAAGCGACATGTAGAAAATTATGTTAGATCAAATGTTGAAAAGCATATGAAAACACGTCGATCGATGTGCCCAAAAAATTTCGGTGCGACCAGATTTGACCCACTTGTCATAGTCTTAAATTATTTGACAATCTCCATTTTCGAAAAAATTAGGTTTTTATTGAAAGCCTTAAGTAAACAATACTCACTCATATATTTCGCCCAAAATTTTTGCTCAAATTTATTGTATCTATTGGAAACTTTAAAACAGTGAAAGGTGGTTCAAATTTTATCTTATGAAGATTTTTCGGAGAAGAAGTGAATGTATTTTGTCTGCCCTACAACACTGCTCTTGATATATTTTTCTACACGTGGCTTACCGAGGTATTGAGCGAAACTATTTTCGTCGGCCTCTCACAACCAGTCCCACCACGATTTTAGCGACTGAAGCTTAATTCCATTATCAACTGTACTTAAACTATCAAGTGCAAAAATATATTGAGTGAGAAGAAATTATCTTGAAAAATGTGTCACTGCCTCCCAGACTATTTCTTAAGATATCAAAACTAAAGACAATAAAAAGTATCCAGCTTTAAAAAAAAAATCAAAAGTATTCAGCTTTAAAAAAAATGTCAATCTCATTAATGATTTTGAAAAATCAAATTAAAATGGTCGATTTTTGGCTCACGACACTTGATATGAAATCTGTCATAACGGAAATTTTTTATATAACTGCACACTTTTTAGAATATTTCTTGAAACGAAGCATCGCGTTTTGTTCACATATGCATTAATTAAAAATTAGTAAAGGTGTTATCTTCGGCCAGGCCGAAACTCACATAACCTACACTGCATTGAAAGTTTTTTCTAAATAAATGTTAAAAACACATTGAAAATTAATTTCCCAAGAATTTCATGAAAATCGTTTGTGCCAATTGTGAGTTACACGAAATCAAAATTTTCAATTGATGAAAAGTGCCACGCCAACTATTCCAATTCCGCGTACTTTAATCAAAATTCAATATATTTATTATCTGTACCCGTGTACTTAATTTCATCACAATATCTTGCGCGGTTAGCGAGTTATGGCGTTATTAAAGTTAAGGTTTAGGGCTGTGCCATCCTTTAAGAGCCTTTGCAAAATTTGAAATCTAGCCCAATTTTAATTTTGTTCGCATGTTCATGTCCATTTTCAAAATGGACTTGGGTATGTTTACATAGCGTACGAGCGGTAGGCGTAGCCGTGACTGATTAAGAATATATTAATTTTCCATACCTGCCACGCCCCCTTCCATGCGTTAAAAACGGAATGACAAAGTGAAAAGTGAATATATCTACGATGTAGGGTATAAAAAATTAAAGTAACTAGATTTTGAAGAAATTTTTTATGCATCATATTAATTTTATTTAGAAAATTGTCTCTCGAAATATCTTGACACAATCTTTTATTTTTATTTTCTTATATGATCTTCTTTAATCCATTCTAACGAAGTTAATGCTTTGAAATCGCTACTCCCGACATGTTGACATGTTATCAGTATATTAATTTTTAGATAATGAATGAAAAAGTACTAACTCTCTGAAATTCAAAAAAAAATTAGCACCTTGTATGCACTTGATGATTTGAAAGTACAGTACGTTTAACATACGAGTACAGTAACACATACCTTAAGGGTATATATGAGGTGTGTATATGTATGATATGTACATATAAGCCAAGTATACATAGCTCTGAAAATAATAAACATTCATTCGTTAGTGCACGATTTAAAAGCGACCGAATAAAACGGAAGGAAAAATATAATATTTCAGCAAAACTCAGCCAAATATACTACTGCTGAATACAAAGTAGATATATCTGGAGGTACATACGTACAATCATATAAATAAAAATACATATGAAGCAACACAAAATCCCCATACTTTTAATACCCAACGTGTAGTAAGCGCCAAATGCTCAGTGCAAAAAAGGCGGAGTCAGAAAAATCACAAGAACTGGGGAGCCAAATATAAAACGAAAATAAAAAAAATAAAATAAAACGCAAAAATAAAGACACATACACACCAAATACTCATATATACTCGTACGATATAAAAGTATACAACAAACTTTCAACTCGTGTGCAATATAAAAACAACAACAACAACAACAACAACAACAATAAGACGAAAAAAGACATATACACAACTCGTCATATTCATACCAAAACACAGCAGCAACAACAACAACATGTGAATTAGTACCAACAACAAAACGGTACAACCAGTACGAGCCAACGTCATTGGTATTCGTGTATTTTTTACACACTGTTAGTACTCTTACATGTGTATATATACGACAATTCCTATACATACACGCATGAGAATATGAGTTGAAAATTTATATGGAAAATACCTACAGATGGGTGTGAAAAAATCTTCAAATGAGTGGAGTCACTGGGATTGGGAGTAAAAATGGGGTTAACTGAAATGAATAACATAAATGCACACATGACTCCAAGTTGAAAACCGCATGGGAATGCAAACGTAACGTTATGATTTTGTTAAAAAACGTAATGCCAAAACTTGTCGAAATAAATAAAAATATTATACACAACTTATTTAGCACAAAATCAGTTGTTAGAATATGATATTTTTGAACACTATCACCGACAGCAATTCAAAATTTAATGAGCTACAAAGCCAGGAACAAAAACAACAACAGCCAGCAGCCGAAATCCCTGTAGCTTAGCACTGGGACGAGTAACAAAATATTGAATGTGAGGGAAAAATACTACTCTTACCACACTATGCACTCAGATTTCGGCTGGAAGCTCTCGGCACATATGAGTTGTTCATAACGTGTTTCAGCGGAAAATGAGCGCGCAAGTTTGTGCTGCCTCTCTTATGCTTTCCAGTTTTTCATGCTATACAACTCATTGGAATTGAGTTGTAAAAGTTTGGCTCAATTGACGTCGTTTTGTCTGTGCGGTCTTAGTGCAAAAGTCACTCAATACTGCTGTGTCTGACTCAGGTTGCTCCAAAGTGGAGCAATTTGTTTTGCTCTCTCCTAAAGTGCTTAAGTATTGGTGCATTTTTGTTTTGTATTTGTGAGACGGTTGTATTTACATATCTTGTCTCATTTTATAGCCACCTTACTCCAACTTACAGTACGATTTCGTGTATTCTCTGTTGCTTTTTATGGGGTCTAATTTTTTCTTTTTTTTTAGGAAAGCAAGGGTTAAAAACCGCGAGTTAAATTAAATTTAGTTGTGCAAATTATTGATTAATTGTATTTTGTGTAGAGTTTTGGCATGAAGTTTGGATATTCTACTCTCTACCTTGGTGCTTAATTTGAAAATCTTAAAGTTTCTTGCTGTAATGCAGTTTGAGTACGAGCAAGAAACTTAGACGCATAATTTGCGGAATAAAAAAAAATAAAACTTTGTTGGAGAAAATAAAAATAAAAACAATTTTTTTTAATTAAGTCTTCTATGATTAATAACAAGTGCAAATTACAAAATTTTCACACAAAAATTTATTTGTGAACAAACTGCCGTCGGTAGAACATTTTAATTAATGAGATAAGTAGAGAAATTTTGCCTGACCAAAGTTTTTTTAACTGAGTTGCATACATTTCATGATTGAAATTTTTATCGAAAAATCAATGATAGTGCAGTTTTATTCGAGAATATTCTCGATAATTTATTTTACTTAAACAAAATACAAGGGTATCTCTTGTGAGCAGAGATGATAGGATTAATGACTCCGCGTATGGCAGTGAATCAAGAAAGAAGCTCCCAGAGTGCTTCCGACTTTTAACAGACAGACTTTCTTAGTTCTTTAACGCTTAAAGCTATCCATCTTGGAGATCAGTAAATTCTGCTGAGCGAGAACTTCCACATCAAACTTCAGAATTTCTCCAGAATAAGGAACCATCAAAGTTGCTCAGAACCTGGCAGCCGATCCCTCAGCATGATTAAACTTCATACAAAGTAGATACCCTACAAAAGTTGAGTGAATAGAGCACGAAAAACCAAAAATTTAGCAGCAATTTAATCTCAGCTTTTTTTTCGATTACCAAACATGGGAAAAATATTCTAAATGACGATTTTGATGTTCTTATGAGCAACAACAATGTTTAACATATCATGGGTAAACACGGCCTTGGCCAACTTAACGAAAATGGGAGACACTTAAATAGATTTCTGTAATACCTTCAAACTCCTAATAGAAAGCTCACTCTCTATTCTATAGCCTAGACATAAAGCTATATGTCACACACCCAGGGGTACAGGGACATCTGTTTTCCTTGCAGAGGTAAAGTAAAGGCATCTAGTATTTTAGATAAGTATTTTGCAGTGACCATACCTTTGAAATACTTTAACCGATTTAGTTGACATCAACGATATATGGAATAAACTTGATCTGCAATGCTTGCTAAAATGCTGCCGGATTCCAACGCAATACAATATTGGGCAAATGATAACATTCTGAATATAGCTTACGAGAATTGAGTTAAAATCTGCACTTTAGAGAACTTCACAGTTGAAGAGACAACCTTAGAGCTTGGGTAAATAGCCTTGTGGTAGAAGCAGAGGATCAAATAGTAGTCACACCTCAAGTGAGCTCTGCAGCATCAGGAAAATGCTTTAACTAGCACTTCACGTCCAAGCAAAAGTTAGAACGGCATACTTTCATTTATCTAGAAAACATCAAAACAGAAAACTCCACAAAACCAAAAGCAAACATTTCCAGACACATGTTGCCTATATTTAGCTATTCTCTCTTGACATCCAAAACTTACTAGAGATTAAGAGTTAGTTCAACCTAAATGATGAACTTTTTCTTCTTCTATGTTGGAAAATCTATTAAAATTTTGTACAGGCCCTACGGTCGAAATTAAGATAGGGGATAGTAGTATTTCTTAAAAGACTTGGATCAATGTTGGGATACTTTTCTACAACGGAAGCCAACGATTTATGTGCTTGGATAGTATGCAATTTCACATTTTACGTTACAGCCGCATATAGTTGAAACCGGCAATAGTTGACCTACGATCTACGTTGTCGGAATCGGCTAATGCTTAAGCTCAAGTTACAAAAAACTCTAAGGCTCCTAAAACGCCCTGGGTAGATCCTTAATTTTGAACCTCACCAAGCTCTCTAGATTGACCATTCCTTAAATATCCTGCTGACCATTACTTTAGGTGAAGACAATTTTCAAAATGACAATGCCTACTTTTGTGATGATAAAAGATTACAGAATCCTTTCAATGTACTACGAAATTTCTATTAAAAGACTATTTATTGTCTGACTTGTTCATTAGCTTTTTGAACTCATGAGTATGGAATAAGAGCTTAGTCTATACAGAGGTCCAAGTGTGTAAGTAACGGCGATTTAGTGCCGGATATGCTGCTTTGGAAATGAACCATTTTTAGGCCCAAAATTCTTGAGCAGAGATCCTTCACAACATTCACTAAGTACCTTTACGTTTCAAAAGTGATTCCCTTCCTTTCGTTGAGGGTTTACTCTGACAACCAACTGCTTCGCTTATTTTTCCCTCATTTTAGCTTACCACAACATTATTTTGAATTCAAATAAATATGATGCGTTTGGTCTCCCTGATTAATCGCTTATATTAAATTTCAATATCACTTTTGTTTGAGATTTCTTCACAAAGTTTGAAACAATTCGCTTGTCGCGAATTTTTCTGAGCTTTGTGTAGTTTTATGCCAAATGGATCTTATAACCAGTAAAGTTTCTAAAATATGTAGATCGTTTGTTGAATCTTTTACTCACAAAATCATTTGTTAGGAATATATAAAAAAAAACTGCCATAGTTCAATATACCCACAAAAACAAAAAATCAAAACACACGATTTTCGATCTAATATCTAATTTTCTCACACTCTATATTTTATATATAAAAACAAAAAAATGGTTAAGTAACAACCCGAAAAAACATACAGTGATACAAAGAGCACATCTCTTGTCTATAGTAAATCTTGATCTCGATGTTGTTGTCTTCAATTGTAATTCAAGCAAATAATTGTACGTAATTCTCCGTGAAATTGATCTTCACACTTGAGAATTCGTTACCCATGCTGTGACCATTGTTGGCTCCAAAATAAAAATTAAAATAGCAACAGAAAACTAAAAGAAAAAAAAATCGTAACATAAGAGAATCAGTCAAGTTACAACTGTTGCATGATCATCATCACTACCACCACCACCAACGGACAGATATCGAGCGCACATGTTTGTTCCAACTAATCACGCGTGTAACAAGAGTTTGAAAGACAAATGCAGATCATCGCAACGTCATTCCTCGCGCTTTAAGCTCAACAGCAACAACAACAGCGACTAGAAAGCAACAAAAGTATCGCGCACGCTTTCACAATAGACCGCGACCGCGTACCGCTATTGTCCATTCAACAAAGCGATGATCAAGAGCAGTTGATTCGACTTTGACTAACTTGCGATCACTTCACGTTCAGTTGTTATAAGTTGGTTGGATCAGATGTTGCCAGTGTTTGTTGTCCCTTTTTGTAGTTACAATATTGGGCATGCATTACAGCAACACTATACGACAGACAAATGTTGAAAAAATTCCGAAAGACAAAGGACTAGCGTAACTTAAGAGCTGAAAATTTTTAAGGAATTGCCATCAAATCAACAAAGAACTTTTCACAATTTTACCAGACAAAAGTGGACGACGGGAAAATATTTGGGTCATTCTTCTTTTTTAGGTCAACAACGACACTAAAGCTGGTAGTTTCAAACCTAAGTAAGTTAGAAAGTGGTGGGCAAGTGATATCTCAACTTAGACTTTATATATGCCATTATTAAGTCCCACATCTGTAGTCTCTTAACTCATGCTACAGAAATGGAAAAAGAGAAGCAGTTAAGGGCGTCTACATTTGAATTGGAATTTCTTTCATATTGTGTTGACCGGGCAAATCACTAGAAATGATTTCAACAACGAAACGTTTCTGATATACCGAAAAGAACACCAGCATGAAGGCGGAAAAAAGTTCAACCGAGCAACTTAAAGCCTGTGAAAAACTTTTTGTGGATGTGTTCCACTGAGACATTATCTGTAAGGATGTCTTATGCAAAGAGGGTGATAAATATCTACTGCATAAAAGCTAATTGCTTTCAGAGTGTACCTTAACACTCCACTACCGGTTACAGATCTATGTCAGGCTAGACGTTAGGTTGGATCAAGGTCCAAAAAATAAGCTGAAGATCTGAAACTCTAGATTTCCAACATATAATTGACGAGATGAAAAATTAATAGAGTTGGAAAAGACATCGAGACGAAGCTGGTAGTCCTTCAAACTTGTTTAATGACTGGGGGTCCTGAAATGTGTCTTCAACAAGGTATATCAAAAGAAAAAGAAAAAGAAAAGCTTTACTTAAAGTCTGTTCCCTGTTATTACACTGAACCACTTCTTAACTTAAGTTAATCGATCATAAATGGCTACTACTCCTTCTTTAACTAAACTACCACAATTATGTAGACACAACATCACACCAGATCGTATGGTATCGTTCTTATTTTGCAAAATCACTATTCTAACCGATAGTGTATCCAACATTTCATCGTCTCGACATTGCAATTAGAATCAAATTGGTGCAATGATCAACAGAATCACACGACATAAGAACGAGATCAACGCGCATCAACTGCAGACGGACAGACAAACACACGAGCAACATACGTTGTTGCTGCCGTCGCCGTCGCCGCCACTGCTGCTGCTGCTGCGTTGATGCGATTTGATCTTGCAAACTGTTGATCATGCATGAGTTTTATTGCAGCCATGGGGGGTAGCATAAACCGAGTAAAATGTAGTAACTAAGTCGAGGTAAAGTAACTTCAACTTTTGATCTCATTGACTTGAGCGCCAATTTGAATGGCAATACCAAAAGCAAAAAAAAAAGAAAAAATGGGGACCGAAAAGAGATGATGAAGCCTTTAGTAAGTGTGTAGTGCAGTTACACTAAGGGGGGTATTCTGTGCGGTATGACACGACAAACATGCTGTGCCTGTTGTGCTGCTGCTGCTGCTGCTGTTGCTGTTGCTGTTGTTGTAGGGCTAACTACTAATATGATATTGGAGTATAGGGGGTAACTTCAATTGTTGCTATTGTGAACGCGCGAGAAGTATCAGTACAATTCGTAAATGCAGAAGTTTGGGTTGACCACATGATCACGATTTATTTGCTGCTGAAGTTGCTGGCTGCTCTCTTGTTAGACTACATTTATTTTGGTAAAGTTAAAATTTTTTTTTATTGTTGTAGTTGTTGTTGCACTACTTTTTTCATGTATTTTGTCGATTGAATTTAATGATTTGTAGTAACGAAAAAAAATTCACATTTAAAATAAAAGATCATACACCAAGCGAAGAATGTGGATCAGAATTGAGAAAGTAATGGAATAGGAAAATGATCCAGTTCGTACTTAATGTGGCGCCAAACCAAACGCATGAGACGATAAATGTTACACACAAAAATCAGTCTACTCTAAGATTGGATCTGTTGATCCGGTGTCCATTGATATCAATCTCCGATAAGTCATCAAAAGATTTTTAGTTTTCTAATGTTGGGAGTATTTTGAAATCTCTGACCTATGAAAGCTCAAGAACCCTGAGTTGCTACATAGATTTGGTAAAAAATCAATATGATCGCACAGTAATAAGGCAGTAAGAAAGAGGCTGAAAGTAGCTATAATTCTCGCAAGATGAATGAAAAAGTGCCTTGAATCCGCGGTCAGTAATATCAAATATAATAGCGTAGCTAACCCTTTTTCCAAATGCGGGAACTTTGGGTTCACATTGATTCACAGAAAAGTTCGATCAGTAATCTATGTAGGACAATATGCGATTCCTTGGTTCATATGCATATACCATTAGCAGGTATTATTCTTTACAAGATTGTTATTGGCAAGTTTGAGCATAATGTGTACCAGGGGTATCTCA
Source organism: Meiosimyza decipiens (assembly GCA_963680825.1). Lineage (NCBI taxonomy): Eukaryota > Metazoa > Arthropoda > Insecta > Diptera > Lauxaniidae > Meiosimyza > Meiosimyza decipiens. Next base: position 10,860,044 of record OY804261.1, on the reverse strand, counting down.
CCTGCCTTTTTCTTTAGAATTCTTTACAACATAAGACCCTCTTACATCAGCCCGAATATGTAATATTTGGTGCAAATACCTTATGCCTAAAAATTATTTGCTCATTCAGATCAGTTAAGGGCACAAGTATTGTAGTTCGGTACAAAAAAAGTTCGTGCATATCATGAATAGTCGGCCCAACAATGTCCCTATAACAACTGCCACAGGAACAACAACAGCAATAGCTTAACATAATCTGACAATGTCAATCAGCAGCAGAAGTCATGAATAATAAAAGAACTTCAAACATATCTCCACAGTTTTATGTGAACACTTGTGGTGTAATAAACAATAAAAGCGCACCATTTACTCATCATGCGAAGATTGGCTAAAAGGTCTATTTTCATATGAAATATGAAAAATTACATGCTATCTCTATCATATTTTCGCGTAATATCGTTTTCTTTACTCATTGTTACTTGCTAGCGCAGGAGTACACGTTATACAGATTAAAAGCAGCCACACGCCTGATGCCTGAAAATTAATCGTCGACGTCTTGTAATCAAATCGTTTAATGTCTGAGAATACGAGAAAAACTTGAATTGTACGAATACCGAAAAAAAAGACCGGCAACAAGCAATTTAACACCAAGTGAGCGACGCGACGCGACGGCTTAGAGCGGCTTAAGTGATCGCGACGATTGATCGTTTAGCGCTAAATTGTAAGTGTTAGTGTTATTACACAGGGTAGCAAGAAATTTCTTCACTGGAAATTTTTACCACGTCTGACTCATTGCATCCCGTTAAAGTCAACTTTATGAGCGAACGAAATAAACGAAAATAATTTGGTCTCACTACTTAAAAGTCTTCTTAATCTTATGTCCTTTAATTAACCCGCCATTTACAAAATAGTAGATCCATTTTATAAAATATGTCGGTTCGCCTCCGCTACATTACCAACCATATTACTGGGTAAGACAATAAGTTATTAATTTTATTGATGGATTTATCGAACAAAAAAACTCATTCATTATGTTGCTCATCATCCATTACAATTTCATCGATGAATTCATCGAACAACTGTTTTATAATGTAAGAGAATATATCATGTATTACAATTTCATCGAATACAAAATAAAGTCTGTTTTAAGAAAATTTTTCAAAAAAATTTTAACTTTCATCAAAATCATTGTTGTATAGTGTGATTTTTGTTGCCATTCTTACAGTTGTTATTGTTAATTCACACTGTTAACTCTGTTGTTTTGAGCCCTTTGGGGTTTGAAAAGTGTTCATATTTGCTGTTGCTGCTGCTGCAAGTCAATGTTATTTGTGCCTCATTGTTGTTGTTGTTGTTGTAGTAAATATTTAATTTATGACTTTGCCGATATTTCTTCTTACTTTTTTTTATTTTGTATTTCTGCCAACGATCGTGTGCCACCTATAGCAGTTTGAGGCAAAATTGGAAATTTTATTTTGTCGTCCGATCGATTGGTCCTTTGGAGAGCTCATTTACTAATGACTATTGACTGGTTTTCAGTTTTATGAGCAGTTATTCTTAAATCTGATACAATGTAGATCCGCTAGGGGGTCGCATTAAAACGCGACTGGCTTTAATTGATTTCAGAATAAAGTTAAAACTCAGATCTTTTTTGGGGAGAAGATGGTCTTATGTGGTGGAAGTTGTTGTTCTTTTGGAGTATTCGGAAAAGTCCAAGAGTTTCTAGTTGAAGGTCTTATAGATCAGGTTAGATGTTGAATTAGTGTTAGTTTATTCACTGTAAAGGCATATTTCTCGTCGCCCTAATAGTTAGATTTCGTATTACTTAAGCGAACTTAAAATGTACTCGTAGGTTGGATGTTTTCAAAATTGGGCCTTTCTTATTCGATATGGCATATTCGGAAAAAATTTGGCAACGCGCAATAAAATGTTTTTCCAATGGTCCGAGATAGCGCTTATGATCTACAGACGATACGAGTAGTCAAACAGCTCATGTTCTATAAGTCGGTTAAGTTGTTTTTTCTTTAGAATACTGTGCCATTTCCAATATGACTGCTAACCCTAAGCAAAATCAACCATATTTGTCTGCATTTAGCTTCGATTTGCTACCTTGTGAAAATTTTCCCAACTGACTGCTATATGCTCACATATATTTTTTATTAAGTAAGACTTCTTTAAGAAATTATATTGCATTATTAAGGACAGCCAGAAGGTAGGAGCTACTATTTTAATATTACAAAAAAGAGCACTGAGGTCATTATCCTACCATCAGTTCTGATGGTAAAACCAATAACTTTCGTATTATTTCTCAAGCAGTAGGACGAAATTCTTAAAACTCTTTGCTCCAAAAAAATTTAAAGAACTACAAATAGCTTAAGGTAGTTCCAAGTCTATAGAAGTGATCTTTGAGCGCTATACACGCCTTTCGAAAGGAGGCTCGAATTATAACTATAGGTATGAAAAACTAGAAAAACACCAAGCTCCTGCTATTTCTAATATGCGATAGTTTGCATTTTCTTTTCGACGACATAAGTAGTTGTGTAACAATTTACTCGGGTCAATTTACAAAAACTCCAAAAGTTTGTGAAACCTTGGTGTTCACTTGGTAAATGCAATCCAATTTATTTATTTTTTTCAAAAAAACCTATTTGCGCACACAAAATTAATGTGATTTATTTGAAGAACCTTTTGCAAATGAGGTCGCGATAACATTTAACTAAATAGGGCTGTAATACAATAAGCTTCTGTCTACGGCGACAGACAAGCGAGACTTTTGTCGAAATGTCTGTCTACCAAACAGACTATGGATTTTTTCCACTATCTCTCAGTTTTTCTGTCTATTTGTCTGCCTTGCAGTTAGTAACTTCATGAGAAAAGTCAGTCTTATTACTTTGTTTATATTAAAATGTCAATTCGTGCAGACAGCCAAGTTAACAAAGTCATAATCGGTGTGAGGTAATACAATACATTCGTAAATTAGCCCTTCTTTTGGCTGGAACTTAAGGCGATATGGCACTAATTTTACTAGGTCGAACTGATTTTGCATCTGACATCTGCATTTATGAGTACCTAAGTAAGTCATCGTATATTTGTACTCAAAAAAAAAAAAAATATAGTGTTGCAATTTGTCGAGCGCCCATAAATTATTGCATTGATTTGGTTTGATTCAACGAGGAAAATTAAATAATAATTCCTTTAGCTTTTGATATTTGTGTTAACCTTTTCTTAACATTTCTCAAATCTCTGCTTAACTAATGAGTTGTTATTTATCAGCGTCAATTTGGTTAATAAATTAATATCATTAATTTGATAATTACGCGCAAAAAAGTTTTTCCACCTTTCACCCCACCACCTGACTAATACACGAAGATATCTTTAATCATGTAATTAGATTCCATCCACCAATTTAAATTCGCCATGATTGATGTTAGTTTTGTGAGAGAATTTTTATTTCTGTGTGGTCGTATATTGGGTATTGGTTGATATTTGTTTCAAGTTTGAAAAGAATATACAAAAAAATGTTTTCAGTACCAGCGATAGCAGTTCTGCTAGAGAATATTTCGAAAATGTTCACCTACTGGTTGAAAACCAAAAACTTACTCTTTTCGGGGACCAAAGCTCTATATATCCAAATAGAGAAAAGGTTTTACTGTCTGTATTTTCTCCAGATATAAATTAAGTGTTTTGCAATGAAACGAAAGAAAATGGTTCTGACAACATATGGATCAAATGTGAAGTAAAGATGGAATGAAGTGAAAGTGAAGTAAAGGTGAAGTGAATGTGAGCGTGTAGTGAAAGTGAAGGTAAAATGCAGTGAAGGTGAAATGATCGAAGTAATGAAGTGGAATGAAGTAAAAGTGAATGTGAGTGTGTAGTGAAAGTGAAAGTAAAATGAAGTGAAGGTGAAGTGATGAAAGTAAAAAGAAGCAGAAGTGAAGGTGAAGTGAAGGTGAAGTGATGAAAGTAAAAAGAAGCAGAAGTGAAGGTGAAGTGAAGGTGAAGTGAAGGTGAAGTGAAGGTGAAGTGAAGGTGAAGTGAAGGTAAAGTGAAGGTGAAGTGAAGGTGAAGTGAAGGTGAAGTGAAGGTGAAGTGAAGGTGAAGTGAAGGTGAAGTGAAGGTGAAGTGAAGGTGAAGTGAAGGTGAAGTGAAGGTGAAGTGAAGGTGAAGTGAAGGTGAAGTGAAGGTGAAGTGAAGGTGAAGTGAAGGTGAAGTGAAGGTGAAGTGAAGGTGAAGTGAAGGTGAAGTGAAGGTGAAGTGAAGGTGAAGTGAAAGTGAAGTGAAGGTGAAGTGAAAGTGAAGTCAAGGTGAAGTGAAGGTGAAGTGAAGGTGAAGTGAAGGTGAAGTGAAAGTGAAGTCAAGGTGAAGTGAAGGTGAAGTGAAGGTGAAGTGAAGGTGAAGTGAAGGTGAAGTGAAGGTGAAGTGAAGGTGAAGTGAAGTGAAGGTGAAGTGAAGGTGAAGTGAAGGTAAAGTGAAGGTGAAGTGAAGGTGAAGTGAAGGTGAAGTGAAGGTGAAGTGAAGTGAAGTGAAGGTGAAGTGAAGTGAAGGTGAAATCAAGGTGAAGTAAAGATGAAGTGAAGTGAAAGAGAAGTAAAGGTGAAGTGAATGTGACTGTGAAGTGAATATAAAGAACAGGTGAAGTGAATATGAAGTGGAGTCGAAGCGAAAATGAAGTGAAGATGAAGTAAATTATAGGTGAAAAAAAGGTAAAGTTAAAGTAAAGGAAAGGTAAGTGTGACTGTGGAAGCAAAGGTGAAGCTTAATTGATGAAATGAAGTAAGAACAGCAAGTCCAAGCGGACTGAAATAATATAATTATTTGAGGTGTGAAAAAATAAAACAAAATGAAGTATTGCGAACTCAAGTGAAGTGAAACGAAAATTAAAGAAGTAGGTACAATTTCAACATTGCCTACTAAATCAAAAGTTAATTAGACATTTTCCAAACTCCGAAATCCTCTTATCTCAAATGAATAGCGAATTTTCGCATCTCTACTTTCACTTTTAATCGCAAGAACGCTTAACTGATTGGCGCAATTTGATGTTAAAATCACTCAAGCTGACACCAAAACTTCCACTGCCTTTTCACTGCCCGATTGAATGAGAAATCACGGCAAATCATTCAATTTCAAAATTGGACAATACCGCTCGCAGTAACGGATTAAGAAAATGATTTAGAGATGGATGAATGACTGGCAAGAGTTTTCGAGTTCTGCATTATTGAGGTGCTTGTGACAGTTGCTGCCACACAAATCGAGGGTGGGGTATAGAGCTCGTATATTTACAGTGCGAGTGAAAGTAAACAAATGATTTATCACAACGCCAACAAACAACTACCGATTTATCCATCAGTAATCGTCAAAACTTTTGGTGAAAAGTTTTCTTCTGTCCTAGCAGCCATTTTGTTTTTCGCGAGCATAATGCTATAGTATATTTGGTTTAATTTTAAGCCTTTAATTAAAATTGTTTCTTAGAGACAGCTTTATTTTTGAAGGGAAGGGTGGGCTGCCTATAATTGGAAGAAGCTATAAAATCTTTTAAGATTTATTTAATTTATGCAACAGCCTACTTTGTGCTGGCAAAGTAATGAGCAACCACCCCAAAGAAAATCTTAACTAATTAAACATAAAGATAAATCCTTTATTTTTTCATGTGGCTCACATTAATGCCGCCGGAATTTTTGAAGTTACTTTGCATTGGCTATGTATGGAGAAAGGCGCAAAATTTTGTAATACATAAGCCATTTAGGACATGCGAGATAGGAATGTTCCTGAATGTTATCAGCTCAACAAGAATCACAGGTTTTACCAGGACAAAGTTGGTAGTTTAATGAGCCACATCCAGATAAGCAAGCTGAAATATATTGACTCATAAAACGTTATTAGAGAAATTTTAAATGCATTTTAGTACCAATGTATGTATGTCGTGGTTGCAAAATGTGGAGCAAAATATTAGATTGTTGAGTATAAAAAGATGATGAAGGCAAAGTCGCCAAGGGAAAAATGTCCAATAAAATTACTCGAGACATAAGAAGATGATTCTGTATTAATTTATTTTTGCATTTTGGCTTGTGGGCAATTTTTCAAGAGGAAATACCCAAACAAGGCCAAAACCAAATATTTTTTCTTAGTAAATAATATCCAAATCCAGAGATTAAACATTTCTGCTGCTTATAGGCTTTGTTTCTTTATATATGGGGTAGTTCCATTTTTTTAAGTCGTACTTATTTTTTAGGTCCAGATTTGAAATTTTATATTTTTAAGAATCGCAACATATCGAAAAAAAACTTTGGAAAGAAACGTTCAATAGATCATTAACCGAGAAATATTATCTTGACAGTTGAGAAGATAAAGGGAGAAAAATTAAATTTGGTTGCCCTCTACAGAATGATAGTACACGGATAAAAGCGGGCAGATTGAATAGAGCCGGTAAAACCGATACATATACCTTTTTTAGTGCAGTTTCCTTTTCTCAATGCATATGAATATTAATAGGTCAGAAATGTTGAGTTTTAAACTGAAACTCAACTTCAACAGCTTCTATTAAAAGTGCACTCGTATTAAAAGGGAGGAGAACAGCCCTGTCTCTTAAGGGATATGTTGTATGGCGAGAATGTAAGAGAATTGTTGACTATCAAATGCAAAATATTAAAATTTGGAAATTTTATTCATAAGCACCAGTGAAATATATTCGTACAATATAATAACACTGTTAAACAGGGCATTTTCCACAGAGTAATCACGTTATAATCCTGAAAGAATACGTTGTTCTGAGTATGTGTACATTACACTGCGATTTAGTTTTTCTCTTTAATCTCCATTTGGAATTTATGCAATGTCTTTTTTCTTTTCCCAGAAATCGATAGTTAAAGGATCCTATATCATTAAACGGATGACACATACAGCCATGAATATCATACACTTATGGATGGGAAGTATTCACTATTATTAATTTTATTAATGGGGCCCCGAAATTTATTACCGCCTTGGCTCATCAAATGTGTTGAAACGCCACTGTGGGCATAAAGGTCGATAGACTTACAGAACTTGCCAACGTTTAACTTTCATTTCTCAACAATACACAATCGTGCTTTTAAAAAAAATATTTGTTTTTGTGCTTAAATTCTAACATGGCCAGTGGCCAGATATAGTAAGCATAAGGGTTAAGTAACATAAAAGATTCAAGTATTGAAATTTAAAAAATATTTAGCATACAAAATTTTCACTAAAAAATATTAAGTTTTGAGCTTTATTTCCTTAATTGGAAACACCCTTTATTGAAAAGTTAATAAGATGACCATAATGGCCCAAAAGGTTTTGGTAATTTTTCACATTGAGGAAGAAATAGATCTACTTTAAATAACAATAATTCCCACACAAAAATTAAAAAATTTCAGACACTTTAATTTAATCTTAAATATAAGCTTTATATTTAGCATTAATTATGATCTTTTAACATCAATTTTCACACACTTTAAAAGATTTATATTCAGCTCCAATTAATTGGTTACAGAATAAACCATAAATATAACGCCCTCCATAAATCGGCACCTAATTGCTCAAATCAAGAACCAATTAGTCAACATCTAAGTCAATCTATACAAAAAACAAATATATCAAACAGAGAAAAGTTACGAAACATATAGTTGCAATTACAACAAAAAAAAAACTAAAAAACCATTACCAACACTTGCTTGAAAATATAAAAACCTACTCATAACTGACATGAAACCAGTTAAGAAACCGATAAAAAGCGTAAACATGGTCAAGACAACCAACCAAGTGGCAGCAAAAAGTAACTCAAAAACTTGGCTTAAAACTTAACTCACAACTGGGCTAAGACAATTTGTGCATGCATCAATGTGTGAGTGCATCAAAATCTCAGTAGTATTTGTTAAGCGTGGCTTACAAAGTGCTCAGAATTGGCCCAAAGAATCAGTTGTTGGTAAACGGCGTACGAAGACACAACAACAACGCGCATTGTTGAAATATTTTCGATCGTGTGAAAACAAAAACAAATCAAAATAAAACAACTTTGTAGCTACGCAAAGCTCTGAGGCTAAAATAACGGCACACAAAACTTTTGGATCGGTTCAAATTTGCGGTTGAAATCTAGCGAATTGCTGAGCGACGGCTTGTGCATAAAACAAAAATCAGTGGCTTGAAACTAAGCAATTAAAACAAACTTTATCAAAAACATATTTCTGAAGAGAAAATCCTGAAGTTCCTAGAAAACATACTTTTCGAAAATTCACTCAACTTTCTTCAAATACAGAATTGTTAAGAAATAAATCATTTTGATGGCAAAAATAATATAAATCACAAAAAAATTAGTGTTCCATCATTGTTCAAATATATTACAGATCGGTGGAGTTAATAAATCAATAATAAATAATGGATTTAATTCAAAAATCCGAGTTACATCGATGAGTTTTATCTTATTATGGTCGTATGAAATTCACGACTTTAGTATTGGTAATTGACACCGGCATGAATCTTAATTTTTTGATTTCTGAGGACATTTATGTACCAGTATTGACTTAGAATTTTGGCTTAAATTTGTAGTAATTAGAAATATGATAAATTGCACACGGATTCAAGTCATTGGCATTGAAAATAATGTTTTATATGGAACCTTGAATGTTTTGAATTTTCAAATAAATCCGTGCAAGTCCCAATAAATCTGAATACATTCTCAAAAAGTCTTTTAAAATCTGTATAATCTGAAAGCACCCAAATAAGCTCCAACAAATCTGTTAAATTCAATCTTATGACATTTCCTTATAAAACTGAAATAAGTAGGTTGAATTTTCTTGCTACAAGAAATTTTCGGACTGGTCTTGTACCAAGAAATAATAGTATATATACATATTTTAAATATTATGTAGTGATTTCTATAGCTCTAATGGCTCAAAAATTAAAAATGTATGATCGCTCAAGCAAAAAGTTTCTGAAAGAGAAATAATCAGGACTACTTTGATGCCATTTCGGATTTGCTTAGGAAACGGAATCGAAATTCGATGTTGATTTCAGGAATATACAAAAAAGGGAAATATTTCAAACTATCAGAACTATAACAACTCAAGTTTGAAAAATTTGCAGTAGCAAACTCCGATGGTTGGATTCAGAAGAGCTTTTGACATTCAATTTCGGACTTTAAGTCCACTTCCGAAATAAATCGGATTAAGTACAGTAGTTGATTAGAATCTTGAGCCACGTTTCACAATAAACCGTAGAAATTTTTTACACGATCGATTTTGTTCTATCTGCTCAATTTTGCTTTGATCCGTATCAACTGGTTGTAGCCGATCTAGTAAGGAATGAACCGAATCATTTTTAAATAATTCCTTCAACTTCACTTTAAACCAGTTCAAATCTGTAACGAATTAAGCGTCCGCAGCATCGAAACAACTACCACAACATTTTTGAAGTGCAAACGCTTAATGCAAATTTCATTTGCATTTTTTTTTTTATTGATTTCCAACAATTGTTTAATGATTTCATCAAAGATATTTGCTCCATATTTCCCTCAATGAATTCTTGAGGAATTTTTAGGCAATTTTGGGAAAATTAATACACTTTTATTTAGGTCATACAAGCTGTAGAATAGTCATTAAGAAATCATTGCAGATTTCGTTATGATAGTCCAACTGGCCAGGCATGATTCGCTCCCTCCTCGATGAAGGTAAATATAGTAGTGCCACAAATAAACTTTTAATTGAGACGTATTTTCTCGGTGCTCATTGTACAACACTTGAAAATTACATAGATATACACCTTTTCCAAACATAATGTCACACCTGGAATGGGCAATGTCGCGATTTGATAGGTCACACAAGCAAAATAGATTATGTGGTCTGTCAGACCACAAAGTATGACTTACCGTATTTTGGGATACTGCTAATCGAAGGGTTAAAGATACTGTTTCTTTTTTAATTTAAAAATATAACTGACGTGCTTCAGCAAATTCAGATACTCTTAATAAAATCGATAGAGATATACAGCATTGTTTTATTTCATTTAAGTAAGTTAACTTAGAAATTGAAAATGATTTTCAATGTCTTTTTAACATGGCAACCTCGTAATCCATTAAAATACAAAAAATTAAAATAAATGATAAAAAAAAAAATTCCCCAAGCAAAGTAATCGGGATTTTCGAGTCAAACTTAAATCTTCAAAATAATTTTAAAAAAAAATTAGTTCTCAAACTATAGAGTGTGTGTGCATCATCAACAATAATATAAATAACATACGACAAAAAACAAAACAATGAAATTAATAATAAAAATAAACGAAATTAAATATATAAAAATAATTAAATTTATATTTGCCTACATTTGCAATAATTAATAATTTGATTATAACAATTGTTTATTGTTTTGTATTCATCCAATTCAATTAAAACTTAATTAATTCATTAATTTATTCAAATTAAATGCGATTCAAATTTTTTCTACACTACGATTTAAGTGCTGTGTTGCATGGTGTACTAAGTACTACATACATAGTGTGTTGCATGTGTTGTTGCCGATGCTGCTGCATTAATATTCAATGAGTTTTTTTCGTACAGATTTTGTGTTTCTTGAATTGTTTTCAAATGCATCACATGCAACAATTGGATTTTAGCATTTGATTTTTCACATTTGAACCACCAACATCTTGCATGTTGTTGATGATGTCGATGTCGATGTCAGTGCCGTTGCCGTCTCCAATGGCGCCTTCTCACCATATCTTCAATGCACTACAATAGGCGTAACCTTTGACGAGTTGTAAAGCTCAAGTTCAACGAGTACATCATTTCTCACCACAGTGCCAAAAGTTGAAGGTAAGGTTTTTTTTCATTTTGAATTTTCCTACCCTTGAATATATAGAAAAAATGATATAGTTTTCATCATGATGCTTTTACTTTGAAACTGCATATAATGAAAATATGTGGCATAGGAATAATTTAATTTATGTAAATACATACATATGAGGATTGACGAAGAAAAACGTGATCTTTCAGAAGCATAGTTCTTCGATATTGCAAGGTCTTGTAAATTTTTCGTCTCTGGGGCTAACCAAGACTTAGAGTCTAAATTTGTCTTTGTTATGAGGTATTTCTGTTCGTTTAATTCTCTGTGATCTTTCTTAGCAATACAGCACGGAACGAATGGTTGGCATGCTCAGATACCAGCTACTCTTAATGTCACTTTATTTTTTAAAAACATCTATCTATAAATTTTCATTGAAATCGCTGAATTCGTGTCGCTTTCGAGACTTCATTTATACTTTTGACGATATCTAACGTTTGAAAACCCGCATCTAAGAAATTGACTTTTTGCAACGAATAACTTAGTGATCTTCAATATGGTTTCCGCAGCTCTCGCTCTACTGGAGGCCTAATGGCGTTCCTTAACGGAAAATAAAATGAATGTATTTATCTTTTCAGGCGAAGTATAGTTGTCGCTCTGCTTAGTTCTAAGGCATTTGATGGAGTGTGTCATCTTGCCCTCGTATCGAAACCAATTTCATTTGGTGTTGGTAATTCCTTTGCTCGTTGGATCTGCAATGATTTCTCGCCTACAGTGATCGCACTGTCTTCGTTGTGGTAGATGGTTTATTCCCATTGATGCTGGAGTTCCCTAGTGTTCTGCCTCATATACCTGGCCTCTCTCTGATTTTTCGCAGAAAATCAAGTAAAAACTTTCTTATGATTTTGGTTATGCAAATCTAAATCTAGCAGCATATTTACCGCATAATGTCAAGTTTTGAGACATTTATGCCACAATTGTAATAACAATCTGAGTCTGAATCTGAGTTTTCATTTCTTATGAACTGTTTGAAGATCTAATGAGCCGATTTTGATGCCGAATTCAATTTTGTATTAAGAAAATGAAGCCCGAAATTTGATCGTTTGACCGATTGTCGCTTTCCAATTTAAGATATATAAGTGCTCAAAAACGTCTACCTTCAGAAAAGCAGCGCTGGTATCGTCTGCCTTCTCTATTTTAATATTTTTTATTAGTAAAAGCTCCAGTCACACAAAAGGCAGACGTGATAACATGATTTATTGCTCAATTTTTTACTTATATGTTTGCAATAAAGCAACTGTTAAACGCAGCAATAACTAAGTGGCAGAGGTTGTTTCTCTCATATCTTATGACATAATCTTTATGATTATCGCAATCTGCCTGACGATGAAAATGAAATCACTTAATTTGGTAATAAAAAAATAAAACTTCGGCACCCTATAATTTGGGTTCATTATTTTAATTGAGTTTGTTAACTTTTTTTTCTATATTTTTATCAATTTTATATGAAAGGGCTTTGCAAAGCCAAACAAAATCCTCTGTTAACAGCAGTGAAAGGTTGCAACTGCTCATGGTCAGACATGTCAAACTAAATAAAGTTCAGCTATTCCGATTAGTTTCTTTAAATGAAATTTGTGCAAACAGCAATAAATTTTAGTGGTTAAAGCGTGTCATAAGACAGCCCTTAAAAAGGCTTAAACAATACTGATGAATCCTGTCTAGAAACGGACAAAACTAGACGGCTTTGCTGGCACGTGCCCACTATTTTGTTGAAGTTTTTCATGACCGTTTTATATAATTGCGGCTGGAATTCATTGATTTAGCAGACATTTTCCTCATTCAAGACGTGGATGTTCGTGAGCTTGTTGGCATAAAACGCAAACATCGAAAAACTCCAAAGAAAAAAGTTCAATCGCGTTAAATCGTATGATTTGGACGGCCAATTTTTATTGCCAAAACGTGAAATTAAACGACCAGTAAATGACTCAGGCAGTAATTGAATTGTTTCTCGGACTATATGGCATATGGCACTGTCATGTCTTCCACATGCATAAATACATTGCAATTTAGGTACGAAAAAATGGATTATCATGTCGCGATAGCAAGCATCACAAAAAAGTTATTGCCTGGCCAGCAATCACTCATATCAGAAGGTTTATAAAACCCATCAAATAATCATCGTCAATGCTCACAAAATATCATATTAAACGAAACGCCCAAGGATAACCTAGTTGCACAAAAACATAGATACCCCAAAAGCAAGTTTGTATATTGAAACATTGAAAACAATAGATACAATAAAAATTAATTATAAGACAATGAAAATAACATAAAAATCACTCAATGGCTGCCAAAAAGTCTGTCAGCCAAAAAATTGGACATAGACACTGATGCTGCCATGGTATAACAATAACAAGAGGTAACCAATTTCTAAAAATCAATGAAATCCAAGACAACGAAATGTACCACAAAAACAATAAGTTTCAACAAGTTATGTTATGAAATTTATTCAAGAAAATACAAACTATGGACAGACAAATTTTGATTTTGATAGAAGGGAAAACCAGACAAATGCGTTTGCACGCACCCCGAGGGAAATAGACAAAATAAAGGTTAGTGGTAAGAAATCGATACAATTTTATAGTTGACACCATATTAAAGTAGCCTTGGGATAGCTACAACAAGGATAAAAATATGATGGAAAGGTAGTGGTCTTTGTAGATGTTGACATTTGTGAGAAAGGAAACAGAGACTTATAGTTGATAGTAGCAATAAATTGGATTTCCGTCTGCCTTTAAAATTATAGAACTTTTGAAAATGCTTCAATTTCAATGTACGGTTAAGCCACTGATATACTGAACGATATATTGCAGACAATGCTGAAAAGCTTGGGAGTTCATTTTCAGAATCTTCCGATCTTTTGCCTATCCTTGAAAAATTTTCTTCAAAAGGCACATTGTTTCTCCCGTGAAGTTTGGGGATAATGCCAAAAATTAGATGTCCATAGCAACAATAACTTTTCAAAGCGATATTTTTCTTCCATTGCGCAATTTTTGAGCGCGATTTGTAATTTTTTTCGAATATGATACCTCAGAAAAATTTGTCTATACCACGATACTTTCCTTTGACGAAACAGCAACAAATACAGCATCAAAAGTTCATTTAATAACAAAGCCTTTATTGTCTAGACTTATGACTGCCGACTGCTAATAAAGGATTATCCTGGCGCTACATAAAGTAAGGTTTAAACATACTAAGCTGGCGCTACGAAACTACTTATGCACCTACGTTGGTCCAGGAAATAAGAGAGCTCATAAGAATGCATCTGCAGCAGAGATTTCAAATGGATTTTTTTCTTCAAGTAATCTTAAATGTAGGCAAAATTATGATAAACATCGTCTACAAATAAAGGATACACCCAGCATATAGGCAGAAAAGTCTAAACACTTATGTTGACCACAACATAGCAAAATGTTGAGGCAAATCCAACCAAGAGTATTAGATCAATGCATTGACTGAAAATGAAGGTGCAAGTAGCAACAACATTTAATCCTTGTGGCTAATCCTGAAAATTAGATGAGATCAACATTAGCTGCAACACAGACTGCGTCCGCAGTGTGAATGAATGTTAGAGGAGCGATTTTCTTTTTAATGGAAATTATGACAGCGACAGGAATGTCGGTAAAGTTGATGATAATGATGACGACGACGGGGTAATGATGAGGCGTAGCATGTTTACTGTTGGCAGATTATGATGTGTTGATAACAGCGATGACTTTGCGCTGATAAATGTTGTGTTGCCCATACTATTGAGGAAGAATGATCCACGTTGCTTGTCTGCAATATGCAATGTCACTTGACCTGTGCGCTTAGGTACGGCGGAAGGAGGGATTATTTAAGTAGCCTTCAGGCTTTGTTGTTGCTTGTAAGTGTTGTTCAGTGTTTTAGAATTTGCAGAAATTGATATACTATATGTAATTAGCATGCCAACAGGGAGGCATATTGTAATCAATATTTTGTTGCTTAGTTTCTCAATAGCCAAACATTTTTAACAAGAAATTTTGATTATATCACATTGCGATATCTTTCCAAAATTCATATTCTCTTAGCTAGAAAAAAAAGGATAAGCCAGATTACATAACAGTAGAGCGAACATAAAGACTTGATGAAACTCTTAAACCTTAGACAAACTCTATTTTGTTCAAAAGACGACTTAAATCTGGTGGAGATGACATCGGCATGGTAGAGACAGTAGCGTACCTACGTGGGGAGGGGGGTGAATGTAAGGTCGTCCCGGACGTTAGGCGTGGGGGCGGCAAAACGGTTGTGAAATATATTTCATTTTGCTAGGGGTTTTGAAAATCAAAAATGAGAACATCATTTTTTACTGAATGAAAATAAATCGATGTAGTAAATGGTACACCTCTGTCGAGAGCACATATTCTCAAAACTATGTAACTGCTTCATCAATGCTGTGATGTTAAATTGCCGAATATCTATCTACTAAATTTAGAATGAAATTCTTGTCATGATGTGCATAGTCAAGCAAATGTGAACGATTTATACCAGCAGACATTACCTGGCCAGATCAATAAATGGTCTAATCTTCAGGAATTTTCGATTACTCCAAGCATTTAAGATATATTTACAAGGAAACGTTAAGGAAAAGACTTACAGCCCAACAGTTATTCTGGAGCACTAGAGTTTGTGAATATTGCAGGTCCAAAAACAACTTTTTCTGACAAAGCATAGGTCTGAAGCCAACTGCGGTACACATAATTTTGAGGGTGGTACATCAAGCGGTTGGAGTTGAACTAATAGCTTTTTTGAGTGTGGCAACTCTAATGTCATTAGTCTTATATCTCCGGTTAAGGAAATGGGTCGATATTTCTCGTTTTCGGTTCGCTAATTAGTCATACTTTTGCTTGCCTGTGGGCCTTTGTTATCTTCTCACGATCCTGGCATGTTAAAGTACCGTGTCTTGTGGCTTAACAATCGTTGAGTTGGCAATATATATGTGTATGTTTATCAATTTTTAGTATTTTTTAAGAATTTCATCTGCTGATGAGAACGATATGATCAAAATGGAACTTGAGCGCTACCATTAGCAGCTACATGCCCACTGAATGATATTTACAAGATACAAAATCATAATGTAATTAAGAAAAAAATCTGGTGTTTCAAAGTTTTTTAGTTTCAAATTGACATTTATTATTTTAAATAAGTTAAAATTATTACTTTGCCAACTTTTCTCTGAGGTGATTTTTTTGTTATTTGTTTTTTCAGTGTAAGTTTTTTGACACTTCACGCATGATTTGTAAGTTATGTTAACTCTAAAAAAACTTAATAGGATTTGCCATTTTGTCAATTATTGAAATTTATTATCAAAATTCGTGCTCTGTGAGAAATGTGCTTAGCAAATTACGTCTATTTTATGATCGTCATAAACGACCTACCATGGGCAATTCAAGAGCTGTGAATGAACTCTAAAAGTGCACTGTTTGGTGCGGTATGTAAGCCGGCGGCATCATTGTATTTTCAAAATTAAAATCACAGCACAACAGTCAATGGATCAAAGTACCATGCAATAATTACCAACTTTTTTTGACTTAAATGGAAGAATTGGACTTAATTGACATGTGGTTTCAACAAGACGGTGCAACATGAGTTATTAATCTCATGTTTTGGAGCAGTCCGTTGGCCGCGAAGATCATGCGGTTTGACCCCACTAGGCTATTTTTTGTAGGGCTGAAGCCTCTCGTGCAGAGGAACAAGCCAGCCACGAAGACAACATTACAGCTGCCATTGGAGTAATACCGCCGAAATGCTGCAAAAAGTTTGCCAAAATCGGAACTTACGGATGAACCATCTCAGGCTTAGCCGCAGGAACCTTTCACATAAAATAGTCTTTCAAAAGTAAATGAAAGAAATGAATGTTTCATTCCAAATAAATATTTCATTCACTTTTGCAAATTTTCTGTTCTATTTTCAATTTTCAAAAACCAAACGCTTAAAAAATCACCCGTTATAATAGTTACACTTGCACTCATAAATTAAAGTAATATCCTTTTCTAATAAACTTCCCTTTTGTGTGTTAGTCAATATAAAAATCGAAAGCCTAATAGAGTGCAAAAGTAAACAAATGCGGTTTTGACATAAAAGAAATACAACACATGCACTTACCAACAATTTTATGATTCAATTAAATAAAAGTGAAAAATTTACTAATAAAAAAAGGGGGCCCACACATACCGTATTGCTTTAGAAAAATACAATAAAATCAATTTCAATTTTCACTCCATGAACAACAAAGTAAACGAATTTATTTATTTTTTCTAACCACATATGATGATGCATCACGTGACATGCAGTTCAAATAAATTTATTAGATAAAAAAATAAAAAAAAATCTTAATGCAACTGACAAAAGCTGTAAAACTATTCAAGTTACAAACTTGAAATCATTTATGGTCGCAAGAAAGTGAGATGGAAAATTATTTTTACAACTTTGGTGAGACCGCAATAAAACGCAGTAATTGAATATGTAGAATGGTTACACTGTGCAACAGCAAAAAATAGTATAGCTAAGCGGTTTTTGTCTTGAGATTTTGTCACAAATATAACAAAAAATAACAAAACCCAACTCACATCACATTTAAATGCAAAAATTCTGTTGCATAGTGTTATCTGTTTTTTTTATCATTTTTGTAACGCGCCTCAAAACGAATGTTCGACAAATGAATTGAATTGAATTGCATTGAAATGAATTTGAATTGAAATGAAAACAAAAAAATGCATGTGCTACAAAAGCTGCAGGCAACATTTTAAGGTCAGCAGCATCGCGCGCGCCGCAAATGCAGACAATGTGCAATAAAAGCCACACCAACAACAGCAACAAGTAGACAGTCAGGAAACAACAACAACAAAACAATAGCGGCAACAGCAACTCAATAACGAAGATGTTGCGCTCACCACCCAAATCGACAACTTTTCTGTAGCCTACATTAAGGCGTCTGGACAATGTATGCAAAGTAAAATAAAGAAAATACAAATGATTTTTTTTTTTGAATTTTGTTTATTAATTTGTTATTATTAACATATTTATATTTAATTTTTTCCTATGTTGCGAACAACTAGTAGCAGTTGTTGTAATGTTTAAAGCTACTCCCATCAGCAAGCAATCATTGCTGGCATATGAACAAAAATCAAAATATTAAACTGAAACTCTAGAATTTAGACGCCGTAAGGTGTTTAGTTTTTTGAACGAGTTTTATATACATGAGGTTGCCAGATGTTGAATGCCTTTAAATATAGAAGAAGCTTCATTGTGGTCACATAATTGCAGCTGTGGCATTTCCTAAGTTTTTTAATCGATAATTTTTGATTTTGGTTTTGTTATTCTGAATTTTCATCATGCCCAAGGACAAGTACTAAAAATTTTATAATGTGTTTTATTTTTTTATATTATTTAAGTATACTTGCAAACCCGGCAGTCGTTGTTCTGTCCATACCAGTAGGTGGTGCATTGAGTTAAGATTGGTTATACTGTTTGTATGTATGTACCAAGCCTCATTCGTCTACTTCAAACATTTCCTTAGATATATATTTTTTTTTGGAAGGCGTGATACCGGCCAGTTTTTTCATTGAAACTTGATTTTTTCTGTACGATTTACATATTTACCTAGACTTATTCATCTGCGTCCAAAAATTTATGAGATATTATGAATATGATTCTTGTTTTATATGAGGGGCGTGCCAGCGCCGATATTCCCAAATTAAACTATGCTAAGACCGTTCTACAAGGCATAAAACATATATACAAAACTTTATCAATATACGAACGACAAATGGCTGTAGAGATATAAAAATGTTTTTTTTTTCTCATATGATCGGCGTGGCACCACCCATTTTTTTCATTTGAACTATCTTTTCCTCGTATTCCATATATGCACATGTCAAATAGTGTATAAGATATGACGAATTTGATTCTCGAGAGCGTGTCAACGCCCATTTTTATAAACCAAACATAGCTAAGGACCTTCCACAGATCATAAGAAGCATTTAAAAACAGAAGTATGAAAATTCGTAGAGTAATTCGTGAGTTAATATGCGACAGACAAACGGTTTTCGGTTTTTCTCATAAGTATGGGAGGTATGGCAAGAACCAAGTTTTAGTTGAAACTTAATTTTGCTCATACTTTTGGAATATGTATGTACCAAGGCTGATTCATCTGTTTCAAATAGTTCAGATATGAGTTTGATTTTTCTCTTATATATCAGGCGTGTCATCGCTCATTTTTTTTGAAACCAAACTATGCTCTGCAGTAAGGATCATTTAAGTACTTGCCAGTGAGGTACATAAATGGTCACCATTTCCGAAAAATAAATTTCTAATTTAATATTTAAATTCCGCCTGGCGTACAAACATAACAAAACGTATGACTGATAAATAGTTTTATTTTTATTTTGAAGAATATTACTATTAATTACATTTCCGAAAATATTTCATTTACGTTTGACGAAGCCTATCGAATTTCATACTTTTTTAAAATAAATCTGAACGAATATCATTAATATCTTGTTTGATGTTGGTTTGAAGCGTATCAAGTGTTCGTTAGCAAAACTGCCACAAACATAGTCTAAAGGTGTTAAGTCACATCAAGTAATAAGCCATTGGAGCAATTGATAGGTCCAAAACGTCAAATATTGAAATCATTAAATTTACCATGCAATAAGTTCATTGTTTCACGAGCTGTTTGACACGTAGCACCGTCTTGTTGAAACCACAAATCATTCAAACCAATCCAATCAATTTTGGGGAAAAAAGTATATTCAGCATCGAACTTCATTGATAGTAACGTTGCTTCCAACATTATTTTTAAAAAAATTATGGTTCACTAGCATAAAGTGCTCACCAAACATTTAAGTGTTCTGGTTGTAATGAAACATCTTTAAATGCATGTCGATTATTTTTATCGCATACATGATAATTTTGTTTTTTAACGTTTCCATTCCACTAGAAATGTGCCTTAGCCTTTTATAATTTGGCCTAAAATTGGCTTATGCCGAGAATATCAAGCCTCAGGCAAAGTGCACATAGCAGTATGCTGTTTAGCTTAGTATTGGACAGAATCTTTGCTCAAACACTGGACTGGCCTGGCCGAATATTTAAAAATTGCAAAGCTATTTGCAAAAACCTGTACATCTGGTCACTTTAGTCACACAACATATGTATGCAGCAAACTTAGATTTGAAAGTAAGACCTTTTGCTGTTGCCATTGTTGCCAATAAAGGTAGTGGCAACATATGAAAATATTGCATTAAGATGCAATTTTAGATCTTGTGCACATATTTATTTTGTTTTTTTATTTTATTGAACTGGCACTCAAAATGAAAAATCTAAAAGCAAAATTAACTTTTTAACGCCCACTTTTTTGTTGTTTTGTTTTGTTGTATGTGCAATTGTTGAAACAACAATTGTTACAGCAACAAAAGGTTAATTTGCGGCCAACTTCGATTTCTTTACAATGCATTGGCATAAACATAAAAAATGATTTTATTTCTTTTAAATTCATTATTTTTTTTAATTTTTTCATATAGGTTGCCCGTTTGTGTGCTTTGTTTTTGATGTCATAATTTTATTTGCCTTTTGTTTCTTCAAATGCAGCAGCAACATCATATTATTGATGTTACTTTTGTTTGCGCCCCAACTCGTATTTGTTGCACGTGCATTCAAATCATGTTTGCTGTGATATTTTTGTTATTGGAATTTTTTTTTTTTATAAAATTTTGATGCGTTAATTTCTATCAATAAAATTTGATTTGATCAATCCTTGACACAGTTTGAAACGTCTGCATTTGATGACTTAATAAAATTCTTAGCAAAATTATCAAGGCTATTTCTTTGAAACAAACATAGGCGAAGTTATTCAACAGAATAACTTCATAAGATGTCGGCACTTTGAAAATCTTCAAAAATATTGTATGTACAATGCATGAGCAGTGTCAGCAAAAAGTTTTGCTAAGTTGTTCTCAAAAACATGGAAAAATTAGATTTCCTAGTTCATTCTGAGTAAAAATTTGGCGGAAGAGCGTGCTTATCTTAAACACTGTATGAGTTACAGGGTGTTTAACAAAGTTCCCTTAGAATAGTACTTACAAATATAGTTTACCTCTTAAGTTTCTAAAGAAATATGATAAGAAGGTTTCATTGGTTATCAACAATATATTTTATATATATGTTACCGGCCAAACTAGTTTTTAGGATGAACTAGTTTTCCATAGGCCAAACTCGTTCATCCGAAGCATGTTAGGATGAACAAGTTTAGCCTAGGATGAACAAGGGCTATTATATACTTCAACGGCCTCACTGCCAAATTTTTAAAATTTTTAGTATGTTAGGAAAAGTTGAAGGCCTGCGGTCGCAGCTAGGGATTATAACCTCCAATGTGTGCAACGCAGGCTTCGTGTCGGCTTTCGGCCATATTTCACTATATTATGTCCAACACGGGCTTCGCAAACACACCGGCGTTGAATATACTGCAGTGAACCGTGGCCGAAGGCATCTGCGAAGCCGATGTTGGACAAATTGGAGGATGTAAGCCCAGAGTCGCTAACAACTACTACATACTAAAATTTTCCTAGGCTAAGCTGGCTCATCCTAACACGTTTCGGATCAACTAGTTTGGCCTAGAAAAAACTAGTTTATCCTAAAAACTAGTTTGGGCGGTAACATATGTACCTACATATATTTATAGCATGATTTGGTAACTAATAAAAAGTAATTGCTTGCGACAAACAGAGATTTATTACAAAGTGAATATAGTTTGGTAATTGTTACAAAATATATGATTGATTGAATAAAATTGTTAAAAGATACGCCACATTAACCAATCCACCAACTTAAGTCAAATGTTCCGTTTTAACTGTTCAATCCTCTTGATTATGCTTATTAAAGAGTGTTAACCTTTCAAAAAAAAAATTGCACAGCAATGAAATTTAAATACCAAAAAAATGTACCATCCGATTTATTATGCCAAGCAGAAATAGACATGTTAACAAAAATGTCTTAAAACAGCTAAATGGGGTCAGTTTTCGTACCACATTTATATATGAGACCATGAAAAAAATCCCAAAAAAAAAAACTTATCATAAATTCAGCATCAACTTTAAGAAAGCAGCAAATGTTGCCTTAAGTAAAAAGCCAAAAAAAAAGGTAGCGTTGCATAATACTATGGATATGGGTATGGTTTAAATAACAAAAGCACAAAATATTCCCACCCACATTTGGCAAGGCAAGCTTATGATTATAATTATGAACATGGCTATGGAAGTTGCACAGCTACTGCTACACATGATATGTAAAATGTCAAATTCGACATTAACTTGGTCCGTCGGTCCGTCGGTCAGTGAAGAAAAAGACAAGTGGTAAGAAAAATGATGATACGCGTATGAAAACCGAATTTCCTTGGATTTCTTTTGTAATAACGGTTTTGCGCCATTCATTGCGTTTTCCCACGCTTAAATCATAACTTTTTCTGTTTTTTTTTTTTGATCAACTTCTTTTGTGTTGGAATCTTTTGAAATTTTTAAATAGCCTTAAATATTCTGTTTCACACCATATAAAAAGATATGAGCAAATTTAAGTTTTTTCTTAAAGTCGTTGGGGAAATTTTTTTTTTCTTTGGATAATTTCCCTTATAACCTAAAAATGTATAGAAAATATTAAAATCTACGAATTTAGAGTTTATAGCTACTTCTTCGCTTTCATACTGTGTAGATAAAAATCGATTTGGGTACGTGTACATGGTAGCTAAGTTACTTGGCCGGTCATTCGCCCACCACAATGCCAGGAGACAGTGGAATTGGAACAAGATTTTTGGACAAGAAATTTAATTTCATGGGAGAAATAAGTAATTAAGGTTCCAGTACAAAAAGTGTTTTAAAATTTCTCTATTTGGCAAAGTTTAGTTTAACTTTGAAGTATATTTTGCATTTAAATTTTCCGATTTCCACTCAAAAAGTGCCTCCGAATTTCGGAGAAAAAACATTATAACATCCATATTATTAACTTAATATATAAAACAAACTCACGGTTTATAACTCATGAACGGCTGGACCGATTTCAATGGTCTTTGATTTGTCCAAAATCAAATTCATCATATCTCATCACAACTGGACGCTGATGAATAGGACTTGATATAAAAGTTACGGGAAACAGTAAGTTTCAAAGAAAAAAAATGGGCGGTAGCACGCCTCCCATATAACAGCATTTTGTATATTTCAGCAACTATTTGATACAAATGAATGAGATTTGGTAGGTATATGAGACAAGGACCATAACAAATTAAACTCATCGCCACCCCACCTACCAGTTACTGTTATTTTGCCACTGTAAGGGCATAACAACGTCTGTCAAGCATGCTATATGTTTGTAAAGGAGTAGGGACACAAGGTTCAGTTTCACTGGAAAAATAGGCTGTTTTGATTTTGCATTCAATTGCGTGAGTTTATGCAACATCGCGCCACCTACCGGAAAGGGCAGAACAACGTCTGCCTTGACAGCTAGTATTACATAAATAGATTGCGAAGAGGTATAACGCCAAATGTAAACGTTTTTCCAATAGTAGGCGGTGCCACGCCTTTAACAGAAAAATACAATTGAACCTTAGAAAGGGTATGAAAGGCACGTGACACCGCCCCTAAATAAAAAAAAACCCTGTAACGACTAATCCGCCACACCGATTTCGATATAATTTGTTGTACAGATAGATTAAACTCTGAGGAAAAATATTTGCTTAAAAAGGGCAACGACACGCCTCTAACAGAAAAATATGTTTCACAACTCAACCGATTTTGATAAAATTTGGTACGGCAATAGACTGAACCCTATGGAAGTGATAGCGATAGAGATAGGGAGAACTTTAATAAAAAATCCAATAATGCCATTGGTTAGTTTTTAAAAAATGCTTAAATATTTGTAAGAGACTTTTTTTGTTAAATTATTATTTTCCAAAAAAAAAAATGCGCATTCCTTGCAACAGCCTTGGCTTTGACACAAAGTTGAGTACAACTTTCTCACTTGCTTCACGCAGGGGCTGATTAAGCCGTGTAGACTCCCTTAGGTCCCCTGGCCTTTTAAATTTCTAAAGCCAGGTTTTTTGTATTTTCACTTAATTTCGTAAACTGTTAATAGTTTTCGACTTTCTCAATAACAAATTCTCAATTACTTCTTGAACATTTATCGACCTTTTTCAAGCTTTTTTAATCTTTTGAATATTTTTTTGGCGGTATCTATTCGAATGTTTAAATACGTTTATGCTTTGTCAATATTTTTCAATATTCAACTTTCCTTACTCATACCCTTTGCTCATTGAATAATGTCAGAAATGGCATTTTAAGTGTCTTTAAAACTTTATTGCTCTAGGCGACTGCACTTTTTTTATTGCAAATATTTTTCAAAAATTCCACTGTGCTTGATGAGAATAAAAAATGTGACCTTTTATATCAGTAAAACTTTAGAGAAACACCACTTTTTTACTACGCTTTCCATATTTTTTCTTTACACTTGTAGGGAATGAACATTTTGTTTTTTCTTTTCAAAATCTTGAATTTTTCTTAAGATCTTTATCTTTGTCATAATACAGCAGTGCAGCAGCACCAGGGGAATTACTATCACCTTTCCCAGACATAGTCATTATTATCGTCATGCTTATAGCGATTTTTATTTTTAGTTAATTTTAACTTGTTTCTTTTATTTTGTGGGTTTTGTTTTCTTTTATCAATTCGGTTCGTTTCAACTTTGGTCATTTTAGGCGCCATTAGTATTTATGCTTCGGAGGGGTGGTTTCTACTTTTTGGAGTTTCGCTGGTAACCGATGTCGCTGAATATATTTTTTTCACGTTTTTCATTTGTAGACATTTGCAATGGTCAGTCATGTGTCTTAATTGCTTTTGTTGTTTTTTTTTTATCTTTTTACATTATAATTGTTATCATGGCTTTATTTTCCCTCAAGGCTTTCTGTGTCGCATATGTAATTAATATTTCACAGTTTTCTTTTTAATTTTAAAATAATGTTGTTTGATGGTTAGCAAGAACTTTAATTAAGAGAGTTTTTCTAAAATTTTATTCAAGAATTTTTTTCAAAAACTTTAGAGTTAAGTTGAACTAAGAAAACACTTGCCAGAAAATGCGCTAGTTTTAATAAGTAGGCGTGTCACCTTTGATGAATATACACAGACGCAGAAGCCTCCACTTGCTCAAGTCTACTGCCACCTAAAAATCAGCTGCTATATTACCAGGTCTTCTCAGCCAATTACGAAATCCGTCACTGCTACGAATGTGTGCAATTTAAGTTTGGAAAAAGATAATAATCACAAGGGTTCGTTCGAATCGGAAGATTATGATGAATAAGAAGCCAATTTGTAGCACAATTCGCAAAATTTAACCATGGCGACTATGCTCTTGCGTGCTGGTGCGCTGCCCTGGTGGAAATTAACTTTTTTCTTTCCCATATCCGGTCGTTTTTGCTTCAAATCAACGTTTAATCAATCCAAGCTCTCCATATAATATTTTTCAGTAATCGTTGTGATCCTTTCGTCATCACATTGTGAGCTGACAAATCCATCTTGCCTTCTTCGGGGTCGATTCTTCAGAAAATCCGATTAATTTGTACTCGTCTTTGGTTTCGGGTGTATTCAATTCAATCCAAGTTTCATTCACAATTACGAAAAATCGGTTGAACATCGCCAAGCCCTCGATCGGAACGATATTCAATTTTATTAATTTTTTGCAAAAATGTAAAGATTTAAATACATCCCAAACGTGACGCAAAGTCTGGAAACTTGACAACTTTCATCATGTGATGCGCTTTTTTGTCTAGGACCCCTACCTTTCCGCTCACCCTCATACAGTGGCATATATATGTAGGAGATTCGGGTAGAAATCCTCCTCGTGAGCACTCCAATCGTTCAATCGTGTAGAGCAGCGATGGGCACGTAGTGGCACTTTCCAAGGACTTAAGTCGAATTTCGCTTAAATTTGCTGTTGCGCCCTTTTGCAAGGTTTCCATGCGCACCGCTGGTATAGAGCAAAGATGCTTAAAAAAGTCTGCTTGGGGAGCTGGTTACAACAACATCACTTTGGGTAAAAATCTTCAAAATATTTTTCGAAAAAAAAATTGTATTGCGAAAATTTTTTAACTAGCTACGGCAAGCTAATTGAATACAAGAAAAACCACAAAAGCTTAACGAGCAAGTGACTTGAAAACAAATCACACAAAGAAAAAATATGCGGCGATAGCGAACCGACATTTTTGACTCGAACATGTGTCCTGAAGGCGAAATTCCACAAACAAAAAGCATGCACAAATTGCGAATTGAAATGATTAACTTGAATAAACTAAAGAGCACAAGAGAGCGGAATATTATTTTGCTATTGCTGTAAGAGCTAGAAGAGCTGAACGAACTTCGAGCTGTGCATCCTTCTTATAGAGAGTTCTATGTTCAGTGTGAAAAAAGACTACTATTTCATGTTTAAGTCCTGTTCACGCTACTGATACAACAGGTAGTTGATTTTTTTTTTAGAAATTTTATTGCACATTTTTAAATTAATTTTCGCCAACATTTTCGAGCGCCAACTTCAAGCAAAATTAATTTCGGTGTTTCGGAGTCTTTATAAACCCTACTTGCTTTGAAAACCTTCAAGTTTCTTTATAGTATTGCAGTCAATTTCGAAACATTTTTCGATACAGAACAATGCAAGTGGCTTTACAAAAGAGGCTTTCATTAAAGCTTACTTTTTCTATACTTAAATGCAATTTGGTTCAATAAATTTGATTGAAAAATAATTCCTAAGGTTTTATTATTAAAATAATTGAAATATATATAATTCCTTTGAGTTGCTCGAATACAATTGATTTCAAATTGAAATATTTCACTTACGTTAAGCAACAAGCTTTATCTACTCATATATAATCCTAAATAATCATTCCTGAAGATCAAAACCCTTCGCTCAAAAGTGAAAGTGTATTTTTAAAAGAGCAAAATACAAATAAAAACTCTTTAAATATACCATTTTATTACAAGCTGAATAAACTTTACTCGTAAGGTATGCGCACATGCCACCACGTTTAATGGACCAGTCAACCTACCAACTGTTTAACGGAAAAATGCACCACCCTTTCCAGACGAAAATGAAAAATTTGTACCCCTTTGGAAAAGAAAAACCTAATGTTTGAAATTCTCTTATTTTGAGTAAGAAAATATAACAATGCCACCCAAAATGTACAAAACCCAAGCTAAAGCACAAACCCAACTTACTCACTATACCGTACTTTTGGAGCACACAAGAAAAAAGTGTCTTTTGCTGTCTCTTTTTTGCGCGTAAAACAACATGTGGGAAAAATAGCGCGTTGGAAAAACTTGGCGCTTCCCCAATGTGAAATTTTTCCGAAGCGAAACTTCAACCGCCAACCACCCCACCCCACTCAAATACTTTTACACTTACTCATTTCCTATGTTTTTCACGAGTTTTTCCACGAGTTGGAATTTCATGTTTCTCTTCTCTTGTGAATTTTTCTTGCTGCTATGCTGCTTCATTATCCTTACTACTTAGTATATACACCCATTCGTATTGTATTTGTTTTTATATGCGCTCGTATGTATATAGGGATATATAAAGGGGAGCTCATATAAGAGTTATGCCGTGCACATATCGTCCCTGCGATTTTGTACGTACGTCTGTACTATATATCGTACTCATCATTTGATGTTTCATAACCGTAGCGTCGTATCGCGTATGTCACATGCGCGCCAACGCGAGAAAAAATTGGTAAAGCGACATGTTTTTGGTGTGGGAGCTAGGAAGGGTATATACACGGTATTCAGGAAAATACGGGGTTATCACTGGAGACTGACTGGCGTGAGAGTTATGTGAGATTTTCTCTTAACACATTAGAGAGAAAAAAAGTAAAAGAAGTAGTAAGATTTATATAAGAATTGGGGCGAGTTGGGCTGTGTTTTTACTTTTGTTGTCTCCTACATACGAGTAAATATACTCACACTATACATATAGGGTTATGTGTCTCCCATCGTCATATATCAGCGCCAGCGACAAAAACGTTATTTTGTATTTGTTGTTTTTATGTCTTTTATGATTCTTATATGGTTTGGGTTTTACTTTTCCACAGTTGATTTTCTTTTTTTCGTCTTTTTTCTACTGCTTCTTTTCGTGGGACTTCTTATTTTGTATCTTATTTTCATGTTGTTATTTGTTGGTTACATTTGGCTCAACTACACTGGAGTAATATGTTGGTACCATCTAACGTATACGTGTCATATACATTTGTAGTATGTGTTCTGTACGAGCACGAGTACGAGTATAGGGTTGCAAAAATTTTCCTTTAGAATTTTCTTTATTTTTGGCGAATAATGGGCGTGTTGTGTATTTATTTTTTTTTTGAAATTTTTGCGTCGTTGTTATGTTTTGTTTGCTTTTTTTTTGTGGAAAATTCGTATTGGTTTTTCATATATTCCCTCATGTATTTATATTTGTTTGTTTAGTATTTTTGCCATTTTCATTACCCATGTTGTAGGTTGTACCATAAATTTTAGTTCCTTTTTTCTCATTGGATATGATTTTAGTGGTTTTTGTCCTTTTTATTTTCTCTATATGATTTGAGTAAGAATTCAATTTTAATAAAATTTCATGTTGAGGTTGTGTTATGTGCGACGGTCTTAAGATATGGTACATACATAGGTGTTAATAGATATATGCTGCGAGAACACAAGTTGCATCAATCTCATTCTCTCTTATTTTTATTATGTATTTGACTTTACTGCTCATTAAGATTTTTAAAAGGTTTTATTTTTTAATTAATTCCTTGCCATGCATTATAGGCGTCTGCGAAAGTCCTGGCATTTTAAATTATTCCCCCCAGGTTCTCAACTTTTGTTTGAATTCGCTGTTGAGGTGTGTAGCTACTGAGCATCATCCAGGAGATTGTGGCAGTAATTATCCTCGAAAGTTTCATTCCTAAACAACGCCTACAGGCACAAACACGCTGGTTTTAGAGATGGCCGATTATGAGAGCCAACAGATCTATATGCTCCCACATCTATTATTTCTTATTTTGTGCGGCATTATAATGTTAACTCTCTCATAAATCGGACCATTTTGAAGTGAAACTAGATATGCTATATCGAGACGTAACACGAGTTAGCTGTAACATACACCATCCGAAATAACACCATCGTAGCAAGCATTGTATTAATCCGGCAATTTTGATATGCCATATTGACTCCGAAAAAAGTTTTTTTCCATATATATTCGACTAGGGGACTGACGCGTGAGTTTTCAAATATTTACTACCAGACATTACTTGCGGTGAATTATCTGATGATTTTTGCCAAAGGCAGTCACCAACTCCGAAGTTTTTTGAGTGGCGCAACATTTTTCTATTGAATATCGAAATTATAGCGTTAGCACAATGGGCCACATACTTAGATCGAGCGATGCAGTCAAGAAAACAGCACTGACTTACAATCGTAAAGGCAGCCATCGACGAAAAAAAAGAAAAATAGTCGATGGAGATATCTAATAAGGGCCTTCTTCCCAGCTGTACAATAGCGAATAACCGCAATAAAACTGCACACGGTTCTGCTGCAAAAGATATAACAGAATAATAGAACGACTGTGGATACTTTTTCGATTATATTGTAAGTTAGTTAGGCAATGCTTTTCCGTTCATATGCTTGACCCTCCGATTTCGATGTCTCACCTCCATAATTTATTGCTTTGTGAAGTTGGTCGTTTTATAGAATAAAATTTTGAGAAAATTATGGCAGAGGTCTGCCATCTAGTACACGACCTTTTGCATACTTGACTCGCATATATATTCTGTTCAAAAGTAATTATTTAGAGAGATCTATTGCTACAATAATGCTATTCTATTGCTGGGGTGACTTTATATATATGAATGTACACACAAATTAATAAGTTTGGTGCTGTGACTTTTGTGGATGTCAGGTTTATATGAAGAATGTTCGATTTAAGTTCTTGGCAAACAAATGGCAAAAATAATATACATATATATTCTTTCTTCGTATGCTTGATTTTTTTGGCCACAGAAATGATATAACATGCACCATGAACATACTTTCAAATAAGAGATCAAGTTTTTCAAAGTCACTTAAACTTCACATCCCAGCCATATAATTTGGACCCGGATTGAAGTTTTATTGCATTTTATACTCTACACTCGGGGTATATTAACTATTTATTCTATTTGTAACCCATATATGGAGGCGTGGTGGGTATAGAAAAGTAGATATATTCTTCATATGATCAGTTGAGTTGATCCAGGCATTTTTGTCTGTCTGTCCATGGAAATTACGATTACGAGAAAAGAGATGATAAAATGGAATTTGGCACACAAACTACACTTTCTTGGGATTGAAAATGGGTGAAATTGGTTCACGGACCCTACCGTCCATATAAATTAAATATTTAAAACGCTATTTTGAGGGAGATATTTCTAGCTGGAAGTTTGAACTTGTTCTTGCATTGACAGACTCGAAAAACAATTGAATTGTAAGATTTACCTTGAATTATATGCATTCTTAGTTACTTAGTAAGAATAATATACCAGCTATCTGTATTGGATCTTCAACTAGAAGCTTACATGAAAGTTCGATCATTCTCTTGAGTATTTTTTGTTGATTTTTTTCACTTTATTCATTTGACTGAGATAAATTCCTGGGCAATTTTGTTCAACCTAATTCTACAGGTTAAGGCGAAAGCATCACTTTCAGCAAATTTTCCCATTTCGATCTTATGAAGATTTTTACATAATCGACCAAAATTAATGTAAAAAAAAACTAATACTCAAAAAAACTTTTACTCAAGGGAATTAAAATTTTTTTTTTTGGAGCCCATTCTTTTTAGGATAATATTCCAATTTTAAATACTACAATATTTCTCTTGGATAAAATTTCATTTCAGGTGTCGTCCCTGATTTTCGCCTATTTACGTATAATTATATTAATGTAGATCTTTTCATACTTTTTTTAAAAATTTTATAGTAATTTTGCCTTCACATCTTGTTCCCAAGATACTATTTAATACAGAGCTATCTAAAAAAATCATCAACGATTCATTTTTCACTACCATACGATTTGATTAATTAAAATTATGAAAAGTGAGAAGGAGTTGTATTTTCACTTGATGCCACTTGGGACAATTGGAATGAGTATAGTCCTATACCTACACTAAAGCAACAAAATTCTTCAGACAGATATTTCAACTACATCTCATTTATTTTATGCTTTCCATCTTTACAAACTGGCAGTTGAGCTGACAGTTGACAAAAGAGAAAAACAAAAAAAAAAAACAATGAGAAACCTAAGAAAGTACAAAACTTAACGAAGAAAATTAACAAATAAGAAAAAAAAACAGCAATGGTAAGGACATATAGCAACTATACGGGTACATAGTGGGCAGGACACATCGCAATTATTCTTTGTCTTATTTTGAGACGTAAATATTTTGTTGTAGTTGTGCTCGCTGCGTTTTTATTCATTAATATTTGTGTTTGTTTATGTGTGTGTGTATGTACAAAAATTTCGTTAATTTTCCGCTGTTTTTTCTACCGACTCATTATCCTTGCCAGAGTATCTAAGCATCCTTTCTCGTACTCTCTCAAAGTTTTTCGTATTTTTCTCAAGTTGTTTTGAAAAGATTTAGACTTCACTTGTCGCTTGTTGTGTGCGCACTTTTTCTCATAAAAACTTTGCTGTAGCTATGGTTATCCTTGCGCTGCGTTCTTATAGTCCTGCACAGTCCGTTTGTCTTGAGAACGAAATTTGAGCTAAAAGACAATGAATATTAGTAGTAGTAGTAGTAGGAGCATGAATAGATGAAATGAAAATGAAAATGAAAACAAATAAAGAGCTTTTTCGCCATTGAGTTATGTGTG